>NW_019775092.1:79081-162276 GCF_001039355.2 Lingula anatina | reverse complement strand
TCACTAGAAATTTGATAATTCTAAGTGCATATTAAAAGCGAAAAAAAATTAGTGCACATTTTAATTTTTGAAAGTAAAATTAATTGGCTGACTTTATCAGGTAATCTTATGAAATTGAATATCTTGCCTTGAAAAAAAAGGAAAATACATAATTATATGTTACTGTTTGAAATATATATCACAGTACAGTTTTAATTACTTATCTGAAACAAGTAACTTGGGGTTTAAGGGAAGACCATAAAACAGTGAAGGTACCTTAAAGAGAAACATATCTGCTGTTTATGAAATTATGTTTATGAGTGTGTCATATTGTGTAGGTATATCAGTCATTTCTCAGCTGTGGTTCATCACTAGTGCCCCCTAGTGGTAGGTAATAGCTGAGCTGTCTCCACTGTTACTCCCCCTTGCTGCAGTATCCTCATAGCCATGAGGAATGGAGGGTAAGGCTACATACCATAACATACACAGCAGATATTTTTCCTTAAGGTACCTTTATTGTATGTTTATCATTATATCGTCAACCAAAATCAATGATTTTCCGGTATCAAATAAGATTGAAATGTTGATGATTGTATCGCTGTTTCACTGTTGACCTTATTTTCCTCTCAACCAATCAGAATGCAGTACGACACAACCTCAGTCTACATAAGTGCTTCATGCGGGTCGAGAATGTCAAAGGCGCCGTCTGGACTGTCGACGAAATTGAATTCTACAAACGCAGACCACAAAAAATGAGTGGGTACGTCAGGCCATGGTGTGGTGAACATGCTTCTATGACATCATTGCTGTGTCTTTTTTTTTCTAGGGACCCTGGCAAAATGGCTTATTAGATGACAGATACTCTGATTTATTTATTTTTTTTTTGTTCAAAAGATGAATTTGAAATTTATTATAACATGCACTTTTGGATAGGTTGCTTTAAGCAATTGGCGGAAATTTAAGACATTGCAGTTGTGATACGATTCTTGATAAAAAAACATTTTTCAAAAACACATGTGATCCAGATTATGTGTCATCTAATCAGTGTATGTTGCAGACTGGTGTTACTCTGTCCACCCCCTGCTCTGCTGTCTAGACCAGGGGAGGGGGTGGGAACTGCTATTTAAGCTGATCACACTGATGATGTGTTGTTGTTTATTTTTTATATTTCCTCACACTGCACAGAATGCTATACGCACCAATCTGTCTCTGCATAAATGTTTCGTACGGTACGAGGATGATTTCGGCTCCTTTTGGATGGTGGATGATATAGAATTTATCAGGCGCCGTCACCTTACCAGGGGGAGGCCCCGAAAATCACATGACTCCAGCGATTTCACTTACGCACAGTAAGGCCCTTTTCTCCACTAACATACTCTTACTACTCTAGCCTGGCTGTAGATATACTAGTCTAGACTCTGTGCACCATCACCAAAAATATTACTTCCTCCAGACCCTGGAGAGCTTTGCCCAAACCATGGTTTTGATAATATCCCCTCCCCCCTCCTCCCCTTCAGCACCCACCCCCCTCATTTTAACCCTTTGAGTTCCAAACACCATGTTGGGAATCTGGTTTTGTAAATCCCCGCTACTTTGCAGCTTCAGTTTTGTTTTAGAATGAAGAAAAAGTTGTTTTGCTTTTTTTTTCTGCGGTATCTTGATGTTGTTGTTGTTGTTGCCAACTTGCTTGCTCAGCCTGATGGGATTTCACCCAGTCCCCCAACCCACAAGCTTTCTATCTCTAATTTCATTAACATTGGAGTTTTTTCAGTGGATTGAAGATGCATGTTTAATTTTCGTATATTTTATTTTTGCAAAGATCTTTATTTTGGCTGTTTTGTATACTCTTTTAACCTTCATTCCTTTGCTTGATGGCTCTAATTTAATAATAAATGATCATGTGAAAATCTGGGCTTCCTCCTAGAAATGGTGGGGCATGCCAACGAACAGAGAAATCTCCACAGATACAATTGAAAGCGGAACTTTTATGCTTGACAGTCAGTGTTTTTTCTGTAGGAATTCATGTTTTTGTTTATCAGTCCAAATAGTTTTCATATAGGTTAATAGGCTGGAAAAGTCTGCTGATGGTTTAGTAGGTGCATGCCTTTTATTTATTTATTTAAAAAATTAAGAAATGATTTTGCCATTATTCCTATAAGCCATCAGCCAATGGCAGAGCCTCTCATTACCATATTACCATGGTAACGCCATCCCTGGCACATTATTGGTTACCTTCCGTCACATGACATGTTTGGTGGTGGTGGACTTTGTAGTGCATAGCAGTAGCATAGAAAGTTGTTTTAGGTAGACAATAGAGATGAAGTCAACAAGTCCATGGAAAAATGTTGTTAAATTCTTGAAGGAAAATTGTGTTGTATTATGATCAAAATACTATAAGAACATTTATAGGTACTGAGTGTAGGTCATTGTAGTGAAGCTGATGTTGTCTTGTGGTTATATTCAATAAAAGATTGGATTCAAGTATGTTTATTAAAATTATAAATGATGTTTGAGAATGACATGAGATTAGTATTGAGTGGCATTGACAAGCACTACAAGTTTCACCACCTGATTTTATTTATATGCCCTAGCATCAAAATCTACTTAATGTGATATGTACCTTGTTCATCTTGTTTAGAAACTGTTACTTTTGGATTTAAGATACGTACTGAAAATTTTTATAGGAAGAGTTTGAGACAGAATCAATATCTGTAATGATGAATTTGAAGGTTATGATGCTAGGACAATTTATGTAGTAATATAGCAGTTAGTCACCATGTTAGATGTAGGAAGGTATGATTAGAACTGTGACAACTTTAACTGAAAATAATCAGTGCTCATCTGGCAACCAGTGGGTCACCTGTGACCTCATTTAGACAATTTGTGGTTTAAATTAGCTCTGTTCTGAATGCACTGTCAGTAGTAGATGTTGATTGGAAAGCAACTTGACTAGAAATGCTGCTAATGAAAGAAAATAAGAAATCAAAATCAACGGCTTTGAATGCAGATTTACGATGTTAAAAGATTATGATTCTGTGGGAAAAATAATATTGGTGTGGCAGAAATATTTAATTGTTTTTCTTCAGTACAAAGACATCAGATTTTTTTTTTGTCCAATAGATGGAGGAAATTCTAGAACAGTTCCAGTTTCTAATTTTACATCTCTGTCATGACTTATGAATCGAGGAAAGACTGAAATATGCGATTGATTCATATATTAAAGGTTACTTAGTTACTGTAGTTTTTAAGACTAGTGCTTTTATAAGTTATTGAGTCTCTATGTTTTGAAACATGAAGTCAGTGAATTTTGAAAGTACATCCAAAGGTTAGTTTGCCAGATGAGCACTGTTTGCCATCTTATGTTGTCAACAGTTTCAACTTCCTTGAAAGTAAAAAACTTTTTTGTCACGGAAATTTTTACTCAGTAGATGTTTAATTTGATAAAGTATGTTACTATTTCCCCCATACCACAACATTTACAATTTTATAACTTTGAAGACATTTGGCTACAGATAGATTCAAAAACCTGAAGTGTGATATTTGACAGAATCTTAACTTGTTGACAGCATAACAGCCAGCCAGTTGTGTGTTATAGATAGATTTTAATTGAAGAATATGTCTTGAACGATTTTGAAGTAGAGGAACATCACCCAATATTTCATTGATCAGGATACCTTTGAAATAATCCAATGTTGTGAACAGTGCTCAGTTGCTGTACAATGGTCAGTGTTTGTTCCTGGAAACATGACCAGAAGCATGACATGAGAAACATGACAGAAAACATGACATGGGAAACATGTCATGGGAAACATCATGGGAAACATGGTGTCCATGAGCTAATATCATCACTAGTCAAGTATATTATGTATATTATATGAACAGTCTTGAAATGGCACTAGATTCTTTGTACCCAAGTGGTCCAAAACATTCTTTGAATAATGACACTTTTCGTGAAATGAAGTATAGGCAGCTCTTCTGGTCATGTTTTCAGGTGAACAATATTTTAGTAAACACTGATGATAAACAGAGTTCTTATTGACTTAGAGACTTAATGAGAAGAGTTATGTGCTGCATTTTTATCCACCAACTGTGGGCCTTGATCACTTGAATGGGGATTTCATGCTTGTATGTGACTCCAAGGAAACAGGACAATATTGTAATTCTTCGGAATCATAGTGTGTGGCTCTTGTTATTTAGTCTTTAAGTCAGAAACAACTCTGTTTTATCGTCTTATCTAGAGACATAGGCATTTGTTGATGTTGTGTACATGTTGTTATTTTATCATCAAAGTGATGTATGGTGTATGTTACTCTTTCAGCAATATCCAGATCAAGAGTCCATCATTACAAAATCATCCTCAGTTATATGGCGAGAGCCTGAACGCCAGTCTTAGGGTGAGTTTTCACACACACGCACTAGCATGCATCTTTTTAAAAAAAGTTGTATTTTACATGAATAAAATCTATTACTGGACTTAACAATCTTACTCTGATTTATGATGTCACATCTCATGATGTCATGTCAGTGACTTATGGCAGTCTGGAACTATTCTCGTCCTTGTTAAATAATCTGTACAGGACATGGGACAGTGTGATCAGATATGGTCCACACATGTTGTTTCTCGATAATGAGGCAATGCACTGCGTGTCGTAATTGTGGATCATACTTCACAGTTATGTGTTGTCGCAGTTGAAAATTAATGTCCACAGTTTCAGCATAACATTTCTCTCCAAAAAAAAAAACTCCATAAATACAGTTGCTCATATTTATTATCCATAGTCTTGGCATCACATATCAGTATGTCAAAGCCAGAGGCCAGTACCTAACAGAAAAGTGACCTGAGATTTGATTTAGACAACAAACTTGAATGGTAATAATTGTGTTTACAGGCTGCTCTTGCAGAGAGCAATTTCCCATTGTTAAGTAATTCTGGCAGCAGTATGGATGAAGTGGAGGATCTGTCCATATCTCGTCAGACCAGCCAGAACGTAGACGACACTGAGGGCTTGGCCACAGAACCCTTAAGGTAAAGTGGATATCTTTAATTAACAGCTGTCCTGGATTATTTCCTGAAACGGGATATTAAGGTGTAATATTTGTGTCCCCATAGCCCCCCCCCCCCCCCATACAGAGCTGGGTACCTTCAGTCTTGCAATTTTTGAGAATTTTATTAAAAGGTCCTCTTTCATCTCTTGTCATTCTGCAAAATATTTTTAATTCTTCTTTTGATTTGCACTGATGAACTGATTGTTTTTGTGCAATTTTTCCCCAATTGTCATTTTGATTTCTTAAAGTAATACTTTATCTTTTTCTTGATAACAGTGAATCAGAAGACAGTAAAAAATCAGAAGACAAGCGTCCAGAATACATGGCTGGAAACTCTCCCAATGATGTCAGCATGGAACAGGCTGTTTACCATGGCAACGCTGTATACAGCCAGCACGGGGAATCCATATACCACCATGGTGAGCCAGAGGATGCCGGGCTGGGGAAACCCTTACTAGCCTCTCCTATCAGACCCAAGGAAGAGGACGGCAGTGAGAGATGCGGGCAATACAATGGCGAGAGTTCTCCTCTGACCAGAGTCAGTGTGGAAGGGACAACTGTATGTCATGGGAGCACTATGTATACACATCACAGAGAGGCTGGCTATCACCATGGTGATGCTGAGGATGCTGGGATGGGGAAGCCTCGGATGGTTTCCATGGCAACGCCAGATGAGGCAGACATGATGAGGCCCCTGTCGAACCCCAGCATCAATTCACATTCCATAAGTGGAGACACCTAAGTTGTTGAAAACTGTGCAGAAGACAGAACTTTTTACGATATCACCAACTGGGCTGTCTTCTTCAAGAATAGAGAAAAGCAGATTTTAATCAGAAGAGAAGTTGCCATCTTTGCAATGCTGTTAAAAAACTGCGTCACACAAATATCAGGGAGCGACTCCCCAATCGTACTTTATGTATTGATAAATGTGAAAGTGCATTGAGTAGCAGAGGAAAATTTGACATTCAAAGACACTCAGCAATGAGAGGATTTATTTAACACACACTGTCATTGTTTCAGTCTCATTCTTAGCAATAACCAATTGTATTGAACAATTCTGACAGGGAAGCCAGTATTGTATAGACAAGCAAAGGCGAACATTTTCTCATGAGGGGCAACAAAAAATTATATTGACAGAAATCTGGAGCCACAATTGATGCCTGTCTGGAAACACTGGATTTACCATCAACATTTTGTTTCAGCAGGCATAAAAACCCAGATTAGATAGCATTGCAAGGCAAAATCCCATACCTGCTCCGATATAATGCAATGCAACTCTGTCATAGATGGCAGCACAAGCTGTCAAGATACCCCCCCAGCAATACTTGATATACAGAAAAAGGTAGCATAAGATAATACCACATGGTCACAATGGAAGATGCTGGTATATTTCAGTGTGTACTTATATTAAAGTTACAGGAAAAAAGACAGGACTTATTAGATAGTGAAAAAAATATCATATCATTATCTGGTAATACATACAGGTAATATCAGACCCCATTTTAATTGGTTGTTTTGTACAGTTCTATCGTACTCTGTATTGTGTAAGTGACGTCGGCTTCTGTAGTCCTTAGCAATATTGACTTGGTTTACCAGAGCTGCATTTACTGCTTTTATTTCCAGAATTATTTCATCAACTGGCACAGCAATATGGGATGTTTTTAGGAGGGGACATAAGGTGTAATTTTAAAATGAGGAAATGTGTATTTTCTAAGATTTATGATTTTGATAAAACTAGGGAAGAAGGACTTCTGCTTTAATCTGCCTATGATGTCCTGGCGTAGATAAAGGGTCCTGTAAGCATATATGTAGTAGACAGTAAATATTGGAACGCTTTCTCAGGGTAGCACAATGGCAAAACACAGCAGTGAGACCACATTGTTTCCAATGGTCCATGTCCTCTGAAGGACAAACAAAAATTATTTAGGTTTCTATGAATATGAACGGCCTGATTTAATAATGTTTGTTATGAATTGTTTTTTTTTTTTTTTTTTTTTTATTTACTTCTTTTATGTAATTGATGGAATTTTAAGGTCAAGAAATCTGACAGAAGTGCAACAGAAAAGGCCAGTCTTTGACCTCGCTGCTGGAAGTGTTTTGTTATTGTTTCACAGTTGCCATACCATTTCTATTATACACACACATATATAAGCATACACACAATATATATATAATTATTTATCAGTTGAGGTCCATGGATTAGCACTCCTGGTAATTTAGTTACATCTAAGATTGATATCGTGTATGTAAAACACTATATAGATTCTTCTCCCAGAGGTTCCCCATGTTTGTGTGTGTTTATGTGTGTGCAGAGGTTAGAAACAATGTGTAATATATCCTACATATCTCAGTATTTATATTTATTCATCAGTATTTTACAACTCTGCGAGGTTAACAGCTTTAAATGTGCTTTGCTTATAATCGGATACATTTTTTTCATGCCAAAAAATCCAGATTTTGAGACTTCCATTTGCACTTCTTGGTGAAAAGGCAGACCACTTTCCAGTATTACTTAACAGATAAACTTTTGGCATTTGGTTATATTTTCACTAGCTGCCTGGATATCTTTATTGTATATATTAACAGGAATGTAGGAGGATATTCACACTTGCTGGCCTGATAAGACATATTTGTCAGTTTTACGAGAAAAATATATATTGGGATTCCCCAGAGGCAGCAAAGTAATCCCCCAGCCGAACATGTGCCATGATTTGAAGAAAAGCTTTACAATATTCCATACTGTATATGCACTTCAATGTTATGTCTGAACGTGTTGTATTTATGTTAGTTGTAAATGAAATAGAGTCAGGGACAGGTGTGTCTTGAAAGTATGCCTCCCTCTAGTGTAAAGATAGTAGACTATTATGAGATGTCCTATTCGACATGACATCCAAACTGAATATTTAAATTATGCTACTGAGGACCAATGATGGATGAAATATGGGCGTGGCAGCGGCGTATGGCGCCAAACGGGTCTCCACGACCTAAGTGTGACGTCTACGTCACGTGCCCTACACGTGGCGCGAGACGTCATGGCGCTGTTTTGAATGGCGCTATTTTAGATTCTATGTCAACATAAGCGTGATGTCAATATGAAGTAAAGTAGGTGCTTTAACATAGTGGCAATTAGAGTAATTTTAAAGACAATTCATTTACCTGGCGGAGTCGGGTAAATCAAAGTGCCTTTTAGACTGCTGTTAGAACTGGAGGTTTTTATTGCACAAGCACGCTTTACAGTTAGTAGATGGTAGTTATTTTTTTCCAAGTGACTATTGGGTAAATACGTTGTTTGTACAGACTCTTGGCAATGAATATTATATAGGAAATGCTGTCTCAGTCAAGTTCATGGGGGACCCCAGCGGGGTTTTCACTTCTTTTACGGCAATGCCAAACCATCACGTGGGCTCTCTTGAGTTTAGGAATTATAAGTAATGATTGCTAAGCGCTTTGTATAGTTTCCACGATTGTTTCCTATGCCCTCCAGTCTCTCCTTACCATGTAGCTGACTAATAAATGAATGTTATTTAATGGAGACTATTCCTAGCCGTATGACAATAGATCAGGTGACCAGTCCAACCAGGTCACTTACCTTTTGAAAGGTCTCAGTTTAAGACTGCAACGTTGCTAAATGTAAGTTTCGGTATCAGTTATACATATTTCTCATGTAGTTGACTGTTAGCACAAATATTTATGTTAAAGACAGCGATAGATGTACATTCGACATTTGATATCTTGTTAATGATATTTGTGGAGCAACAGATTGTTATGCTAGCGTTTTGTTGGGCGTCCGAGTTGGATGGGTTAGTTCAGGTCACTCCCGAGTTAAGAGTGGGCGAGAGAAAGTGGACAGTTACAGAGTTATTACCTCGAGTATCTGAAATCTTGACATCACAATTTGTTTTGTAAAAGACTGAGCATCTTAGTCTTGAGTTGGTATCTATACGTGTAGAATTTTCAGAAATTGCTTTTTTTTCCACCTGGGAGGAGCGATCTGTGCCCATTGCCTGGAAGGCATTTGTACACGTAGCTGGTATTTCGTGGATGGTATCATTTATAAACGGAACATCCCCGTAGAAATTGCATCTTGTACTTGTTATTTATTTCATTCCTGCTTCTAGTGTCAAGGTAGCGTGTTTGTCACTGTATTGTAACATTCGGAACGCCTCGGTCGATTCCTTGACTCCCGATTTGGAGACGAAATTGACCGAGGCTGGCCGAGTGTTTGATGTAATTTCTAGAGGACCAATCAGGTAGCAGCAATATGGTTGCTAGCGTAATGACGTTGGTAGTCGTATGTAGACAATAAAAACAAAATAGAAATACAAAATCGAGCGTGTTTGTTGTTGACATACCCACTTTTTTTATCTGGTAAAACACGGTATAAAGCCGTGTAAAAACTAATAATTTTATTTACAAGTTTAAATACAAATTTTGATAATACTCTAGCCGATCAAAATTGATTTCTCAATAAAATTTTATTATACAGAGAGAAAGAATATAATTTTGTCTCGAAATACGCCACCAACCTGGTATTGAAACAATTTCATTCTTTCCTAAATACAATATACTAATGACGCTTCTCATTAATTCAAAACTATCCAATTGCGTTTCCAGCTTGGGATGGTCAAAACTTAACGCAAAGTAGTGTTCCTAAATTATAAATATCAAATAATTATTCCTATATGTACCTTTAAATGTTGATCTCATTAATTTTATATCCGTATCTCAAGGTTTAACTATATCTAATCAAACAATTTTATTATCACATTTTTTATCGGCGAATTGGAGCTCAATTTCAAGGTACGTTTTTTTTTTTTTTTTTNTTTTTTTTTTTTTCTCCAACAATCTAGCCTTAATGTATAGACTTTACATGCATATTTTAGACAATCATTGAACATTATGGAATGGAGTTTTACCATACAAAAGGTGACTTGGATAGATATATCTCTTTTAAGTTTCATTTCAATGCTAAAAGAGAACTTTTTCTATCAACATTAACCCTCTCCTCTCCCTGTCACCGCCACGTCTTCCCGTAGAGTTCAGAAGAAAATATAGACGTCCAGATCTTTAATTAGATTTATTTTATTTTTTCGTTTTTTAAAGTCCAAAAGAGGAAAGTTAAGTAGTTTTGAGGTATATGTAGACATGGAAAATATATATTTTGGGACATTTTAAAGCATTATCAGTACAGTATATCTTTGTGTTATCTGAACCAATCAATATACGTGTACATGTATCCAGATCAATTGTTGTATTAGATTATCATTTGCATCCACCAGCCCGTCTTTCCAAAACTTTAAGTATAACTCTGATTCTTTTGATTATCTTTTCCTCACAAGTATGTGTTAATACTGTGTCAATTTTGAAAAACTGCCAAAATCTCCTTAATGCTTAAATAAAATGGTTCAGAGTCCAGTTTGACGTAAAATTTGCCTTGACACGAGGCAAACATTGCTCTTCTCAGTCTTGATGAAACTATTCAAGATGTTTGATAAGACAAAAGAATATTTTCAAGGTGGGTTTTCTTCCCCTGTGATCATATTTTTGAGTATATAGGACTCAGTGAAGCACACAGGAGTCGCTGATCAGTGGTCTTGCACGTGTTTGACCAGGGAAGGCTCTCCGTCACACTGTAAGCTGGAGCCTGGCTTTCTGAAGAACTTTACAGGTTATTCATTTGAATATTTCGTATAATATTTGAGAGTTGAAATTCCATTTATAAATATGATTTATTTATTTATTTAATTTTTTGTTTAATTATTTCATGAATGTAGCATTATCAACAAAAACATTCAAGGCCGATGTTTTACATCTTTGTGCATGGTTTTTAAATTTCTGTTAAAATTGTTTTGCATTGCAGCATGAACAGCATGCGCTGTGGCAGCTATGGGGATAGTTTCTAATAAAGAGGAGAGGATTTCAGATGTCAAAGAATGTCTACTTTTACTGTTCTTGCGTCAGTATCAGCCTTCTTAGCTGAAGGTTAAGGGGTTTGTAGATAAAAAAAATCACTCTCAGCTGGAGCGAACCTCAGGATAGCAATACTAAAAGTATCGCAAGACCGAATTTTCATTATTTTTCCAGATAATGGCAGCGTAAGCAGCAATGTTAGAAAACGTGCGTTTCACTGTGCTATCGAAACCGTGTACCGAGATCGCAGTAGACAACTAGGGTCATCTTTTTCAGAAAGAAATTAAAGCTGCATGGCACTGGTAGAGAAAACCGACTTTTCAGTATTTCAGATATTCATAATAGTCTTTATTGGCACTGGCACAAGATTACAGAGGCTGTGACTTGACGACGAGTACGATTTTACAAAGTACTTTAACACGAGTACCCCTCTGTCACTTTGATTCTAGAATATTGATTTACATACAATATACTATTTGTAAGATTTGAGTCCTTTTTTTCTCTGTATAAATTTTAATCTCCACCCTTTCTCACAGTAGAAGAACATAAGTGACGTATGAAATTATAAAAATATCAGAAAGACCTGCATTAAGCCTTCAAGTTGGTTCTGTAAACTTTGTGATTTGAGGGAAAGTTGAATAAACATAATTAAGGCACATCATAAGTTTGTCAAAATAGTCACAAAACATGGAGCAAACGTGATTTGTGGATCTAAAAGTGTACTCCCGTATCACCTGTTATGGAAAATCACACGATAAGACTGTATACTTGGTAATTAGAATTCATAAATGCTTAATCCTCACACGCAAGTTGCGGTACCTTTAGAGATTGGGAAAGCGGCACCGCCTTGTTCAATTGCAGATAAAAACAAAATTAGAAAATCTTATTTGATCGTTAGGATGAAGGTGCAGCTAGACACTTTTCGTGATGACGGGATTATCTTGAGACAAAAAAATCAGCAATGATGACAATTTGGTCATGTGTTGTTATTTAATTATTTTTTTTTACAATAAGTTTATGCGAACTTTTAAAAGCAAGTTACCAAATGCACTAATGCTTTTATTGTCTCCCCTCAGTACTTTAGTTTGAGGCTTTTTTTTTTTTTTTTTGGTCAATGAAAATATGAAAAACTCTGAAGTTAAATTTTGCCATAAATAAGGTATGTTTTCTTTCTCAGTATGTCGCTAGGATTGAATGACTTATCCAATTTCTTTGTTTTTTCATAAGTTGAATGCTGAGATGTTTTTAGTGCAGTCGACTTCGAAATATTTGGAATATTTGGAAACAAGACTCTTACCCTGACACAAATAGTGTGCGTTGTTGTGTAGTGATTGACCGCGAGTCGAAATGAGACTCTCGTGCTTAGAAAAATATTGAGGAAAAAAAGCCACACGGACATTGAACTTCCATAATAATTATTCAAATTCAAGGATTTTGGGGAACAAATTCTCGAAGAAATCAGTTAGTAGTTTATCGTCGTTTATGAAGAACTTGGTGCTTTGTTTTGCTACCAATCTGTATTGACTTTAAGTTGATGTCAATTGTTTTCGTGTTTGTTCGGATGAAATCGGTATTGATCATAGTTTCTGTATACATGGCGGTTTTGACGAAACACTTAAACGCTTGCAGTAGCTTTTAAATCGCTCTATTTAAGCAGTTTAATACATTTATTAATACTATTTTCAGCCAGATATAATTTATTTATTTTTTGCCATTTTCTAAATTTTCAATCAATCGCAGGTGTGTGTTGCCAGTGAAATGGTAACGTCCCACTCAAGGGAGAATATTAATATTGAGGGCGATATGAAACAATTAAGATGGACAAATAACTAAGAAGACAAAAGTATTCGTGTTGCGGCATCTTCTGAAGGGACTTGGCCGTCCTTAACACGGGGGATGTCTTTATGGCAACCCTTGACCGTCTTCCAAAATAAATCAGTTGTATGTTCCTAAATATATGCTGGCTGAAAACCGCAGAGATAACGAATTGCGTTCCACCAAAAGGTTCAAATCCCGAGACGCGCGCCCAGGGAATTAACTTAGGATTTCTATTAAAACTTGCATATTAAAAGTGCAGAAATCATATACTTAATCTTCTAGTTGTTGAATTTTGATGAATCTTCTTACTCTTCTTGCGTAATGGTTTTGTTTTTGTGTGAGTTAAGGAGTGACAATGGTAGATTTCAGTTAAAACACGGTGTGTTAAGTGTTCGGTTTATGGCAAGCGTTATGGGCTCATCTGTTTGGAGGAATATTAATAATGAAGTTTTGATACTCGCACGTGCGGAAGTTGAGTTGTTAATTCTGAAAAGTAACGATTAACTTAATCTCTCTCTCTCTCTCTCTCTCTCTCTCTCTCTCTCTCTCTCTCTCTCTCTTTCTTTCTCTCTCTCAGTTCATTTCATTTCAAACCAGTGCTACTCCCATTCTTTTTTTATGATTTTTGTATTTACGTCCCGCTCATTATCTATCTTCTGTAACAACACTTAGTCTAATTCCGTTTGTCGTCCCTTTTCCATCGCTCCTTCCTGACTGAAGCCGTGTGAAGTGCCTGGAGACCATAGAGACGTCTTCCGGTTGTTTACTACAAACATCAACACCACTCAGAAATCATCGCCATCATCTTGCATCAGCTCCGCATCAAAAGATCGTTGAAAATCATCAAATTGTCATTTGTTCTGCATTTGGTCTTCAGTGTTTTGTCACTGCTAAGACGCATGCCGGGGTCGCTGACGACGCCACAATGCCGTTATCTTTTTCGCGGAGTCTTAACTTCTGGCGACTCCTTAAGACGGCGGATAGGGAACATAGATGTTGTGGTCCTAATTCTGTCAATTACAAAGAATTGGATTGATCTTTGGGTGCTTTCGATTGACATTCAAATGATTCTTTTGTATATGACGTGACGTGTAACTTACAGGAATTTTCAAGATTACAGACGTTTTGCTATGAAAAGTTTATTTGTTTTTAAAAGCTTGATTTCTAGATGCAAATCCATCTATTACAGCAGTGTGTCACTGTGTAGTTTCTTTCTTTCTTTTTGATGAAATGGTCTATTTATTATTGAAAGCAACAAGTTTTGGCACGAAAAAGAAAGAAAGAAAGAAAGAAAAGGATGTGCTCTCCCACAAAAATTAATTTTTGCCCAAAATGGAACAAGTTTAGCATCCCCAATTTTCATGGAATTCAATATATCTCTGTTTGTCCTCCCCCCTCCCCCCCCCCCCCCCCCCCCGCCCCCCGCCCTCTCTCGCATCAAGCCAGGTCTTGGTGAACTGTCAGGTTGTTTGACTGCCACTAGGTGTGAAGTTATTGGCTTGCGTTTTTCTCACGTACGTTTTCCCCTATTCTAAACCACAAATCTCACGCACTCAACAGTGACCCTTGAAGTGCGATTTGAGCAGCGTTCAATCAAGGTAAATGCTATATCTGTTATTGATACGTAGTCCCACAATACTTGCACACAACTTTAATGTCCTGCAACTGATTTGGGCAGATTACGATCGAAATTATTATTTTCAGTTGTGCAATATTTTACGATGGCCATTTATATATAAATGATGACTTTGACCCAACCAGATTTATAGAATCAGAATTGACTCCTGATGGTCATGTTAGTCTCAAACGTCATAAAAAGCTATGCTCTATACCCCCCCTTCTTGCTAACCCCCGTCTCTCCAACATTCACACTCTCGCGCACACGCACGCGCGCACACGCATTGTCAGTGTGTCATCGTCTGTTGTTATTTCCCGGGAAGGAGGAGCAGTCTCCCACATCATGGGGAAGTTTACCATGTTTTCCCACCGTCTTTATTGACGCATGGCCGGATAGCTAAGGCCGTAAAACCTCTGAGTAAATAACGTATTTACAGCCTGTCTATTACTTAGGTATTTATCTGTCTCTTGTGTTAAAGACCATCGATTTACGTGCCCAGTGACTGACGCCGCAGATGTAAGGGAATGCCAGGTATTCTGCCGAGATTGTCAACGTGAGGGATGAGCTGGATTCGTCGATATTGTCACTAAGATTGATAAAGAGGTGACCCCGCCCCTCCTCCTCCTCCTGTGCAAGTCTTATACCAGTCTTATCGGCTGTTAGATTCGCTCTAAGTTGTCCCGAATTCCTAAGTAATGACTAACTATTCACTCAATGAATGTAATATGTGAAATGAACAGTTAAATGACAACTAGTTATGTGACGCATAAGAAAGGTCAGATTTTAAGCAACATTTTATATTTTGTTGAAATTATTAATATGCTATATTTATATGCTAATAAATTCTCCTAATCATCAAAAATATATTGACGGATTTTCCCCTTCGTTCATTGTCTTCGATCATTTATAATGTCAATTCTATGAAGAAATTGGAGTATGATTAATAATATTTATTGCGAAAAGTACAGTATCGAGAATTTTTTTCACTTTCTCGTTGAGACCCAACTTATTTGGGTTCTATAATGAAAAAATGCAAAACAACATACATAAGGATTACGTGTCATGAAAATCAGAAATAAAATAAACAAATAAATATTCAGACGTTCAACCAAATTGTCATTTGGCATTTCATTAATTTTAACTTTTTAAATTGTTACTAGGTGAATGAAATCATGACAGCTGAACATGGCCCCCGTCCTTGTCCTGTTTTCAATAGGTTGTTCTTGAAGACCTTTATCAACTTCTACCTACCAAATTTCATGAAGCGAATGGTACGTAAACCTAATTTTAATCGAAAGAAAGGGTACATTTTTTCGACGTTTATTTTCTTAATTTTAAATATTAACGATTTATTTATTTATTTATTTATTTATTTATGTTTTACAAAAATTTACGTCGGCCTGCTGCTTAAGGAAGTCGCACTGATCAATTTTTCGGAAAACACAGCTATTTAAATGCGGCATTACATTCCGTTACAGTGGCTTTCATATTTTCAATAATGCATATTTCCCATGCGTTATGTCATTACAAATGTATTATGTCACCTTTAACTTACCATATGGCTCAATAAAGTATCGTTGCATTTTACAAAAAAAAAAAGAAAAAAAAAGGCCGTTCAGCCTTAACAAATGCATTTTGCTTATTGACATTGAAAAATAAAATTAAAAGTATTTCTCCACCTATCTTGCCAATTATCATTAGATCTGTTTCTTGGGATTTCTATGTTTGAAGTCTGCATATATGCCAGCCTTGGATTTATGTGCATTAATTTAAAACAAACCGGTCAGCATTTATTTCGGCCCAAGTACAAAGATCGTCTGCTCATGTCCTATCAGTTGTCGTGGTCAAACATCTCCATTGTCCACAATGTGTCCGCGTAATGATTGCGGTATAATATCCCTCTAAACACCGATTTGTTGACAAAGGGGGGTTGTTTACCTCCCCTCCAGCCACCTCCAGACAACTCTATCATTGCAACCACCGCGTAGTATTGGCATATGATTAACTGTTCAAGATAGGAACTTCATTAAGTAATCTCTTCCAGATCATCCGCGTCCCGGGATGGGATAAGGAGGCTCTGCGTTCGATAACCGTCTTAAGTCAGACGTCTTTAAACAACTTGTATTGGGTAATGCCGAGCTTATATTTTGACTCCGGTAAACTTTGTACTTGACTTGGACTAGATACATGCTCATATACAATGTTTTAGGATATTATGTTGATCGTGGAATTTACCCGGTGAAAAAATAACATGGCGGCCTCTTTAGAAGTTGGAGGTGGTTGCGAGAACCCCCCTTACCTAGGCTGTGAAACGTGGGTAGAGTGGACCGAATGAGATTTTAGGATATTGAAAGAACTCTCATGATGCATGGAAATTATACAAAGACGTAAAAAGTAAATAACGGCATTTATCTTGATAATGAATCTATGTTATATATATTTTATTTTGATGTAAATATAAAATCCCATATTTCATGAAAAAAAAAAAAAAGAATCTGAAATCTTTCGCAAGAGAATTGTTTGATGGCATTTACATTGAAATTAACTGTTAGAGTACTAATTCTAGAAAACTACATAATATACCTGTATTGATTTGCAATTAAAGTTTAGTCCATATGCAACGTGTTATTCTACGTCTAATCGTAAAGTAAATTTTGTTCGTCGGCTTGAGAGGTATAAACATCTAGCAAAATAAATAGTCCTTTTACTTTTACCCCCTGCAAAATATTTTTCTTCAACATTCAAAATTAAAAACACACAAAACAACTGAACACACACATTGGCATCCACATTACTAATTCGTGAGATATTACCTATAACAATACTGTCACCAAAATGTCATGAAAATGTCAAGGCAGACAGGTCAACGTTGTCAGGAGAGAAAGGATTGACAGGTATTCCTTTTCAATGATTGCCTCTTTCCTTAACGGAGGTCGGTGTCTTTGGTGCACTTACTGATTTTTCTAGTTTTATCAAGTCTACATTTTATTACTTATATTTGTAAATATTTATTTAGTAGACGTGAATAGATGGGAACAAGAGACAAAGTGTTCTGCAGCAATATTTATTACAGAAAAATAAATACGATGTTTTCATATAAACATGTGTATATTCAATGCGAATTACAGCTAGAAGAAATAAATAAAGTCAAATGGCAAAGGTTTAGAAGAACGTAGGTGAGATAAACCAGTATAATTACATACATTATAACACAAATAAACATGAAAAAAATAAGTTAGCACAATTATGCAGTGTAAAATGAACATTGGGAACGGGGATAAACGCCCCAAAATCAACTTTATCATTGATTCAGTGATACTTCTTGCACCAAATCATGTCACAAAATTCCTTGTTTATCCTCGGCCTATCCACTCGAGTAGGAAGTTGTTCTTATCATTATGTTACAAATTAATTAATTGCAAAATAATAGGCGTTATATTTCCCACGAGTAATCATTCTGATGCACCCATTTTCAACGTCGGTGACTTCAAACGCGGGGTTAAGTCCATCAGGTATCGTCTCTTTGTCTTAGCGGTCTCACTTAGAGTGGGGAGTTGTCCTAACAGTTCGTTGAGGGGGTTCAAAGAGACTGATCGCCCGAAGTGCGCTTAATCTCGCAGTTTATATCTCTTTAAAGCTAGACAAGGTATATTACACGCAGATTTGGGGCTTGTAGAGTCGTTTGATTAAACACAAGTCGACTGACTGAAGTTGGTGAAGTTCTATTGTAGGTGAAGTGATGCTTTGCTGTTAAATGTTTTAGTTTTAAACTTTCTAAGATTTCATTTTCAAAAACAGCTCAAAACAAAACTTTATGCTTGACAAGTTTTGGCTATTCTTTAACTTATGATGATTATAAATCAAAATTTAACAAAATTATGGAGGAAGTACCGCAGGAGTATGTTAAAAATAGAAGAGCAGTAGTAGGGGGCCTAAATGTGAAATTATCTAGGACTTGCAATTTTCGAAAAGGCAGCTGGAAACTTTCCTCAAATCTGTATTTGCAGAGCGTTCGCCTTCCATACGTCTTAATTCGTAGTCGGATTAACCCTGTCAGTATTTATCATTTCCTATCATTTGACCATCCGAACTTCCAACAAACTGGTACAAGACAATCTGTCACATTATCTCTGTTATAGATAGACCCAGTGTCAACAGCAACCTGCTAGAACAAACACACTGCATCTCATTATGGTTGTAATCTGACTTCTGTTGTTTTCAAGGACAGGAATGCTGGTGAGTGTGCGTGTGTGCGCGTACTTGCGTGCGTACGTGTATGTCAGGTATGCTCATGGGTTGTATTGTTCTAACTGGTAGAACAGTGAATAATTGTATGAATGAAATTTCATTGTGAAGATACAAATCAACATATAACCTTCTTTTTCAAAAAAGAGAAAATACGTAGTATGCTTTGATTGCTAAATAAAGAATACTAGCAAAGGGAAGAAAACGAAAATAAAAAAGTCCCGGGATAGCGACGGGAATCACGGAGAAAAAAGAAAAGAAAATTTCTCAGCGCTGTCACCTTCTTCGCTTCCGTCTATGTGTTTGTTGCCCCAGACTTCGGCACATCTTAGCAATTATCGTAATCAAACACTTTTAAACACGAATTTAGGAGGACATATCCCTCTTGATTGACGTGTCAAGTGCGGGATAGGCGACCAACTTTCGGCCAATCAGAGGACGGAATTCCATCAATGCCAAAGCCCAAGAGGAGAGATCAAATATTTAAAATCGTTGAGATTATTAGCTGGTTAATTCTCAATCTAATCCAATGTTTAGGTAGCACACGCAGAGCGATTCAGTAGCAAAGGTGTGCACACATATATATCCCATCTCTAGTCGCCATCATTGGAGCAGTTCTAGAGGAGAACTTGAGCAGACGGCTACTTTCATTGAACGTTTCAGCTCGAAAAACAGAAATGAACGCTGTCTGACACTTCTGCTTTAACTCCAGGTACGTGGACAACAATGCAGTTTACGACGATGCAAGGTTCGTGCTTCCAGGCCGCTCCCCCAGCCCAGTACCAGACCTCCCTCTACCGCCCGACGGACATGTTTGATTCCGCCATGAAGCTCCCACACAGCCCCGAGCTCGGTGACGCATTCAGCAGCTGTCTCGGAATGAGCCGAGCCCCTCCGAGTTACTCGGAGTCCACGATGATCTGTGCTGCCTCCCCGCCATTGCAGCCCATTCCAAACTCTAGCACGTCTTACTATAAGCTGGGAGGAGGCGGCGGATGGAACGACTTCAACGTGTTCGGGACAAATTCTCCAGTGCTTGCAGATCAAAAACAGTCCTATTATGCAGACTCGAAACCTGTGTCGGGAATACAGGGCTACGGGAGTGAGGTCTCTGTCGAACAGACACATATCCTCAGCAATCCTGCACCGCCAGAAATGAAGACAGAAGACTGCAAGCACGAGACTTCCACCGCAGACGAACAGAACAGCGTAGCAGACGACACCCCGCAAGTGACGTCGACTGAGAAAAATGGAGGCGACATTGCGTCTTCTGCTGTGGTTTCCAACGAAGGGAACGCGGGTAACGCCGAAGAGGAAGCTCTGCAATCTCTGGACAAACCAGAGGAGAAGACTAAAGAACAACCCTCAGACCAAAAACCGCCCTTGTCTTACATCGCCCTCATTGCCAAATCAATTTTAGAAAGCGCGGAAAAGAGGCTGAGCCTGGGCTCCATTTATAACTGGATAGAGAAACATTTCCCTTATTTTAAAAACCGGGGCCAAGGGTGGAGAAACAGCGTCCGCCATAATCTCTCTTTAAATGACTGTTTTATTAAGGCGGGACGCTGTGAGGATGGCAAAGGCAACTACTGGAGCATCCACCCGGCCAACCTCCAGGACTTCATGCGCGGAGACTTCCGTCAGCGGCGTCGTTCCCGTCGCCGTGGGAGAAAGAAGGACTGCGAATTCGCCATGCATAATGGTTACATGGGCGGTCCGGGCGCTCCCCTCTCCCCGTCTGTCTCCTTCAACCCGGCAGCCGCCCTCAGCTCTATCTACTCCCCGTACACGGAGGCCGAGCGGCGTGCATACCGGCTGGACGAGGTCCTCTTGAGGCAAAGTATGAACAACCCTTTCATGAAGTGGTACCACAACGGCGTCAACAACACAGGGTATTCCAACACGTGCTCTTTGAACAACGCGCCCCCTCCGCCGCCCCCCTCGTGTAACTCCGGGATGTACAACCCACCGCCGCCGTGTAATAACCAGTGGCAGACCCCCAGCTACGCGGACACCAACTCCCAGTCGCTCTACCCCCTGGGGTCGTCATTCTCCAGGTTTGTTAAATAACGCTGCCTCAGCCTTCCGCTTTTACTTTGTTGAGTGTTCAGGACTGTTGCTCTTTAAAGAAGACTCACATCTTGTTATTTACCTATTTTCTATCATATATTGTATGATAGAATAAGTGTTTTATGCTTCTAGGGACTGCTTTGCAAATGATATTCAGTCATAAAATTTTTGAACCATAAAATTTGATCTTCTTAAAATTTGAGCGAATCGATGCTAGTCTATATGAAGAAGGATCTTTGGACATTTTGATAAAAATAGAGAATATTCAATTTAATTATAATTGATTTAATGTAAGGCATAAATTTGCCTTATTTTAGTTGGTTTGACCGAGCAGTTTGAATATTCTAGGTTAGGCCGGTGCCTAATCTTGACTTGATTTTTTTCTTTTATAAAATTGTCCCATCTTCAATGTACTTTCAGTCAGGAACGACATTTGTCTGTTAGGTCTGTCAAATATGTGTGTTGAAAGTGATTTTGTTGTCTGCTCGTTCTGTGAGTCTGCGCCGTTTGCTTTATTATTTCAGAAATAAGCGTTTTGCATGTTATAAAAGGCGATGTAGTGCGACTACTCGCAGTTTCTTCTCTTTAAAACATTACAAAACGTGCATCATGTGACTGAAAATAAATTAAAATTTTTATTTGGATATTTTTTGCCGAAATAGTTCGACGGATCACTTGATAAAAAAATGTCAAAACGTAGACATAAAGTATTTCTGATAAAAAAGATATGTTTTCAAAAGACATAGTAACTTTGTACCTCACATTCTCTGTAATAATTTCTTATTTTGGCAATGCATTCTACAACTAATCATTTGTATCAATTCAAAAAAAGTATTTTTAGAAATTATTAGCTTGTCATTTGCAGAACGGCAAAGATTTTAGTTTCTAGTCATCTAAAAACGTGTAACTTACAATGTCTCACTATTGTCCAAAGATAAGTAGCCCATGTGAACTCAGAGCTCGATATAAATAATCTGCATTACCAGTGCCTTGAGTGGACGTGTCTTAATTACTGAAGTGAATTGTTTGTTGTATATTTTTAAAATTTTATTTAAGAGAACGCCTTATCATTCTCCGTCCTTTAAACATTTTTCTAAGTTTGTAAAGAATATTATTATTATTATTATTATTATTATTATTATTATTATTATTATTNTAATCTCAAACGTCATAAAAAGCTATGCTCTATATCCCCCCTTCTTGCTAACCCCCGTCTCTCAAACATTCACACTCTCGCGCACACGCACGCGCGCACACGCATTGTCAGTGTGTCATCGTCTGTTGTTATTTCCCGGGGAAGGAGGAGC
The DNA here is from genome assembly GCF_001039355.2 of Lingula anatina. Next base: position 140,283 of record NW_019775092.1, on the reverse strand, counting down.
AGTCTCCCACATCATGGGGAAGTTTACCATGCTTTCCCACCGTCTTTATTGACGCATGTCCGGATAGCTAAGGCCGTAAAACCTCTGAGTAAATAACGTATTTACAGCCTGTCTATTACTTAGGTATTTATCTGTCTCTTGTGTTAAAGACCATCGATTTACGTGCCCTGTGACTGACGCCGCAGATGTAAGGGAATGTCAGGTATTCTGCCGAGATTGTCAATGTGAGGGATGAGCTGGATTCGACGATATTGTCACTAAGATTGATAAAGAGGTGACCCCGCCCCTCCTCCTCCTCCTGTGCAAGTCTTATACCAGTCTTATCGGCTGTTGGATTCGCTCTAAGTTGTCCCGAATTCCTAAGTAATGACTAACTATTCACTCAATGAATGTGAAATGAGCCGTTAAATGACAACTAGTTATGTGACGCATAATAAAGGTCAGATTTTAAGCAACATTTTATATTTTGTTGAAATTATTAATATGCTATATTTGTATGCTAATAAATTCTCCTAATCATCAAGAATATATTGACGGATTTTCCCCTTCGTTCATTGTCTTCGATCATTTATAATGTCAATTCTATGAAGAAATTGGAGTATGATTAATAATATTTATTGCAAAAAGTACAGTATCGAGAATTTTTTTCACTTTCTCGTTGAGACCTTACTTCTTTGGGTTCTATAATGAAAAAATGCAAAACAACATATATAAGGATTACGTGTCATGAAAATTAGAAATAAAATAAACAAATAAATATTCAGACGTTCAACCAAATTGTCATTTGTCATTTCATTAATTTTCACTTTTTTAATTGTTATTATGTGAATGAAATCATGACAGCTGAACATGGCCCCCTACCCTGCCTTTTTTCAATAGATTGTTCTTGAAGACCTTTATCAACTTCTACCTACCGAATTTCATAAAGGGAATGGTACGTAAAACTTATTTTATTTAAAAGAAAGGGTACTTTTTTCGACGTTTATTTTCTTAATTTTAAATATTAACGATCATTTGTTTATTTATTTATTTATTTATTTTACAAAAATTTACGTCGGCCTGCTGCTTAAGGAAGTCGCACTGACCAATATTTCGGAAAACACAGCTATTTAAATGCGGCATCACATTCCGTTACAGAGGCTTTCATATTTTCAATAATGCATATTTCCCATGCGTTATCTCATTACAAATGTATTATTTCACCTTTAACTTTACATATGGCTCAATGAAGTGTCGTCGCATTTTACAAAAAAAAAAAAAGGCCGTTCAGCCTTAACAAATGCATTATGCTTACTGACATTGAAAAATAAAATTAAAAGTATTTCTCCACCTATCTTGCCAATTATCATTAGATCTTTTTCTTGGGATTCCTTTGTTTGAAGTCTGTTTATATGCCAACTTGGATTTCTGTGCATTAATTTAAAACAAACCGGTCAGCATTTATTTCGGCCCGAGTACAAAGATCGTCTGCTCATGTCCTATCAGTTGTCGTGGTCAAACATCTCCATTGTCCACAATGTGTCCGCGTAATGATTGCGGTATAATATCCCTCTAAACACCGATTTGTTGACAAAGGGGGGTTGTTTACCTCCCCTCCAGCCACCTCCAGACAACTCTATCATTGCAACCACCGCGTAGTATTGGCATATGATTAACTGTTCAAGATAGGAACTTCATTAAGTAATCTCTTCCAGATCATCCGCGTCCCGGGATGGGATAAGGAGGCTCTGCGTTCGATAACCGTCTTAAGTCAGACGTCTTTAAACAACTTGTATTGGGTAATGCCGAGCTTATATTTTGACTCCCGTAAACTTTGTACTTGACTTGGACTAGATACATGCTCATATACAATGTTTTAGGATATTATGTTAATCGTGGAATTTACCCGGTGAAAAAATAACATGGCGGCCTCTTTAGAAGTTGGAGGTGTTTGCGAGAATTCCGCTCCTTTTGGCTGTGAAACGTGGGTGGAGTGGACCGAATGAGATTTTAGGATATTAAAAGAACTCTCATGATGCATGGAAATTATACAAAGACGTAAAAAGAAAATAACGGCATTTACCTTGATAATGAATCCATGTTATATTTTATATTATGTAAATATAAAATCCAATATTTCATGAAAAAAAAAGAATCTGAAGTCTTTCGCGAGAGAATTATGTTTGATGGCATTTGAAATTAACAATTAGAGTACTAATTCTAGAAAACTACATGATATACTTGTATTGATTTGCAATAAAAGTTTAGTCCATATGCAACGTGTATTTTATGTCTAATCGTTCAGCAATTTTGTTTGTAGGTTTGAGAAGTATAAACATCTAACAAAATAAATAGCCCTTTACTTTTACCCCCTGCAAAATATTTTTCTTCAACATTCAAAATTTAAAACACACAAAACAACTGAACACACACATTGACATTCACATTACTAATTCTTGAGATATTACCTATTACAATAATACTGTCACCAAAATGTCATAAAAATGTCAAGGCAGACAGGTCAACGTTGTCAGGAGAGAAAGAATTGACAGGTATTCCTTCTCAATGATTGCCTCTTTCCTTGACGGAGGTCGGTGTCTTTGGTGCACTCACTGGTTTTTCTAGTTTTATCAAGTCTACATTTTATTACTGATATTTATAAATATTTATTTAGTAGACGTGAATGGATGGGAACAAGAGACAAAGTGTTCTGCAGCAATATTTATTATAGAAAAATAAATACGATGTTTTCATATAGACGTGTATATTCAACGCGAATTACAGCAAGAAGAAATAAATAAAGTCAAATGGCAAAGGTTTAGAAGAACGTGGGTGAGATAAACCAGTATAATTATATACATTATAACACAAATAAACATGAAAAAAAATTAGCACAATTATGCAGTGTAAAATGAACATTGGGAACCTGGGTAAACGCCCCAAAATCAACTTTATCATTGATTCAGTGCTACTCCTTGCACCAAATCATGTCACAAAATTCCTTGTTTATCCTCGGCCTATCCACTCGAGTAGGAAGTTGTTCTTATCATTATGTTACAAATTAATTAATTGCAAAATAATAGGCGTTATATTTCCCACGAGTAGTCATTTTGATGCACCCATTTTCAACGTCGGTGACTTCAAACGCGAAGTTAAGTCCATCAGGTATCGTCTCTTTGTCTTTGCGGTCTCACTTAGAGTGGGTAGTTGTCTTAACTGTTCATTGAGGGGGTTCAAAGAGACTGATCGCCCGAAGTGCGCTTAATCTCGCAGTTTATATCTCTTTAAAGCTAGACAAGGCATATTACACGCAGATTTGGGGCTTGTAGAGTCGTTTGATTAAACACAAGTCGACTGACTGAAGTTGGTGAAGTTCTATTGTAGGTGAAGTGATGCTTTGCTGTTAAATGTTTAAGTTTTAGACTTTCTAAGATTTCATTTTCAAAAACAGCTCAACACAAAACTTTATATATGACAAGTTTTGGCTATTCTTTAACTTATGATGATTATAAATTAAAATTTGACAAAATTATGGTGGAAGTACCGCAGAAGTATGTTAAAAATAGAAGAGCAGTAGTAGGGGGGCTAAATGTGAAATTATCTAGGACTTGCAATTTTCGAAAAGGCAGCTAGAAACTTTCCTCAAATCTGTATTTGCAGAGCGTTCGCCTTCCATACGTCTTAATTCGTAGTCGGATTAACCCTGTCAGTATTTATCATTTCCTATCATTTGACCATCCGAACTTCCAACAAACTGGTACAAGACAATCTGTCACATTATCTCTGTTATAGATAGACCCAGTGTCAACAGCAACCTGCTAGAACAAACACACTGCATCTCATTATGGTTGTAATCTGACTTCTGTTGTTTTCAAGGACAGAAATGCTGGTGAGTGTGCGTGTGTGCGCGTACTTGCGTGCGTACGTGTATGTCAGGTATGCTCATGGGTTGTTTTGTTCTAACTGGTCACGGTAGAGCAGTAAATAATTGTTAAATGAAATTTAATTTTGGAGATACAAACAAACATATGTATTTTTTTTTCAAAAAAGAGAAAATACGTAGTATGCATTGATTGCTAAATAAAGAATACTAGCAAAGGGAAGAAAATGAAAATAAAAAAGTCCCGGGACAGCGATGGGAATCACGGAGAAAAAAGAAAAGAAACTTTCTCAGCGCTGTCACCTTCTTCGCTTCCGTCTATGTGTTTGTTGCCCCAGACTTCGGCACATCTTAGCAATTATCGTAATCAAACACTTTTAAACACGAATTTAGGAGGACATATCCCTCTTGATTGACGTGTCAAGTGCGGGATAGGCGACCAACTTTCGGCCAATCAGAAGACGGAATTCCATCAATGCCAAAGCCCAAGAGGAGAGATCAAATATTTAAAATCGTTGAGATTATTAGCTGGTTAATTCTCAATCTAATCCAATGTTTAGGTAGCACACGCAGAGCGATTCAGTAGCAAAGGTGTGCACACATATATATCCCATCTCTAGTCGCCATCATTGGAACAGTTCTAGAGGAGAACTTGAGCAGACGGCTACTTTCATTGAACGTTTCAGCTCGAAAAACAGAAATGACCGCTGTCTGACACTTCTGCTTTAACTCCAGGTTTGTGGACAACAATGCAGTTTACGACGATGCAAGGCTCTTGCTTCCAGGCCGCTCCCCCAGCCCAGTACCAGTCCTCCCTCTACCGCCCGACGGACATGTTTGATCCCGCCATGAAGCTCCCACACAGCCCCGAGCTCGGCGACGCATTCAGCAGCTGTCTCGGAATGAGCCGAGCTCCTCCGAGTTACTCGGAGTCCACGATGATCTGTGCTGCCTCCCCGCCATTGCAGCCCATTCCAAACTCTAGCACGTCTTATTATAAGCTGGGAGGAGGCGGCGGCTGGAACGATTTCAACGTGTTCGGGACAAATTCTCCTGTGCTTTCAGATCAAAAACAATCCTATTATGCAGACTCGAAACCTGTGACTGGAATACAGGGCTACGGGAGTGAGGTCTCTGTCGAACAGACGCATATCCTCAGCAATCCTGCACCGCCAGAAATGAAGGCAGACGACTGCAAGCACGAGAATTCCACTGCAGACGAACAGAACAGCGTAGCAGACGACACCCCGCAAGTGACGTCGACTGAGAAAAATGGAGGCGACATTGCGACGTCTGCTGTGGTTTCCAACGAAGGGAACGCGGGGAACGCCGAAGAGGAAGCTCTGCAATCTCTGGACAAACCAGAGGAGAAGACTAAAGAACAACCCTCAGACCAAAAGCCGCCCCTGTCGTACATCGCCCTTATTGCCAAATCAATTTTAGAAAGCGCGGAAAAGAGGCTAAGCCTGGGCTCCATTTATAACTGGATTGAGAAACATTTCCCTTATTTTAAAAACCGGGGTCAGGGGTGGAGAAACAGCGTCCGCCATAACCTCTCCCTAAACGACTGTTTTATTAAAGCGGGACGCTGTGAGGATGGCAAAGGCAACTACTGGAGCATCCACCCGGCCAACCTCCAGGACTTCATGCGCGGAGACTTTCGTCAGAGGCGCCGTTCCCGTCGCCGCGGGAGAAAAAAGGACTGCGAGTTCGCCATGCATAACGGTTACATGGGCGGTCCAGGCGCTCCCCTCTCTCCGTCCGTCTCCTTCAACCCGGCAGCCGCTCTCAGCTCCATCTACTCCCCGTACACGGAGGCCGAGCGGCGTGCATACCGGCTGGACGAGGTCCTCTTGAGGCAAAGTATGAACAACCCTTTCATGAAGTGGTACCACAACGGCGTCAACAACACAGGGTATTCCAACACGTGCTCTTTGAACAACGCGCCCCCTCCGCCGCCCCCCTCCTGTAACTCCGGGATGTACAACCCTCCGCCGCCGTGTAATAACCAGTGGCAGACCCCCAGCTACGCGGACACCAACTCCCAGTCGCTGTACCCCCTGGGGTCGTCATTCTCCAGGTTTGTTAAATAACGCTGTCTCAGGCTGCCGCTTTTACTTTGTTGAGTGTTCAGAACTGTTGCTCTTTTAAGAAGACTCACATCTTGTTATTTACCTATCTTCTAACATATATTGTATGATAAAATAGGTGTTTTGTGCTTCTAGGGACTGCTTTGCAAATGATATTCAGTCATAAAATTTTTGAACCATAAAATTTGATCTTCTTAAAATTTGAGCGAATCGATGCTAGTCTATATGAAGAAGGATCTTTGGACATTTTGATAAAAATAGAGAATATTCAATTTAATTATAATTGATTTAATGTAAGGCATAAATTTGCCTTATTTTAGTTGATTTGACCGAGTAGTTTTAATATTCCAGGTTAGGCCCGTGCCTAATCTTGACTTTTTGATTTTTTTTTCTTTTATAAAATTGTCCCTTCTTCAATGTGCTTTCAGTCAGGAACGACATTTGTCTGTTAGGTCTGTCAAATATGTGTGTTGAAAGTGATTTTGTTGTCTGCTCGTTCTGTGAGTCTGCGCCGTTTGCTTTATTATTTCAGAAATAAGCGTTTTGCATGTTATAAAAGGCGATGTAGTGCGACTACTCGCAGTTTCTTCTCTTTAAAACATTACAAAACGTGCATCATGTGACCGAAAATAAATTAAAATTTTTATTTGGATATTTTTTGCCGAAATAGTTCGACGGATCACTTGATAAAAAAATGTCAAAACGTAGACATAAAGTATTTCTGATAAAAAAGATATGTTTTCAAAAGACATAGTAACTTTGTACCTCACATTCTCTGTAATAATTTCTTATTTTGGCAATGCATTCTACAACTAATCATTTGTATCAATTCAAAAAAAGTATTTTTAGAAATTATTAGCTTGTCATTTGCAGAACGGCAAAGATTTTAGTTTCTAGTCATCTAAAAACGTGTAACTTACAATGTCTCACTATTGTCCAAAGATAAGTAGCCCATGTGAACTCAGAGCTCGATATAAATAATCTGCATTACCAGTGCCTTGAGTGGACGTGTCTTAATTACTGAAGTGAATTGTTTGTTGTATATTTTTAAAATTTTATTTAAGAGAACGCCTTATCATTCTCCGTCCTTTAAACATTTTTCTAAGTTTGTAAAGAATATTATTATTATTATTATTATTATTATTATTATTATTATTATTATTATTATTATTATTATTATTATAGCTGTATGACGAAAACGAAACATTGTCACAAAGAAATGTTGAACAAATAAAACTGTCAGAGACACGGTGGCAAATATTGATGTGAATCTAAATTGATACCGTATTAATGAACGCAGGTGTATTTGATTGCACCACAGATAATTCTTGTAAATTTTTTTAAAGAAATGATTTTATTAATTGACTATATGTAGACACTATATCCTGGTTTTTTGTTGATAAAAGTGCTTTCTTCTCTATTTTAAAACTTGTAGTTTAATTGGGTAACTAACAGGGTTAATTTTTAGTTTTCTTTCTGAGAAGTAGTAACCTTCAGTAACAATGTCGTTCCCAGTAAACATATAACGTTACCATAACGTTTCCATGGCGTTAATATAACAATAAAACGTTATGGTAGCGTTATAATAACGCTCTGTGTTTCCTGGGTTACCAAGTCGTCCCGGGAGGTCGTGCAATACGCGTATAACAAATTATAACTTGATAAACATTATTATGAGAGCCATTTTACTTGGATGATTCAAATTCTATTGTTCCGTAAATGTCGATTTGATTTTCCAAAAAAAAGTATATGATTACGTTTGTGATTTTGTAATTATGCACAGCTTAGTTGTATAAGTCAACTGTTAAGTTACGTTTGATTAGAACTAAAATAGAATGAGTATCGTAGATACTTAATTTTGACGTAATGTTTTAGAAAGGTTCTGAATTCGATATATTGAAGAGTGGTATTTTATAAAAATATTATTTTCTTTTTATACTTGCCTGTATGAAAATACCGCTAAAATCGGCGCTAGCCGCCCTAGTGCATACTTGTACATCAATGCAAACATGCATATGTTTTATTATATTGGAAACAATAAAGTTGCATGTGCATTTCTTTTCCATTTGCTGTTATTTATTTCAAGCATTTCACAAATGTAAAATTGTCTCAGTAAGAATGGGAACACAACTGTGCAGCGTGTTTGTGAGTGCTATTTATATTGATAATGTATTTATTAACGTTGAAAAATGAAGATGGGGAGGCTTTTGCCCCATCCCAACTCTGACGAAATAAGGCCTAAGGAATCAATATAACTACGCCATTGTCAGCAGAAAACCAAATCAATGAAGAAAATGGAAATTGTTGCATAACGACCCGCAAGGATTCACAACTTTGAGCCAAAATTCCCTGATTATTTCCTATTAATAGCATTGTTTTTCTGACTTAGAAGTGCTTTTGCGTGTGGCGCTGGACAAGATTATCCGCCAATACTGTGACTAATATTAACCCTGTCTGGTGGCTAGGAAAAATGGAAGTTTAAAGAAAGTTTTAGAATGAATTTCACAAGAATAAAAAAAGATATTCAAAATAATGAACAGAACCGACTTAAAGGATTCACCTCTTTGAATTCTAATTTCTGTGCAAACTACTTGGATCCCTACTCCCCAAAACTAATACATGTCACCTGTAAAATGGATATATCAAAGTAAAATATAAATATACAAAAATATTTATAAGAAAATAACGCAGATTGCAAATCGTTTTAGAAATCCGATTAAAATATCTGAAGGGTCTTCCCTGTGGCACAAAATTCCCGCCTATTTTGTGTATTTATAACATCAAATTTAATGCAAAATATGGAGGCAAAATAGATTACTCTGCGGAGCAGAACCTAAAAATGGAAACTGGTGACAATTGTTATTGAAAGAATGTAAGAGCTAACAAATTAGAGAGAAGCATCTTTTTAAAAAGAAAAATAAATAAAATTAAAAAAATGGAAAAAAAATTAAAAAAAAAAAAGAAAAAATGTGCCCTTCTTATATTCTCAATAATGGTTCTCGTTTTCGTTAACTTATCCCTGCATTAACTGCTACCCAGCTACAGTTATTTTACCCACATTTTCATGAATCACTTTAAATTATATTGTGCTTTACTCATTTTGCTGCAAAATGTCTTTAAGTTCTTATAGTTTAAGAAATGTTTCCCACCCTCCAGTAGAGGCTCTACAAGTCGGATTTGTCTCCATGTGTAGTATTACTCTCCCTCTCTCTCTCTCTCTCTTTCTCTCTCTCTCTCTCTGTCATGCCAGCAGTCAGAAGCTGTCACATGTCCCGTGTTATCTGACTGTTTGCTCTCTATTGGTGCTATCACGGTGTAATCTCTACAAGGTGACAGGGGCTATCGGTGACACGGAGAGAGCGTGTTGCCGGCTTGTCATTCAATATTTGGTGAGAAACATGACAAATTCTCAACCGATGAGAGAGTATGTGAGGCCAGCTATGAGCTTGGAGTGGGAACGGGTTCAGTGAAGGAAGAAAATGTTGAGCAATTTATTTCTTGGGGTTTTAAATTGTCTTCGTCACTTAGTGATTGGTTTGGGCTAGAAAGGTTTCAAGCGTTCGACACACTATTTTTGTGGTAGTTTTTTCGGATTAACTGGTTATTTTATGAAAAAATGAAAGTAGTAATAATTCCAATATCAAAGTTGAAAGCATACACTTTTTGTCAAAGTTGAGAACAAATCTCAAGTACCACTCAGAACGCGTTTTATTGTAAATTAAACGAGAAGAAATGTTCTTGTAAAGTCCTGTACAAACATTAACACGCGGTCGCGGTCTTTACACACAATTATCTCCGACTCCTTTCACGGCCTATCAGAACACATACAAACAAATAGATAACAGACCAATCAACAGAAGAAACAAACACATAAACATGTCCAAAGAGCGTGTGTTTACTGATTTTGAAGTTTGATGTCGCAAAAACGATCGGATGTGGCCCGTTGGTTCAGTGTGAATTGCAAACAAACCACATAAAAGGACCGCGTTGAACATAATCCAGCAAAAAAAATTTCGACCACTTATTCTGGTCAAAGATTTACTTTTTCTTCAAATCCGGGTTCAGATGCAATTAAAGTATCCTTTTTACCATTTTATTAACCCGAGATATAATTGTTAAGACTTTTTCAATCTGAAGAATGTACAGATTATCACCATTAAAAAAAGCCTTGTAGTCTGTAGTGACATTTGGGATAAGAGAGTGGCACTGTTCGTGTAGTCAGTTGTAGGATAAATCGCAATAAATTTTATTTAAATGTATATATATCTATGTAAATATATATCATATAGGATCCATCATACAACAAGTCCCAGATATCAAGAAACAATCCACACGCCTCTGGAAAAGGAACCGAATTGTTTTAGTTGAGAAGATATTGCAAATGCGACAGCGAAGAGGACTTGGGATTGCGCTGCACCTCTGTCGCATTCAATCGGTTGTGTCTCACTGCATTATATAGTTGAGATGATCGGCGCAATTCCAAATCTAAAATTCAAACAGTTTGAAGCTTTACATGATATTACTTTGTCTGAGTCGCAGTGGGTATTGTTCCTCTACAGAAGAAGTTTCAGATAATTTAATAAAACCACTGATAAATTATTTTTGTAACCTGTTTTACGAACGGACCAGTTTCAATTTGAGTTCAAGGGCATCAGCTGTCACGGTGTCGATGAAAGCGGGACGTAAAGCACGCAGGTATTTTTACGGTATTGTGACGGGATATTGAGAGGTCCTACTTTTTTGTGTCAGTGAATTCAGTTTATAAGTAAATGGAATGCTACAAAATCATATTTTCAGTAACATTCGCTCGTCAGTTCCCCCAAAAGTATGTTTTAATAACCACTTGTAAAGACCGGCTGCAGTTTTGGTTAACTTGAATATATATTAAAAACGAAATACTTGTATAACTTCCTGTAGTTGCAATGATTTATAGCTTTCAGTTTGTTTGGACAATTGCGGTTTTCCGTTCCATTTTGTTGATGATAAAATCGAATAATTAAGATTCAAGTTTTAACACTCACAACACAAATAGTGCACAAAGCGTTTTGTAAATGCGACTATCCTGTACCAGGGCTTTAATTGCGTAAAAAAGTGTGCATTCCAGCTTCGACTTGACACATTTGGAGCATCTCAGCTGTTTTCGTAATACGATGATGATCTATGAAATCGCCCTATCTTGGCCAAAAGTTTCTGATCATTGATAAGTATGATCCTTCTTTCGAATAATCGTCAATCGGAGTGATCTGATGCATCAAATCATCAATTTGTAAAGGGAAATGTAGGAACCAAAATGTAATATTAAAAAAAAAAAAGAATTTCATTTGTTCGTACCACCAGGAAGTATACGTTGTACCCCAGAGAATGCAGTACGGGGAGTGTGTGTGTGTGTGTGTGTGTGTGTGTGTGTGGGGGGGGGGGGTAGGCTTATGTGCCGTATTCACAAGTGTGTTTGCTAGCACGTCTGTACTCGTACATCACAGGTCCAGACTTGCCGCCCAGGCTCACCCAAACCTCCACGCCTTCATTAACACCTTCTGATTCTTTGAGGTGTCGCCGCCCCGCTGTGGTCTAGTATACTACACCGTCCCTTCACCTCAACAACATCCTCGTGCTCTCGAGCGTGCCCTCTTTCAATTAACCCACCCCGGAGTACTTAATTAAACAGGTATTCTGGCGTTTAATGGATCGGATGCCTTTAATTCCCTCGCTTCCTCTTCAAGGAACTTTAAGTCGGAATAGATTACAAAGCTGGCCGTCAATTTCAATAGTTTAGGTTTAACAAAGCGTACTATCTGTGTCTCACCGCGGGCTGATACCTTGACTCTTATATCACTCTGCGTCATCTGCTTGGGTTATGTTACCCTGTATTACACCCTATATTATACTGCACTTAACAGGATACATATCCGATACACGAAAATAGCTCACGACTAAGCTAAGGTAATTTAGTGAAATTAATATTTGGGGAAAAAAAGAAAAACAGAAAGTCCACATCGGCCTATGTGATGTAGGGTTTGCTGAGTCAAGCGGAGATTAAGCAAGGCGTATTTGTAAATATTTTCGAAAGAAGTCCGCGCCGAGTGACAAATATATGTCGGCATTTGTTTAAGGTTAGAAGACTGCAATTTATTGTGCTATAGGGGATTAGGGCGGGAAATGTTTTACCAGAAGATGGAGTGTAGAGATTGTGATAAACTGGGCCTTTTAAAAAAGTCAGCGTCAAATAACGAACTTAGAGCTGCGTCTGCATATCTTATCTGAAAAGTAGCTTTTATTCAGTGAATATTTGTTTTGTGTCTTGGTGAGGTAGTCTGAGAGGTTAATATTGCCGACAGCCTTAATTGCAATTTGATTTATACAATTCACACTCTTCACACTGTCACAGCGCAAAGATTTACAGCGTATTAAGGTGAAATTTCAATAATTTTCTTCGCATGCCCTCCGCGAGTCATGTGACCGGTGTATTATCCAATCAAACGGAATATTTTATTCACCTGTTGACATCATTGGTCTTATCGGCCAATCAGCAAACAGCCTGAGGCAGGGGGGCCGTGAATAATTTTACCATCAAAAGAAGAGAGTCCAGAAGCTTAAGCAGCGTCTGCACGAGGTGCGGGGGAGTTAACAGCCAAGCCAACATGGAGTAGATCTATACGTCACTATCATTGACAACATCGTAGACAGTTAAAGACCGCCTTGTTACGGAGGTGCATTTTAATCCTGGCCTGCTGAACGCTCCATCTCTAGCCTTCAATTACTGGAAAAAGTGTGCAATTTTCTGCCGCAGTAAGATCTCTACGGATAAAAATACTATTCGGTGCCTGTTTGCGGTGCAGACGCGTTGCTTACTGTTAACGTGTTCATCTCGTCTTCTCCTAAGTTTTCCTGTAAGAACAAGACATGCGAGCAGCGTAGCCGGCGCCTTGGGGAGACAATGGCGCAGTCAAGGTGGGGAGAAGTAGTACTAATATTAGGACTTTACCTGTGTGGGACGCACGGCCTGGCCAAGTGGATGTAAGTTAAAAGTATACTTTTGGTTTCGTGTCCAAGTCAAGTTAGATAGTCATTCCTGCTAGGGTTCTCAAGGTTTGAATATTGTCTGAGGCAGTGTAGGAAGTAAAACTCATTCCCCCCTCCACTCTCAATAATAATAATAATAATAATAATAATAATAATAATAATAATAAAGAGTTTTAAAAAGGGAAAGAAAAGTTCACGAAAGGTAGAATCATGCTCAGTCCATAACCGAGTCAAATTCGTCTTTCTACACGCAGAAATAACGCTGCAGCTTGAGCATCGTTTGAAGTCTTCTCACAACTCATCCCCAAGAGATTTGTAGTTGGCCACGTGCGGCAACTTAACGCTTTCTACATGCAGTTAACACCACGTCCGCCTTATCGAGGGTATTAGGTTAAAACGCGACCTGGCTTTCCCTCGTTTCTTTATTTCACTTTAGGAATTCAACTTGTCAATCGGACAAACACTCGCAAAAGTTTCCCCTTTTCTTCCAAAATAACAGCTGATCTTGGTAAATGACGTTTTGGATTAATTTCAATTCAGTTCAATTCATTTCTGTACTGGTACATAGATTATCATGACCTTGTACAATATGATATACTGATGACAATGCAATTGGTGTGTTACCATTTTCTAGTTGGTAATTGTGTTGCCTGTTTGTGAATGAAAAAATATATATCTTGATATAATGAACAGATGTACTAGTTAAATTAATGTGTATGGTAACACCTCTCCCCTCTCTCCTGTAAGGTCTCTACAATACCACTGTTTATACCAGGTACCACAGCACTATTTCTCTTCCTTTGCGGTCAACTTAATTTGCAATTAGAATGAAGTGGTGGGAAACTATTAATATGCATTTTTAGGAAATAAATAAGAGGACGTGACAGCGCCGAGAAGGTATGCGTGTAATTATTGCGAGAATGATGTTGTTGGATCTGATCTACAGGAAGTTGAAGAAATGCGGGAGCTGTCACCAGATGCCCCATACCCAGTCACTCTGTGTCACCGAGACTGTCGTTGGAAATAATAATGTCATTGCTAGGGTGCAAATTGTCTCCATGGCACGTTTATTCCGAGATATTTTATCTTGTTTTCTTGTGTAATTAGGTGGGGCTGGTTTTTGGTTTGCGGAGTAGAGATATACCAAGCAGCAATACCTGTTATGATTTTTTTTGTGTCTCTAAGGGTGTTTAGATTGCATGGCGTTACTCTCTGAACAGACTTTCTCTTATTCTTCAAATATCCGTCATCAAGCTGGTAAAAGTTGCACGTTTGTCGTGTTCGTTAACAGTACACACCAACAGTGCATCAAAACTGCATATAATTTAATTCTGATAGTCTAGTGTGTTAAATATAGAATAACACTAGCACTTGAAAACTCCTGTCAACAACAACAACAACAAAAATTATAACAACAACAACAATTACAACAACAATAACAATAACAATTATAACAACAACAGTGTCATTGTTCGGCGAATCCTAGCGGAAAATAAGCTCTGTTCCTGTGTTTCTACGTACGATGTGTTTGAACGCACTGTACAGTTAACACTGAAACTCTCCAGTTAAAGTTTGTTCAGACCATGGCTTTTCTGGACCTAACATCGGGTGAAATTGCGTTCTCGGACGAGCAAATCCACAGTGACTCCAAAATTTCAGGCGTTTTCAAATCGAAGGATAAACATACTAATGGTTTGGTAACGCAGAACGCAGTATTACAAACTGTCCGCTTTGAGATGACGTTTGTTTTTAACGCTGCGTATGAAAACGCAAGCAGGAGTCGCGTGCAGACATTTGGCTTGCTATGGAGTTAAGGTAATATACCGGGTCCACGGGGGCGGCTTTAGATGATGCTCCTAACTTAATAACGCATAGGTCGCGTAAGCTGATGCTAAAGTGAGAGAGAGAGGGGCGATGTTATCTACGGCGTGGAGAAGATTGAGGTGGCGACTCGGCATTCCTCGACTCTGCACACGTCTTGTGGGCTTTAACTGCACTCAATCAGAGACGAGCTACCTTTTTCTTCTGGTAGAACAGAGAAGTACGCTGTACCCTCAAACCTATCAAAGAACAGAAATTAACCGCGTAGAAAAAACAGAGCTACCTCTTCTTGTACGCTGTCATCTTGATTTGACTTTGAAGAATAATTTTGCGAAATTCTTGCCATGTTTATTTTAACCGATTTTGTGTGAAAATTAACATTTTTAATCGCGAAAGAGATAATGATTTTGTACATATTTTCTGATGTCTACCGGTTCCTCACGGTGAGAGTTTAATTATTTGCTTCTTCAATATCACCAAGTGCGAGTTTCGATTGAAGAGAAAATACCGCTTCGTACTGTATATTTTTTCCTTTAAAAATTAATTTCAAAAATTAAAAATAACAATTGTGAGATTATATACGGGTATCAGTTTAAGTACTTGCTGTTCGACAACGGTAGTTGTGGTACGAGAAGCCTTTGGAGGTGGATTTTTTTTTTCTTCTTTTTATTTTTTTCGACGCACATGCAAGTAATATGTGTTAACAGGGTAGAAGGTTACGTGCCTCTCTGTCTAAATATATTTCACTCAAACGTGCCACTGTTTCGCATAACAGAGTAGAGAGAAGGATGGACCACTACAATGTAGAGGCTGAGGTCTCATTCCCAATGAAATTAGCGTTCTACGTATAGTCTCCAACTCCGCAGAGACGCTCGCTGAAAGCAATCAGATTGGCAGATTAACATGCCTCCTCCTGACGTTGAATAGCATTCAGAAAAGATGATTATACGAGTACGCTGAAAACGAGAGGAGGAGTGTCATTCAGTTAGGTGGACTGCATTCAGCGAGAATCCCTGCAGATTTGGATCGATCTATGTAGGCCGATAGTTCCATTGGGAATGAACCCTAAAAATAATTTTAAGGAGTGCGGGTTAGAGAGATGGACAGAAATGGAGTCAATAGTGTCCGCAGTTGCAATTCCATGACTCAGAATTCAAGAGCAGATAGGTGATTCTGATAGACCTTAACCCACACCCCACCCACCCACCCACGATTTCTTTAGGGTGCGCAGATACTTTTATCATAGAAGAAAGTGTATTGAACTCATCCCCACATACGACCATCAAAGTCGCCGTTTTTTCAATGCTCTTAGACTTCAGGACATTTTTGCAGTGTCTTTAATTATCTTCTCTATATCTTTTCTCAAGTTATCCATCCATGGTGACTCCAGATTTGTCCAACGAAAAACCACCACAGTTCCTATTATATATTTCATTATATATTATATATAGATACAGTATAACATACGTGTCCACTGTTCCAGGTACCTGGGCGTCTCTTCCATCGCAACAAGCCACGACAAGATAGAAAACAAGAACACCTGTAAAGGACTACCTCTGGACACCCAGCAAGTACAGGTGTGTAAAAAACACCCAGATTCCATCCTGTGTATCAGCACTGGGGCTCGTCAGGGGATTTACGAGTGTCAGTACCAGTTTCAGCACGAGAGGTGGAACTGTACTACAACCAAGAACCAGACCGTCTTCGGAACGTTGCTCGATAAAGGTAGGACAAATGATTGTTTAATCTGCATATCAGTTAATCAATCAGTTATATTGTAAACCAACCACGTAACCGATCAATAAACAAATCAATCACTCAATCAATCAATTAAGAAAATTTCAATTAATCAATTATTTGTCGCCCGCCGTGCTTACGATTAATCAGACAAATACCGTCAATAATGGAAACAGCGATTCAGTGACATCACCTCTTTGATTTTTTTCGACTTGAGATAGAAATAATGAGAAATGTGCCAAGGAAGATGAAGCAGGTTGCTGTTAAGTTGATGTTGTTTTGTTAAGTGAAGGAACGAGACCAGCTACACATACTATAGGTGTATGGTGACGCGTTCATTACAGACAAATTAATTGTCTATTTTATTATTATTTGAGATTCAAGTAGCAATTGGCCTCGTTGGCAAATAATTTCTTCTTTAAGAAACTATGCATTTCCATTTATATTTTATCTGTTATCAGGATAATATTTAACTTAAGCATTTTTTGGCAAACTGATCTTATTTTACCCCTGATTTTTTTCACACTGACTAAAATTCCAACTCATCCATCTGTTCGAAGCCTTTGAAACTTTCAAGATGGCGGTCATTGTTTCCGCGTGCCCTTTTTGACAGAGAATTCTACAGAAATACCTTAACATCACTGATTTGTTATACAGCGTCTTTTATTATCTTTTCAACCCTAGCCGGCGCGGGCTTTGGTACGGCAAGTGCGAGAGAACGGCGCCGCCTTTCATCTGAAACATAAAAAGACGACGAATGTTTGTGTGAATTAGACCCTAAACATGTGTGTTTTCTTCTGTCTGTTTTGCTTCAGTGTGTTTGTGTATGAGTGCTGTACCCGCAGTATATGAGATACGCCGTACGTAGCATGGGACACCATCATCAAAGGGTTGTTATATAAGTTATATGGCGCTTAAACGTTAAAAACACGCTGGGATGAAGTGATAGTTTCTTTGAGAAACGGGTGAAAGTTAATACCCAGCTTTGAAAACATACTCCTTTTACCACAGGAACTTTTTTCATATAAATTGCTGGAAGTGGCGTAACTCTACCTCACACAAAGATATCTTAGAAATAGAGACATGTTGGAAATTAAATAGCAATTAAGATATTGGCGTAAAGCAGCAAGTGAAACATTGCATTATCTTGTAATTAGATTAAGCAATTTCATTACGGGTACTCGCGAAACGCTTTCGTGACGGGACTTTTTTGAAGATAATTAACCCGTGATGTCGAATGCTAAGTGTTCATTAACGGAGTGAAATGACGGTCAAGACGTTCTTTTAACACGTAACTCAATGTATGATTACGTAAAGGCGCTAACGTGTTCGGTAAGAGGCATTTCATTTAGTTAAATGTTAATAAATAGATCAATATGCATTTTTACTTTGAAGAAGATATTCTCAGGAGCCAGCACAATGACTTAAACAATCAGTATATTTTATAGGGTAGTTTCACATTTGTAGGTTATGAAAGGATGGTTGGTAAGCATTACAGGCAGATGCTCTAAATTTCGTGAAAGAGTTTCCCCTTGATTTGTCTTTTGAGAATATTCAGTGCATTTCATTTATCATGAAATCATACCATTTCTGTAATTTTCACACACACACTCTCTCTCTCCCTCTCTCTTACACACACACACACACAGAGAGAGAGAGAGAGAGAGAGAGAGAGAGAGTTTCCTCCCTGTTCTGCACCCGCCACGGACAATCCAATTTCAATAATCCGACTATTGTCCACTATCTGATATCTTTAACTTGGCGTGGTCCAACAGGAGTATGGCCAAACATTGCGAAACCTTTCTAATAGGATATTCACGTTTTTCAACTTGCCGCTAGTTGGTTTCTAGGGTGTATTTGAAGCAGCGATGTCCCTGGGGGTTTTGTTACCTTCACCAATACCAGATTAGGATAAGCTTAAACGATGAGAGACATGAGAAGGATAGGTGTAATATCAGCAAGATAATCCCGTTAATCCCTCGCGTGATAGGATAAGCTTTTAATTGTTTTATGAATCCCGGGTAGTTAATTAATTCAAGATATCTGAAACAGTTGCGTTGTTAAACGCGATCTGTTGCCAGCATTGAAATTGTAACAAGTTAATCTGGTTGCTTTATGTTCAGCAGATAAATTATGGCGTTACACGACGTTTTGACACATCTTTCTTTGATAACAACGTCTTAGAGTAAACTTGTTGGGCGAAATTAAAGCGGTGACTCTCGGATTCTACCTTTGGAGGTGACTTGATAGAATAAATAGACAAGAACCCGGCCAAAATAAACCCACGAACACTATATGGGTTAAAAAGGGGCTCTATATAATCAATTATACCAATCTTATTGTGACTATGGGTTTTGGTTTTAAACCTTACAATTTCCCACTCTTCCCATTTCAAAAACTCGACGAAACTCATCAAATGATTCATCGAATTAATTGGTCATTTCAAGACGCGATCCTTTCAACATGTTCAGTAGCGCCACGCTTGCCTTGTTAGCTTCTGAAACCAAATGCCCCGCTTTTCAATTAAATTTAATTCAATTTCGAGATCTGGCGACCGCTCATTAACTCAACGTAGTGATAGTCATTTAGGCCTCGCAGACATTTGGCTGATGACCGTGAAATAATTACGATGTGTGTGTTTCCCCCCAGAAACGCCCCACCGAGCGTTTTAGGACCATAAATTATAGCAGTGCGGAATTAATAAACGTGCAGGTCGTCAGGGGTCGAAGCAGTGTAAACACGAACGCTCATTTTAAGGTGTAATATTCGTATTTAAACACGGGTTCGGGTTACTACAAGGTGTCATTGTTGCTACAGTGTCGACGTGGTAGACGCAAACATGAAAGTGGTGGTTTTGTCGTTCTCATATTATAAACATGCTGGTAGTACCCTCTACCAAGGTGGCAGATTATATAGGGAAAAAACGGGAAAATCCACATAGCCAAATGACTGTCTATTTATCTAGAGAAATATCTGTGAATATCTGTGAAAAATCAATCTGTCGCCCTGGTAGAGGGTATGTTGGTAGTAATACGGTTTGAAGGGGAAGACGTCTCGCAGGAAAAGTTTTCTCTGTAAACAGCTTGCAGTAGTTTAAGAACGCGCCATAGATTTTCATCTATTATTAAAAAGAAAACTCTGTCATTTCTTTTTTAATGCCCATTTTGTCTCTCAGGGAATTAAAAAATAGAACGTATAGAACAGAACATCTTAGTAATTTCTGTTAGAATGTGATAGACGTTGTAAATGACAAATATTTCATTTATTTCACAAGAGAAATGCGTACAAATATATAACAGAACTTTGTGAATTATTAACCAGTAAACGAGGCGATAAAACTGGCATATCTTCGGCTATTCACTTGTAAATTTGGAAACATTATAATTGACAGTTTTATATCTTCTCTTGGTATGTGATGGCGTAGCCAAGCAGAGGCAAGTGTCTTATTTTTCAACATTATGTATTGTGCTTCAGTATTTCAGTGCTAAATAGACGATTTGGCTTTTAAGACAACTGCAGCCCAGTAGTATAAAACGGTATTTTGTCACATGAAGTCTGTTTTTTCGAGGTTCAAACATCAGTCAAGTACCTTGTTAAACCTGTTGGGTACATTTGGTTTTGTGCATTGTAACTTGTGGGTCACCAGAGCCGTTCAAGTTTTTGTATTTCAAGTTGGAATCCTTTTAGGATAACTGAATTAAATTCAGTAAGTCCAGCAGTCGGTAAATGTTTAGAGGCCATGGAGTAAACAGGCAATAAAATGTTTCTCATCAAATCGCCCCCATTATCATTTACGGTCGTCATGATTGTGTGTCGTCGGTGGATTACACCCCACCTCTTCATTACACAACCAAGAACTCGATATCCTGTCACTGTCACAGCACTGGAGTCACGGTAGAAATAGCCGCTACTCAACTCAGTTAAAAACTTTTTGAAAAGGCATTTTTTAAAAATTGACTCAGCTTTTAATTTTTACATGCACCAAGTATGGCGGTGTTTCTACAAGGGCGGAAGGGTTGCAGTCATCAGTAGATTACATCGATAGCTATCTTTGGTGTTGTGTCACTCTTAAATTAGCGTCCGGTTTTTAATGTGGTATATTCAGTTGCCTCGTCGGCAACATCAAACAGGACGCGCAAGCCACCGTTTATTATAAGTGGACATCTTTTAAAGATTTTATCAAAGCGTTCGACACTAATTGTCCGTATCGCCGATCTTAATCTTTATGGTGGATGTAATTTTAGTGGTTCTGGGCATCCCTTACACGAGATGCCTTTAGGCGCAGAGACCAAGAACGCCGAGATAGGTGGCCTCAGGACTGTCACGTGGGTTGTCACGTGGTACACTTACAGCGACCACCGACGGTCCAACGCCCATGAAGACTATAGGCCTATCATTTCCAAGGTGTGGTCGCCATTTAATGCTCGGTCATATCGTAGCCGCTAAACACGGGGAGATCTGCACCTAGGTTTGGTGTCTGTCCCCTGTCTGATGCTTGTTTCATGTGCCGCTTTGAAAGTTGAATCTTTACACTTTCTGTTTGTTTTAAAAAGCGATTTTATAAATACTACGTTTTAACACAGAAATGAGTAAGTTTCTCTCTCTCTCTCTCCCTCTCTCTCTCTCTGTGANGAACAAGGTCATGACAATCTATGTACCAGTACAGAAATAAATTGAATTGAATTGAATTGTTAAAAAGGGGCTCTATATAATCAATTATACCAATCTTATTGTGACTCCGGGTTTTGGTTTTAAACCTTACAATTTCCCACTCTTCCCATTTCAAAAACTCAACGAAACTCATCAAATGATTCATCGATTTAATTGGTCATTTCAAGACGCGATCCTTTCAACATCATCAGTAGCGCCACGCTTGCCTTGTTAGCTCCTGAAACCAAATGCCCCGCTTTTCAATTAAATTTAATTCAATTTCGAGATCTGGCGACCGCTCATTAACTCAGCGTAGTGATAGTCATTCAGGCCTCGCAGACATTTGGCTGATGACCGTGAAATAATTACGATGTGTGTGTTTCCCCCCAGAAACGCCCCACCGAGCGTTTTAGGACCATAAATTATAGCAGTGCGGAATTAATAAACGTGCAGGTCGTCAGGGGTCGAAGCAGTGTAAACACGAACGCTCATTTAAAGGTGTAATATTCGTATTTAAACACGGGTTCGGGTTACTGCAAGGTGTCATTGTTGCTACAGTGTCGACGTGGTAGACGCAAACATGAAAGTGGGGGTTTTGTCGTTCTCATATTATAAACATGCTGGTAGTACCCTCTACCAAGGTGGCAGATTATATGGGAAAAAACGGGAAAATCCACATAGCCAAATGACTGTCTATTTATCTAGAGAAATATCTGTGAATATCTGTGAAAAATCAATCTGTCGCCCTGGTAGAGGGTATGTTGGTAGTAATACGGTTTGAAGGAGAAGACGTCTCGCAGGAAAAGTTTTCTCTGTAAACAGCTTGCAGTAGTTTAAGAACGCGCCATAGATTTTCATCTATTATTAAAAAGAAAACTCTGTCATTTCTTTTTTAATGCCCAGTTTGTCTCTCAGGGAATTAAAAAATAGAACGTATAGAACAGAACATCTTAGTAATTTCTGTTAGAATGTGATAGAAGATGTAAATGACAAATATTTCATTTATTTCGCAAGAGAAATTTGTACAAATATATAACAGAACTTAGTGAATTATTAACCAGTAAACGAGGCGATAAAACTGGCATATCTTTGGCTATTCACTTGTAAATTTGGAAACATTATAATTGACAGTTTTATATCTTCTCTTGGTATGTGATGGCGTAGCCAAGCAGAGGGAAAGTGTCTTATTTTTCAACATTATGTGTATTGTGCTTCAGTACTTTAGTGCTAAATAGACGATTTGGCTTTTTAGACAACTGACGCCCTGTAGTATAAAACGATATTTTGTCACATGAAGTCTGTTTTTTCGAGGTGCACACATCAGTCAAGTATCTTTTTAAACTTGTTGGGTACATTTGGTTTTTGTGCATTGTAACTTGTGGGTCACCAGAGCCGTTCAAGTTATGTATTTCAAGTTGGAATCCTTTTAGGATAACTGAATTAAATTCAGTAAGTCCAAGAGTCAGTAAATGTTTAGAGGCCATGGAGTAAACAGGCAATAAAATGTTTCTCATCAAATCGCCCCCATTATCATTTACAGTCGTCATGATTGTGTGTCGTCGGTGGATTACACCCCACCTCTTCATTACACAACCAAGAACTCGATATCCTGTCACTGTCACAGCACTGGAGTCACGGTAGAAATAGCCGCTACTTAACTCAGTTAAAAACTTTTTGAAAAGGCATTTTTTAAAAATTGACTCAGCTTTTAATTTTTACATGCACCAAGTATGGCGGTGTTTCTACAAGGGCGGAAGGGTTGCAGTCATCAGTAAATTATATCGATAGCTATCTTTGGTGTTGTGTCACTCTTAAATTAGCGTCCGGTTTTTAATGTGGTATATTCAGTTGCCGCGTCGGCAACATCAAACAGGACGCGCAAGCCACCGTTTATTATAAGTGGACATCTTTTAAAGATTTTATCAAAGCGTTCGACACTAATTGTCCGTATCGCCGATCTTAATCTTTATGGTGGATGTAATTTTAGTGGTTCTGGGCATCCCTTACACGAGATGCCTTTAGGCAAGAACGCCGAGATAGGTGGCCTCAGGACTGTCACATGGGTTGTCACGTGGTACACTTACAGCGACCACCGACGGTCCAACGCCCATGAAGACTATAGGCCTATCATTTCCAAGGTGTGGTCGCCATTTAATGCTCGGTCATATCGTAGCCGCTAAACATGGGGAGATCTGCACCTAGGTTTGGTGTCTGTCCCCTGTCTGATGCTTGTTTCATGTGCCGCTTTGAAAGTTGAATCTTTACACTTTCTGTTTGTTTTAAAAAGCGATTTTATAAATACTACGTTTTAACACAGAAATAAGTAAGTTTCTCTCTCTCTCTCTCTCTCTCTCTCTCTCTCTCTCTGTGTGTGTGTGTGTGTATGAGAGGGACAGAGAAAGAAAGGGATAAAATGTCTTGATGTTAAACCGCAATTCGACTAGTCGTCGAATACACACACACACACACACAAAAAAAAAAAAAAAAAAAAAAAAAACCTATAGAAATGCACATTGCAGTAATAATAAAAAGAACAGGTGCAGTGTGACAATAGGTTATCTGTCTTCTAGTTTATCTTTCCACCGCTACATATTTGTCGCAAATTATTTTTACATGTCAGCTCTGTTTCTTATCTTTCCCCGACATTTGTGAAAGGACGATTCCTGTAAATGAGACGCTATTTTACGTGTCATCGTGCAGTTATACACAATATCGTTTAAGTACGAATATCAAAATAACACGTCTCGAAAGGAGGTCAAAATATGACGAAGAAAACAAAATATAGCATGGGGATCAATCATTAAAAATTTAATGTCATAACACAAGGGACAAATATGCAAAATGGCATGTTCATTTAATTTTCATCCGTCAAAGTAAAATCTGAAAGAGTCGAGAGGCGTTACACGAGGTCATATCCCATGTGTAAATATCAGACAAGTCGCCAGTACAGCAACATGCCACCTGAGTCAATGCAGTGTAGGTGTGCAGAGACGATTTGCTTCTAGGAAGATGGCAATCTGTTTACATGGTGCTACTATGATGCTAAACAAAATTCTCTCAATCCCATTTTACTTGTGTGGTTGCATTCTGTGTCATAATCCCCAATACCAAGTTGTAAAGCAGAAAAAAAAACTGAAGGACATTAAGGTCTCACTAATAGATAATAAAAACACAGGAGGCAAGTTTTATAGCCAGTCAGACAAACATATTTTGCTGTACAAAAAGAGTCATTTTCTTGTACCTTCAAACCGCGACACTTTTTATCGTTATTGGAAATTATCAACGTGCTAATCAGGTGTCAAGCGTTTGTCGTCTGCCAAGTCTGTGTCGTCTGCTGCCAATATACCAGATCTCTTCCATCTTGAATTATACATTTCAAATGGAGGTTACAAGTTGCTCCCTCTTTGGGCGTGTTTTCCAGCTAAGTCGTAATTACTAAGGCTCCTCCTATGATAAGTAAGCCTAAACATGGCTGGGCGGGGTAGACCAGGACAGCTGATAGCTAAATGCCGTACAACCGATTGATGTTCGTGATAAGTCACTGCCACGTATAAAAAATACATATACAGGACGAAATATTGAGAGTACATGACATGTTGTCGTTATTAGAAATGTGAAGTTCTTCTTTACGATAGTTGGTGCATATGACAAGTTATTTGTTAAAGATGTGACATGTGTCAAGTTGTGTTATTTGAGAGCGACATCTGGTGGCCCACAGTCTTTTTCGTATTCGAAGTTCTATTTTCTGAGTTATTTTCTGTCTGTAAACCTGTCAGCCTGCCTGTCCTTCTGTCTGTTTCTCTGAGTGACTTCATAACGTTCTTTCCCTCTTTCCGTCTGTCTGTCTGTCTGTCTGTCTAAAGCACTGCACGTGCATGTTTGCTAGTATGGCCGCCACACAATTTAAACATTTTCTCCTGTACTACAGGCACGAAGGAGACAGCCTTCATCTACGCCATCTTGAGCGCAGGTGTCGTCCACGCCGTGACGCAGGCGTGCAGCGCAGGTAACCTGACGGAGTGCAGCTGCGACCTGCGCCTCCAGGGCCAGAAGACGGAGGACGGCTGGACGTGGGGCGGTTGTAGCGATAACGTGGACTACGGCGTCTGGTTCGGGAAGACGTTCGTGGACGCTCCGGACACTTCCTCGCACAAGTCCGGGAGGAACGTCAGGATGCTGATGAACCTGCACAATAATGAGGTCGGCAGAAAGGTATGTGGGGCTATCTATTTATTTATTTATTTATTTGTGTAGGACCGCTAAAATATTTTGATCACATTTAAATAATGTTTATTGGCTGTACACGTAGCGACCACTGTGTTACAGTCCGCAGTAGCCTATAGAAGTCCAGACATTGTTCTTTTGCTAATAAAATGCAACTTTTACCTTTAACAATATCAAAAGAAAGAACTGGGTATTGCAAAAAAATGATAATAAAATAAAATAAAATAAAATAAAATAAAATAAAATAATATTCCACTTGCAGCATGTTATGTGTACATATATCGTTCAGATCACAGCTCAGGTGCCCGACAGGTGTGCATCTGTCTGTGTTCTTGGCGTGGCTCACTGGCCGTGAAAACTGACGTCCACTGACACAGGTCACTCACCGCTCTGTCTGACCACAACTGATGTGATAACATTACTCACGGACATTGTGGTGACATTATATTTTAACGTGGACATGTCGGATATTATATTTTAACGTGGATGTTGTCGGATATTATATTTTAACGTGGACATGTCGGATATTATATTTTAACGTGGATGTTGTCGGATATTGTTCTGAGACGTTTCGAATGACGTCATTTGTAAACTGAAGCAGTGAGATAGTAGTCAGTACAGCAGGGTTCAGTTGAAAGAGACATAAAAATCTTAAGAAGTTTCAAAAAGTCGAAATTTAGATCCTTATACATTTAAATGCTTCAGTGAATCGCTGCCCTTCCTCTAAAAAACCTTTTTAAAGACTTTCGTAGTGCAAAGCAAGAAAATACGTTAAATACAAAATAATAATAATAATAATAATAATAACAAACGAGGACGAACGAGTTGTGCATCTCAAAAAGAAAATAAACAAATAAATGTATTCATCAAAAAATGAAAAGATAAACAAACGAAAGAAAAATACATCTGAAACTAAATGTCAATTTCTAGTCACCGTCGGACAACAAAAAATAAAAACGTATGGAATATTGTTGAATGAGGGCACTTGGACTGATACACACTTGTCGTTCTGTTGTCTGTTATCATTTTAGACGTTTTCAGTGATTTCGACACATGACAATCGGTATTTTATCACTCAGCTGATGTGAAAAAGCGTGAAAAAATTGACATGAACATCAGCACACGGCGTCATACGTTCCTGTCAGTTCATCGCAGATGAGACGGGTAACAGTACCGGGCAGCCATCTCGGCTTAACGCCGTCAAAAGCGTGGAGAAAATTCCGGACGTGGTTCTACCACGCTTCACTTGACAAGATCGACGTTAACAACGTCTCAGCACAGCGACGCCGTGCGTCTTAATTAGTGCGTATTTGGAGCCCTGTGTTTTGGGGCAACGGAATGAATTATCGCTGGCATCGGTGTGGCTTAGAATGCAGCGTGAATTGTCTTGTTACGCAGGGTATGCCGGATACGGCCCACGGACGCTGTCGGGGTTTGAAATGGTCTAGATCAACACAGCTATTAAAAGTGTGATCTTGTTTCAACACTGGATTTCTATCTATTTCTCATATTTTTGTTCTGGTCGTTTTTGGTATGATCTGGTATGACTCCTTGGTTTGAGAAACCATGGCACTTGTTGCGTCAAAATCTCACTGCGTTAAAATTAGAATTAAAGAAAAACTTTATTGTGACACGGTATTAGACAACTACATGTATACCTTTTTCAAAGGCTGGTTTTAGAAGAAAAAAAGTCGCTGAGAACTGTTAGCCTGTTCAATGTCAGTATCTGTGCATGCAGTGATTAGTCGACTCTTCTCTTGGTATGCATTCACTTCTTAGTTCTTTCAAGAACTGATGGGCTCGAGTTCTTTTGAATAGAGAGTACTTAAAACGATAATTGTGTTTTAATAGCACTTAGTTTCAGCTTTCCAGCCATTGGGTAGCTTCTATTTCTATTTCCCCGGCAGCGGTCGCGAGAAACAGGTGACGATGAAGTTTTGTTTACTGATGTAACCACGCGCACACACACACACTCGAACGCACACACACACACACACACACACACACACACACACACACACACAAATACAAAACTACATAATCGGACGCATAATAGCCACAAATTAATCGTTTCAATGTTCTTTCTCCGTCATGTCTTTAAAGTGTCATCTATCATGTGTCCTCCTCTGACATACCGCGTCTTTTCCACGTTTGGAGGATAATAACTGTGAAGATTTTATTGACCTTTGGGTTGGTAGACTGTCATTTTTGAAAACCTGTTTTGCTTTTTTTCTTTAAAGTAAAGGGAGGGATGGGAATGTTGGAGGTGAGTCATGCTTTAAATCTACAGGACACCCGCGACGAGGGGATCCGTGTGAGAAGTATCATGTTGAAGGTGTGTGCGTGTGCGCGTGCGTTGAGAGAGAGAGAGAGAGAGAGAGAGAGAGAGAGAGAGAAAGAGACCTTATATTAGTTCATCAATTTGTGGCAAATAGTAAAACGTTTAACATTTTACTCTTTAAATAATCATAACGGAACTAACAGATGAGGTAAATAGTTCTATTTAGCTAAGTGAACTTGCAGTAGCTGGATAATTAATGGTTCAGTATTTTTTCCTCTCTGGTTGATTTGTCACTTTGCCGCTTTTCTTGCTCTTAGTACATTTTGGTAAGTTAGGACAATTTTATAGAAGTCCTTGTAATAAGATAATCTAAATAAAGTTTTAGTCTATCAATCTCAAAAAACCAATATAATCCAATATAATCTATAAAAATTCACCACGTGTTATTACAATGTAGAGCATGTAGAGCGTCTGCTATGTATATAATTTTGAACTCAATAATTTTAGTATTTAAACCGTGCTGCTTAATATGAGGACTAACAGTACATCTAAATGAAAAAGAAGTAAATTTAAATGAAGAAAAAAGAGAAAATGTCAGTTGTTGATAATTCAGACCTCTCCCCCCCCCCCCCCCAAAAAAAAGGGGTCCTCCTCGAGTCTCCAGGTGGTATAGAAGTGGGTAGCAGGATAGGTTACAATGACCAGGTGAGCGCGAACGACGACACTTGATTTCTGACCAAGTTCGTTTGTTTTTCTTCGGTTGTGTAAATATTCTTTAGAGCGAAAGATACCTCCTCGAACTACACTCAAGGTGTCGGACTTACGGAAGACAAATAACCTTTGAAGTGAAGAAGCTTTTATCACAAAGTTTAAGTTTTTTGCCAGAGCTGTGTTGAAAAAGTTGTGTTTTTGCGCGTGAAAAAAGTCTTGCAAACCTCTTTCGTCGTTTGTCACTTTGGCTGGGGTTTTTCTTAACAAATAAGCCAAGATGAAATTAGTTAACATATATAAATAACGATAGACTCAACCTACTTTAGAAAAGTAAGAAAGTTTCTGTTTAATGACAGTGAAATGAACGCACTTCATGAGGTTTACCGGCTAAATTAGATTTCCCCCGGAAAATAAGAAATTTCACGTATCATCTATCTATCCCTCTCTGCACTTGGATTCGACCTTTGGTAAAATTCATAAAGGTTGATTTTAGCTTAAAATGACTGGCTAGTCATAATAACAGCGATCATTTTCCTATAAGCTCAACATCAGAAAAAAATTTTAAGGGATTTTAATAATTTGTGTAAATTTTTATAAGAAGCATCAGGAACGCTCGTGAAAAATATTTAAGGGGTTTAATCATGTTAAAGCTGTATGTAAGGTTTTATAAGATGCTGTGGATGGCAAAAATAAGCACATTAATAAAATCACCCATGTGACCATGGGGTAAATAGCTAATAGTTCAGTAATACTGAAAAGTGTTGTGTTCTCACATCACACAATATAGGCCTACAAATAAAACCTACGTGATCAAAATTCATCTTTTCATCTCAAAGTTTTTAGGGAGGTGGCGGGGGGTGGGGGATAAGGCTGCCCTTGCACTAATCCTTAAAAAATGAAGACGGGGGTAGGGGTAAGGGTGAAGATCGCCGTAGAACCCCCTGTAGGCCTATCAATGAGTGATTACCGTTACCACAACACCAACAGCCGATGTTGACACGAAGTCAACTCATTTCGCGCCCTGTGCGATAAACTGAAATAATCTATTACTACAATCAGCGGTAATTTTGTTTACTCTCGTTTAGAAACTGCGGTTTATTATTTGGAAGCAAAATCGCCTCGAGCTGAGAAAAAACAACACTCGGATGGAAGGGCCTCTAACGTCCTCCAGGCGTTACGGAATTGAAGGATAAAAAGGGGAAGCCGTTCGTTGTGGGGTGAAGAAAGTTTTTCTAAACATATCCGTTTTGTATTAGAATATTGAAAGCCGTCTAGGTAGTGTCTGTGTCCGTACGAGTACTATGATTGTTATGAATGTTGGTATTATAAGATGTCTGTCACATCAGGACCGATCTTCTCTTATGTGCATGTTCTAATATACCAACTTACGTGGAATTCATAGGACTGTGGCCAACACGCTCTATGATTTTGTATAAATTCGGAAGTCAAATTAAAGAAAGCGTCTGAAAACCACCCAATGTTTTTCTTTAATTCAGATTACTAGACTACAAGATACAGCTCTTTCTTGATTTTTTTGCGGATCAAATTGTGATGTCAATCTACGATACAGACTATGCAAGAGAACTCTCGACATACTAATGATTTTACCTCCTTTGCTCAATAAATAAATAAATAAATAAATAAATAAAACTGTAGTTATTAGTTTTAATATAAAGCGCCAATGATTAAACATTAGCCCACTCTCTCCAAACTATT
This sequence comes from Lingula anatina, assembly GCF_001039355.2. The sequence goes on along the minus strand of NW_019775092.1, from coordinate 110,174 downwards.
TCCTTTGAAAAACCGAGAAATTGTATATTTACTCCACCAACAATAAATTAAATTTTTATGGCAAACTCTCTCTCTCTCTCTCTCTCTCTCTCTCTCTCTCATGTATCACTCACTTACTTTGAAATAAGCCCGCAGGTGGACTTCGTGCCTTCCGCAGCTCGCAAAAATGTAACCGACAACAAATGAGGTGAAATCAACTAAGAAACTGACAAGGGCGCGTGAATGTTTTTGGCGCATCTCTCAGAGTTCTTGCATTTTCGTTTGCCTGGTTAATCAGAGAAAGATTGATCTAGACTTCAAGTTAGTTAAGACCTTTTGGTGTTAAGAATTGTGTAGACTTTCTTGACTTGCCAAGATAATTTCCACCAGGTACAGTGAACAGAGCTAAACCGTAGACAAAACTATTCGAGAAATAGGAAGTATAATTTTATTGGCACGTTCATCAGTTCATCTGAAATGGATACAACTGTGTGTGATGAATCACTAATAAACAGTAGATTCTTGTTATTTGAGGAAAACCTGTCATTATTTCTGAGGGTATGTTGGTTATTTGTAGCTAAGTGATGCGGAAAAAATGTCTTCAAAAAAGACCCCGAAGTGGACAAAACCCACAGTTGTAATGATACCGTTTTGCGGTGGTTACGTAGACATACTATTGCCATCGGTCGTCGGAATGCGGCCTTGGAGATCGAAGGCACGTAGAAAATACGATAAACAAAAGCATCTTTCGCGCGCATCGGTACGAAGTCAGGCTTACTGATCGTATCGTGTGAAATATTTCAATCGATTTCAAAGTGAAGAAACTATCCCTAAACCATTCGAGACTAACGTCTCATCTAACTCTGATAGCTTCTCTTCCTTCGATTACTTCCTCCTCGATTGCTCTTTTCAAATGGTAAAAGACAGACAATCTAATCGAGTAATAATAGATTGAAAGGTAGCGTTTAATAATTTCTTGACCAGGAGCTGCCTCCAGGCACCATTGTCGCAATGGGCCGACCATCTAGATGCTTCCTAATTAAACATCAACAGAAGCTGCGCCATTCCGTTTATTCCTTGTAATAAGAAAAGCTTAACTTTCCTTTGTGCTCTTGATTGACAGTTTGGTCTGCCATTGTTGCGCAGTTTTCATCAATTAAATCGTGGGGAATTTAATGCAGTCTATACTAAATGGAATAAATAACGCAGAGGCAGTGTATCGGATACTACGTAGGTATTTAGTGCTGGGGGCGGGGGCGGGGGGGGGGAGACGGTGTGAAATTAGCAGTAAAATACAGTCATATGTGACAACGTCGCATACCTGGAGTACTTACCTATGTAACAGTTACACATTAAATGTGTGTATGTTTATGATAGATCACACTGATGATCACTTGATATTATTTCTGTAAATATGCCTATGGGTGATCAGCTGTTGTGGTATGTGCGGGCAGAATTGGCTTGAGAATGGCTACTTTTAATTGTCAGTAAAGACAAAGTTTTTTATCATCTGCAGACATTTTCGTTTCCGCACGAAACTCCTTTAAACTCGTTACACAACTGGTTGAAGTACCAAATGTTAAAGCGATATCGAATCCGGAGAGCTAGGAGATTACACGAAATCTTATCCTTTTTATTACTAGACTTAAAAAACCGACAAACAAACGGATAACTAAGATAAAAATCCACATTGCAATCTTAGACGAGGGATAGGTCCTGTAGTTCGGTGCAGGTAAATATTGTAGAGTTCAAAATTGACAGCCAACCTACCCTGAAAAAAATGAATGAAAAAATAATGAAACCATATATAAATGTCAGGATGATACCATATTTCATTTTTTTGAGCGCTCAGATATTTGTTTATTTTGTACATTTTGATTAAAAAGTATTTTTTGGTCACGAGGGGGCAACTTTTAGTGAAATTTAACAGAGCTAGCATTTTTGGCCGCTGATAATATCATTAGTTTCTGAAGTTAAAGAGTTCAGTACCTTAACTTAAAACGAGTTTTGGAAAAAAAAAAAAAAAACGTTGTCATAGTGTTAATAGTTTCAAAATATTTTCTTATTTTCTTATGTAGATATTCGCCTAAAGTAAACACTATTTTCTCCAGTCGATATTTGTTGTTTTGTGTAATTCATTATCATTTCTTCGTGATCGGTTGTTTTCGGAGATTACAGATAAAAAATCACTAACTATTATAACGATTGATAATTTCAAAAAAAAAAAAAAAAAAAAAAAATCCATCGTCCTCGTGTACCTCGACCATTGCCGAGTTCAAGCAAACGCCCTGTTATTTCGCCATTCTTTGTTGCTGGCATCCGTCATCCCCAGCCCAAGTTCCCCAGTAACCGGAGAGGTGCCGAGAACTGTCAAGTGTCGTATTGAAGAAGACACCAACTCTTGACGCCATTGTTCGGACTCGTCCCGGTGAAAAATTCCATCACCCGTTCCCCTCAGTCCTGTGGAGTGACGTCTATATCCGTGGATCATCTTAATCAAAAGGCAGAGATAGCTAAGACCGGGGAACAATTAGGCGGGTGAAATTTAATGGAAATATGGAGTAAACACGACTCCTCAACCCCGACCGCTGAAGGTGTCGGTTTAAATGAGATAATATGCCTGCTGGCGACAGCCACCGCGTGTTGTAACTGTTATATATAAAAACAGATCTGGTTTCTGAACCAAACAGATCGGAAGAAAGTTTTCAGTGTTGCAAGAAATTTTCCCACAGGTCCGTAAAAAAACACACACAAACTTCTAAAGAAAATGTTTTGGAAACAGCAACAAATGGTAAAGAAGATACCAACATACTGTAATGTACGGAACGCGGGAGAGACGCGTTCCTCGCAGTCCAAATCGTCAAAAATGTTAACTTAGGTATCAGTTTTAGGTGAACGCGTGTTTGTATCTTAGTTGCTGCCTGCCAGAACGTTAGGTTGTGTATTAAAGCTGAGGTGTTAACGTGTGTATAATACTTGCTCGTATCGCCAAAGCAAAGGCATACGCTTAAGTATTAAGCTCGTGCGTCTTCTCTTGATGTTTGATTCCTTTCAAACATTTGCCAAAAATGGGTTTAGACATTTGTACTGATCAATTTGATTGTGTTATTTTCTCTCTTATAAGTGAGTAAGACAAAATAAAAATAGACAAAAAGAGCTACCTCAGTTTAACTACGTGGTTTATCTATTATTCATTCATTGGTTTATTTATCTGACAATAAGATACAATTCCATTGTGCTATGATACAGAGATGGCAAGTAACCGATAAGTCCAATAAAATACAGTATTTTAGCGAATACGGCCTCTTGGTGCAACAGAAATCATTTTACAACCGATCAATGATATTTTCATCCACTAATAAATAAAAGTTGGTAAAATAATTGGTCGATGCAGACGAATTTTCAACATCCTTTTGTAGTAAAACTTTATATTCTCTTCGGAAATCATTCATCATTCTTGATGTAAAATATGAGATTTCTTTTCTTTTTTTCATTGCAGGCTATAGTGAAGCAGATGAGGAGACAGTGCCGTTGCCATGGAGTTTCAGGCTCATGCGCAGTAAAGACATGTTGGAAAGGACTGCCACCTTTCCGCCAAATCGGAAACTATCTCAAAACCAAGTACGAACACTCGGTGCAGGTGGCGCCACGATCAAAACGCAAACTGCGCAGGCGCGAGCGCGTCAAAAGGAAAGTGCCTATTCCTGTGGACATTCTGGTGCATTTGCACCGGTCGCCGAACTTTTGCAGGGCAGACGCGAAGCAGGGGATTCCCGGTACAAGAGGGAGGATGTGTAACAAAAACTCCCGGTCACAAGACAGCTGCGACCTGTTGTGCTGCGGTAGAGGTTACAACACCCAAGTGAAGCGCCATTCAGAAAGGTGTCACTGTAAATTCGTATGGTGCTGTTACGTTAAATGTCAGACGTGCGTTTCTCAAGTGGACATTCACACGTGTAAGTGAGGACAGTACTTGGGGCACGGTCAGGAAGTTTCCCAACAGAGACTTCAAGTAGACAGAAGTGTTGTTATAAACGCAGTCATTGCAGATGTACATTAACGTTTTTTCATGATATATATAAATTGTACAGGATGTATTTATGAGGACATCTTTCAGTGTATCGGGTACACGCGAGGGGAAAATTTTATCCGCTTTATTTCCTCAACTTCACCCGTTTTACAAGCCAATCAAATGTTTTTTCGTCATCAGCAACTTGCACGTTCGTCAGTGGAATATCTTCATTAGATGCGACGAGATTTCTACTTTTAACGTGCTGGGCGAAATAAAAGCCACCGACACTTCATTCAGTGCACATATTTCATTTGTGATGTCAGTAAGTGCATTTATGACGTTAGAAATTGTTTCTGTGATGTCACTGTGTCAACCATACGCGTTCCAGTTGCACCCTGGGATTGTACATATCCGACGATTACAGTAAAGATGTTTAGGCGCAAACTTCCAAGAGTCTCACAGTCGGTTAACTTTCCTGACCGTGATTCAACGGCGTTTGTGTACGTAAGTGCATGAACAGAGGTTTTACATGTACTGGTTTTCTCGAAACCAAATTGTAATGAGAAATGTTATCATTTGTCTAGACTTAACCAGACCGCTACTAGTACATGAGTGATGTCAGCAAGGCTGGTGCATGCACTGACTAGATCAACTGAGATGATATGCCAAGGACTTATATAGGTGTGGTTTTAACTGTAGCAAAATTATGACTCTATCAGCCATAATCAACGGAGCAGCACACGGAGAACTTAACTACAGCTTTATTATCACTTTAGATGGTGACACGACTCCGACTGTGTTTGACAGTCTTGTGTAAAGATACGTCTATCTATCTATATGTAAATTAATATTAATATGTTTATCTCACGTTAAGTCAAATCAAGAACAGCGTCATCTGTTACCGGCGAGGCACAATAACAGATTGGGTCACAATCGCATTTGTATCAACCGGCACACCTATCGCATTACGCCATTCCTAGACGTCTCGCCTCAACTATCACAATACAGCTTTATTTATATACAAATCTCTTTGGCGGGAACCTAGTATGCAATGACACTGCCTGTACATAACAGAGCTAACAGTTTTGATCAGTTACTGGACCAGTATTTGCCATATGAACATCATACTGTAATGTTTTTTTATTTGCACGGTTGCCAACCACAGCATAAAAGACTCACTGACCACGAGCGACCGCCTTTTATACAAAAAGTCATAGCTATTTTCCGTAGATATTTATAATGATTAAGTTTAATAAAATATCATTAAATCATATTTGATTATATCCATATCTTTGTTTATAAATGATATATTTCGGCAATTTTACAACCAAACCTTTGTTATTATAAATCATGTAAACAAAAGGGATGATTTTCCTGCTTAAATTAATTACACTTCACAGTAAACAAAAATGAACAAAAATAAGAGTAGAATTCAATGTATATACGAAGCTTTCCGTGTTTTACGCCTTCTGACCAAACCTTTAGGAGGACTGTAGACATTGCACTATCTTATCCCAATCCTCCATTTCAGTTCCAATACTATCGGTCGTCTGCTTGAGAGAGGAACAGCCGATAGATGGCGTTGCGCGGGCAAGTATTGGGACAGGAATGGCAGTAATTTGGCACTTATTCTCTTCGTCAATTTTAGTAATGAATCGATATGCACTTATCCGTTTATTTTCGATAAATTCTTCCACAATGCGGTGATACGATTCCCAACAGTCCGTTTCATTCTGTAAATAATTATATATACAGGATGATATAATAGTTTAAGTTTCGTGGAAGTTTCATGGTGATCAGTGTGTGAAGAAACGCTTTTCTACATAAACATTCTAGACTAGGAATCGAAGATACACGGATATCCCATTTATTGCTAAAATAAACGTTGCTGGTGGGCGTACTTGTATCTCACATGATATTAAAAAAAAAAAAACAAAACAAAACAAAGAAATTGGAGAGAGAGAGAGAGAGAGAGAGAGAGAGAGAGAGACGTTTTACCCTGTTGGATGCAAGGCGTCGGATCCATCCAGGTATATTCTTGTTCCTTTTCTTTGACACCTTTGGAGGTTGCAGGACCGTCGGTATTCCAAAGCATTCTACGGCAACTTTAGATCGGTGATGGTGCGAAGAACTTACCGAATTTATTCTCTTAGGTAAGACCCCTTCTACTTCAGTGTAAATTCTATTATCACCCTTTTCAATGCAAGTCCTGTTTGGTCCGTAAACTGTTTTTCTTATTAAGGCAGTCTTTATAGGTTCGTATGAAATCAACATCAGAGAGGGAAACCCTTTATTTGAAAAGGCCTTGGGTCTCTGCCTTTGACGTTTCGCACCTTTTCTTTTCACTTTCCTATTTTTCATGACAGTGTGACGACGGTTCTGCTACGTGTAAATCATCGGTTATTCTGTACTTTTCATGTGTCTCCCGAGGCCTCTGATCTCCAGTCAGGGATCGTTCACATATATTTGGCACTGAAGGCTCGTCCACGTTTCCTTCACCGGCTGTCAGCGGTGCTTTCCGTTTGTCGTCGTCCACTCGGTGACAAACCACCACCTCGTCATGGCAGTCTACACCTATGACATCGACAAACGTGTTGTCCTGTTGGTGCGCTGTAGGCGCTTCCAGACAGGGTTTCTGCTTCGAGGACGATTCTTCCTCGTGAAAAACACTAACATTCGGTAATCTCTGTTCCTCCCCACGTTTTTCACCCAATTCGTCAAAACTGTCGAATTTAATCTGAAAGCAATCATTTGATGTAACAGAACCATGAGACCAGTAAAAGGACAACTGTTTTAACCAAAATATGTAGTTCTTTAGAATTTGTGTCAAAAGCCACACAATTACTAATAAAGAGAGTGAACGACAAAGAACAATTGATAGTATTAAGGCAGTAATAAATACAGGCACTATACGTACATATTTTAGCCTCCTCACCTGAGCATGTTCGCGTTTTCCAACTTTCAGTGTCCGGCAATAATTACCGACTTTGTTGTTGTTGTTGTTGCTGTTGTTGTTATTGCTGTTGTTGTTGCTGTTGTTCATGTCATAGTCCTCCTCGTCATCATCACCATAACCGGTGTTGTCATACGCATGCGCTGTGGAGGAATGGCATTCCCCACAGACCTCACAGTACACAGTGCACTCGCGCATGCGTTGCATGGACAAGTTACCTGCATGTGAGTACTGTCGTGGCAACACAGGGACCGAGTGGTATGACCGCGAGCCAGCAGAATCCGTTTGGAAATGATGCAGTGGAAGATCTGGATGTAGTGGTGGCGGCGGTGATAACAGAGAATTTTGCAGATTTGGAATTGCTGAAGTCTGGGAATTGGAACTTGCTGAGGCTTCCATTGAGATTGGACCGTGACCCTGAGGCATCTTAGAGCACGTGCGCTCTTCGTCTTTCTGCCACTTATCTAAAGTCAATGGCGCTGCACTGAGATGGTTAAGGTTTGGGACTGGCGCCGTTAGTGAAAATAGGCTGCTTTGCTGAGACTCATGTGGCAGCCTTCTGCGCACGTCTTCTTTGTCCCGCTGCCGCGTGCGGCACAACTTACGGAGCTTTTCTTTAACATCCACTCTCTTGCTAAACTCTGAAGGAGATGTTGGTCTCGTAGCCCTCTTCCGTGAACCCGGAATCAATTTTCTAGAATAATGAAGGAATCGTAAACACAGGGCCTCATCTACCGCTCCCTGTAGCTGTTCTTTGTTGTCATCATACTCAGTTAAGAGACGGTCGACCTCTGCCACATTGTGTTGTGTATTCCCACTCGTATGTTGTATTGCTGTATGCTTTGGGGAAACGCTTTGGGAGTATTTTCCAGGCGACACCAACTCCCCCTGAGACGCTTTTTTACCATGGGGACACATCGGCTTTATTCGGGTGAGTTCGTGCTCTGGGAAACCCAAACTGTGCGCATCATTGGAATCCGACGGCAACAACAATGGCAGACCTTGTTTCACAGTATACAACGTTGATGGAAACCCGTAATTAACTTTTTCACTGTCGCTATGCTTAAATTGCGAAATGTGTTGGTCACAGCCTAGGCGGGGTTCGCCGACTTCTTTTCGCTGTAGATTATTTGTGATGTGCTGTGTTTCTTGGCAGAATCTTTTAGCTGCATCTGCTGGCGTCTCTTTCAGTAACATTTGCGGCCTCGGCTCTTGATCCACATTACGGTCTTCAGCAGAGAGAGGTAGAACAGGATATCCGGTAGGTAGGTCGGGATTGGCCAAGAAATCGACCGACAGACCCTCAGACTTGGATGTATTGTATTTATTGTAATGAAGTGACATTTGTGACTGCGTTGTCACTACCTCTTCGGCGTCGAAGTTCTTGACATTCGACTGTGTCATTGACAAGTGCTTTCGAGATTCCGTGCTGTAACCAGAATGTACACCTGTGCTGGTTTGTAATACGGACCTGCTCATATATGCTGGAGCGATAATGTCAGTAGAAGTGTGGTTGAGAGACAGTAAAATTTCTGCTGTATCTAGAGGCCAGGGGCCGGTTTCANCGATCGCTAACTAACTACTGCTTTGTGAAACCGGCCCCAGAGTGGCCAGGGGGCGCTGGGGTCGTCAGAGGAGAGACTGGAAGATAAGAGAGTCCAAGCGCTTGGGTTGTTCTTTGAGAGAAGGGGGTCTACAGCAGACTTTGTCTTGTTAACGTTGCGATTACTGTCCATCACCTTTGAATTCCCCTCGCTCCTCTGTCTGAAGTTTTAAGTCGGTATTGGTTATATGTTAATTGTTTGATCGTCATCTATGCGGTAATATGTATATATATTACAAACGAAAGAAATGGCCCAAGAAACAGCGAGAAGAGAGTGGTACGGGTTGTGAAATGCAACAAACGGATTTGACATTTTGATATTAAAGTTTTTAAAGTTGTTATTAAGTTTTTAAATAAAGTTTATCGCCAACTTTTGAAAGTTTTCTGTAGATTTTATTTCAAATGGTCAAATTCACGGTACGGAACAGGTTGGCGGTGTCCCTAGCAGGGTGGTAAGATAAAAGTTGATAAGGATGTTGCAGTATTAAAAACTATACACAAACTTAAATGCCACAAATCTACAGTGAATTCTTTCCAATTATTTCGCAACTAAAAGTTGGATGCCCCAGTTGGTATTAGAAAAGAATTAATTAGAAACGTTATTATTCTAAAAGAGATCTAGATATAAAGAACATTCACTACATACTAATTAGCTACACATCTACATGTGTACATGTGCAGGCCTACGAGCTTTCTAGACAATACTTTAGAAATAACTGTTTATCTTAACAATATAGGGCTACAAAAGCATGTTTTATCTGCGTAATGCGAGTAATATTTACCTCATTCAAACCGACGATCCAATGTCTGTCTTCAGAATTGACGACACAAGTTGACAACAGTAAGGCCATGAGTTTATAACAAGTAGATCTATAGAGCTAGATTTCCTTTTATACGCGGAAACTGAAACTTCACGATTGCCATTAGAAACGCAAGTCATAATAATACGTCATAGGTGGCTGGTGACGTCTGCGTGTGCACGTCATCAACTGACGTCACAAAAACGTCGCAACTTTTAAACACGTAACGTCATAAAACCAAATAACAGAGCAATGGATTAAACTTCTACCCAGCATTTAGCCATACGACTAACAGATAAAAAAACTTTAAAAATTACACCAACTATAGCCCAGAAATCATATTGTGAAACCGCACCTTGAGACAAATATAAGTGACTGTACTGCACAAAATGCTTTTAGATTTTTAGAATGTTTGTTCACTCAAACAGTACGAAATTCAAATTTTAGCCTATTCCGGTTACGTCTGCAGTGTTATCTGTATGTCTTATTTTATCACAATAAAGACTAGATTTAAAGTCAGGACTTCTGAGCGGAAAGCGAGTGAACTGTATCATTATGTAAATCAGGTGATCGTTTTCGTGAGAGGTGTTCAGATAGGTCAAATGTCAGTAGAAGATAGAAAAGAACGAAACATCATGCCAAACTCCTACGATTTCCAAATGTAGACGGACAATTAATTTTGGCACTAAAACGGGTTGTAAGTACATACTGTTAGTGCTGTTGTAAGTACTGCTACTTGTACATAACGCTCAATCCCAAGCTGCAAAAGCTTATATACCTTACCTCTGTATATCGGAGTGCTAATGGCCCACTTCCATTCTATTCTGCCTGTCTAGTATTTAATGTTTCTATGTAAAGCAATTTATTTCATTCCTCATCAAGCTAAATATCTTTAATATATGTTTATTCCCTGGAGTTGATTGATAAAAGAATTAAAAGTCGTGAAGAGGGTGGAAGCCGTCACTCATGGTAGACTTTTATTTGCGACCCTCTCAAGATAATATGATTCTGTAGGAGTACCATCTGTTCTAATCACGCCACTTGCCGTCTCAACTTTTTCTGTTTCCCCCCCCTCTACAGTTGCACATTCATGCTATCGAATTAACCCATAAGTTAAAAACCTTCAATACTGTATTACACCTGTAAAGTTTCGTTGAAATGGTCACATTCCTAGTGAATTTCCTTAAAAGGTACATTGGCTTCCTTGCTTTTTTTCAAAACTTTTCATGTTATCACTCCAGGTAAGTGTAATGTTTAACTCAGCATGCACCAAACACCTTGTAATTACAGACTTAATTGGTGTTGATTTAAATGGATCTTTACAGTTTTACAAGCAAATATTTCTCGACAGAAAAATTGTTTTTACAAAATTTTGGCCCATTTGACCTTGAAAAATAGGTCTAAAGTCAAATGTAATGTCATATTCCAAATGTCCACATCCGACTTTTGGTTCTATATTCAACTTTTACATAATAATTTCGGTTTGGTAGATATTAAGCATTTAATTTTCGAAATATGCTGAAAAAAAGAAACGATATCATTACTTTTGGAAAGATCGTCCGGTCCAGCTAAATGTTGAACTCAGCCTGTGCTCTAGTAATATCGATCACTCCTATAAGTTTGAAGACAATGGGCCAAGCAGTTTCCCTTGAAAAAATATTATCTGTATTGGATATATGCTAAAAAAGCCTAACTTTTGAAAAGCAAAATGGTCCAGTTTTCGATTTTGACCCGTATTTTATGAATATTAATCAGTTCTGCAAGTTTGAAAACAAAAGGTCAAACAGTTTTCCACTTATCGTATTATCAATGCACAGTGACGACAGATGCAGGTGATGGCTATATGAACAGACAGTGTGTCTGTACATACAAAAATTCAAGCCAATTTGTTTAATTATAATTATGTATTACTTCCTTTATTTTCTTACCTTTTTAAACAACTGGCTTATATATAACATGCCAGCACAGTCTAACAATCTTTATATTTGAAGATAAAATTTAATAGATGGTAGATGGCATGTATGACTTCTTCATAATTTATGAATACTAAACTTGATACAATTTCTTACTACTACTATATTTCCCAGTACATCCAGCTAGTCCACTCCATCTGTGCTATGTATTGTATAACAAAGGATTCATCCACTACAAACATTGATATTTGTTTCATACTACAACTTGGGGAAAAACATGATACCACTACCTCTGGTACAGGGACAGTTTGACTGTGCTGTTTAACATGTATCCATGACAACATAACCTAATAAACAAAACCTGGTAATAATACTGATCTATGAGGCTGTGCACATTTTAGCAAATGTCAGTTAATCACCAAAAGTTGCATGAAGAGACCCCCAAAAATTAAAAAAGTGCATGAAACAAGAATAAAAGTGCACATTATATAAATCCTACCACATACTCGCACGCACACATTAGATGGTAGACAAATCTATTACGTCATAGATTATTGTGATTAAAGGGAAATTAAAGAAATGTGTTGATCTTGTAACCTTGGTCATAACATAAACAACAAGCATTCAACAAGATGTAACAGATAAAGTATTATGCTATATAATTGGCTAAACAATGCCAACTTTTATCCCCCAAAGCCAAATCAAAATACTGGTGTCTTAGGATTTTGTGATGCAACATATTATGACATGAAACAATACAACTAAGGTAATTTTTGACCTACTTCATAGAAATGCCCCATCCACCATACATCCTTATATAGTATCTTTTAGAAGATCAAATTTAGCTCCCACCAACAAAAAATTCTATTGCATGATTCATACACTGTACATAATATACAAGGAATACCTGTACAATATTTACATAACCTTGTCAAGTTAATTCATCACTATACACTTACACACACAAAGTGTGAAGAAAGAACACATGAAACAGAAATACACTACAGTAATACCACTTACCCTTATTTTGTATGTGTAAAAAAGAGAAAAACAACCAATTCACTTTAATAAGTAGTAAGATATAATAATAACTATACAATTGTGAGATTTGGCAAAGAAATGGCTTTCTTGATTCGCATAATGTTGAGTGAACAGTTAAGCAGCATGGCTGCCATAGCTGTGATCACATTGTGAACTTATTTATCAAAATAATAAATCCAGTCATCTTTCCACTGTGCATTCCTCTCCAGAACTTAACACACACAACACTGTTTGTTAAACTCTGTCATCTCCTGTCCTGTGAGGCAGCGCCACCTTTTGTTTTGAAGAAGGTGATTTCAAACCAACCTCTGGAATGCTCCCTGCTGTTTGTAACTTTTCATCAATTGGATTCACATACAAGTGTCTATGGTGTTGTTGAGATGGAGAACTTAAAGTCCTTCCGCCATGTTGTCTGTGTTGTGACCTGCCCCCTATAGGAGGCGCTTGTCTTCCGCGATGGCGGCGTTCAGCACTATCAAAGTGTCTGTGATTGTGATTGTTTTCACTGGGGATGTCCCCAGAGTCTATATTATGATGTGAGCTGAGATGGCTGAGCTGAGGATGACTACTACTATTACTACTGGTATGGTGACTTGGTGACTTTGGAGAACTGGCACTGGATGAGTGATGATTGGGATGAACCTCAGAGTCTGGATACAGATCTGGAACAAATTACATTCTAAATATAAATACTAAACTTTTATAAATTCAAGCATCATAGGTATAAAAAAATCTGCCTAAATATCTGTCAAAGACGACTTAAAGTTACGGAATAATGATGACACAACATAATCATAATGTTAACTGAACATTTTTAAAAAAGTAAATAAATAAAGAAATAAATGTATTACCTTCATATAGTATTGGCAATGTGTGACACGTGGTGTGAGAATTATGTCCAGGGACACATGAGTACTGTGGCAAGGAGGCAGTGTGGGGGGCAGGGGGCTCTGAAATTGAACACAAATATAAAGATGTGGTGTGAGAATTATGTCCAGGGACATGAGTAGGCCTATACTGTGTCAAGGAGGTAGGTTTAACTCAATATTTAAACTATTTAAAAAATGCAGAGTGTTAGTACAGTAAAACAAATTATTTTCCTTAACACAGATCTAACCCTGTTCTTTTAATCTCAATTAGCAATTGGAATGGCTTAGAAGATGTCATCCTTGAATGCTAGAAATACCTGGATTGTCTGTGGGTGACCTGGAGCAGTGATAACTATCTGCTGTTGATCTGGTGTGAGGCAGGGAGCTGGCGTTAAACCACTGCGGTGGCTGATGAATCATGGCCACTTGGCTTGGTGACCTGTCTCGGAACCCATTGTGATTGGCTAGTTTAGGATGAGGGTTAAAGGTTTGCAGAGAGTTTAGTCCAGTGCTGCTGGTGCTCCGTGTGCTGGGAGAGCTACTGTCTGACGCACTGCTTGGCAGAGATAAACTGTTGATACTGTGCTCTGTGGAAAGGAGAAAAATTATATATTAAAATTCCACAGGATAACATAAAGTTTTTTTCTATCATATTCTTTTAAATTTATGATTGGCATCAATTTGTAATTTCGGCTCGCGCCAGAATACACCTTACATGAGGTTTTTAATCCTAAGGCTTGCATAATGAGGCAGATAAAATATCAGATACATTTGGTTTAAATTGTCTTCACAACTTTTAACCAGTTTTAAAAATATAAAGATAGGAAAAAATCTTTCAAATCGTCTACAAACCTGAGTCTGCAGCCGGCTGTTGTTCATCACAAGTCAGCAGCACAGACTGTTTTGGATCATCATCCTCCACATCACTTGGAAAGATGGCTGCTCTGTGCCCACACACTATGGGTAACTGGATCAACTTTGAGCCTTCATGCCTCAAGTCACCGGGTACATTGTAAGTAAATGCCCTAGTTCAGTTGACCAAGATTTACTTTTTGAATTTATCTGTCAAAAAGAATAGTCAAATTTTTTGAGTACATCGAAGATTGCTGAACATTTGAGAATACCAACTACATAACACGGCTGGGACAGGTGGTGAGTCCATACAGTCTGTTCTCTTGTCCACTAGGTCTATTGAAGCTACCTCACTTTGTCCATTTTCCTTGAGGTATTCAATTGATAAATTAAAACCTTGACCCCTTTAATTCTGTGAAAGTTTGATTTGTATAGGAAAGTCCCGTTACTGGATCAATTCAAGAAGATCAGTCTGTTCTTGTTCCTGAAGACATCGACACAGTGTAACATATGCTTTGACAGGTTTCCTGGTTATAATATCCAGGAATACTTCAACTTTCTTTGGACATTTCACCCTATCAGTCGAGGGCTCAGTTTTTACTGTCTCAGCTTCACGGTTGGTGATGATGCCTTCTTGGAGGAACACATCCAACATGTCCAGGAGACAGGGTTCTGTGATGTTTTCACACAGCTTTGGCTTTTCATTACGCAGAACTAAAAACAATTAAACAGTTTTTAAATTATTGACATATGAAAGAGAAAAAAATTATCTGTATGCATTATGTAAAAAAAGTTGGTTAGAATGTCCAGGAAGACAGCAGTTTTCTCTGGACATACCACCCTGGTAGTTGTGGTTTGGTATTGTGGGAGCTCTGGCTTCACCCATTCATATTCATGATCCATGATGATGTCTTCTTGGAGGAAAACATTCAACATGTCTAGGAGACCAGGAACTGTGATATTTTCACATAGCTTTGATTTTTGCTTGTGCAGAACTGAAAATGATTAAACAGCTGCAATGTTTTTTAAATGATACACAAAAGAAAGAAAAATAATTACTGGTCGTTGTTAAGTAAAAATAGTATCTTAAGTGGATAATTAGGAGAATATAAAGACTTTGACACATAGGCAAAGGTAACAGTAAAAATACCAAATATTTAACAGAAAAATCCCCCACTGCTGTAAGAACACTTTTTCCATGTTAACTAATTAGTGCATGGAGATGATACATATATGATATGGAAGGTCAGTAATTGGGGGGACGTTATTACAGCTAAAATGTCGCACTTAATGAAAAAAACTAACATATGAAAACCCTTCTTATTAGTAAATTTCTATGGATGTCACGTTCAGTTAAGGGAAGATTGACAACATGTAAAAAAAGAGACTTAAAAAAGAGAGACTAGTGAATCTTTGGGGAAATGTTATGTGCTTACCTTCCTGCCAGCTAGGTGGGTAAACCAGATCTGCAGGAATGGAGACACCGGTGTTGACACATAGCACCTGTCTTGGTTTGGAAGCTGTCCCCAGGGTTAGGTCAAGTATCTCTCCAGGAAAGAGGGTTGGGTCCTGACTTTCCTCACTCACACAGTGGGGACAAACCAGATACTTGCTATATGACAGTCCAGGCCAGTCCTCTTTTATAATGTCCATGAGGTCACTGTGGCCTTGTGTGAGAACACCCCACAAGTCTGAAAGATGTGATCCACGGACAGCAATGCTGATAACCCAGTCTGGATCTTGGCTGACTGCATTTGAATTTGCCTGGTTTTGGCCCCGTGTCATCTGCATTTTGCATTGCTCAAGTTTTGCATACACCCCATCCTTCCAGTCCATTCGCATGGTCTTCATGAGTCCAAGATGCTTGTGCTGACGAACCGAAAATTTCTCATACAAGCCATCGGGACATTTGTATCGAAAGAGCACCTGCAGGGTAAGTTGTATAGTGTCTGGGGGAACCTTGCTGGGCCATTTGGTGTCTAGCTCAGGTTGTCTTTCTTCACTGAGGAGCCATGGAAAGTGGAATGAGGTATTGGATGGAAGGGAATCATCTTCCTGGACTTGATAGCACAGCTCCAGTTTCTGCATGAGTTCTGTCATGACATCAACTTCAGTGCTTAACAATTTGAAAGACTCACACAGGCAACTCATAGCTTGTTTAGAAACAATTCCTCTGCTGAAGATGTCTTCTTCTATTTCAGATGCTTCCCTTTTTGTAATCTTCATGGACTTCTGGAGCTTCTGTGATACTTCATCTTTATCATGAGTGAGGACTGCCTTGAGAACATTTACTAGAATCTCTTGCTTGTGGAAAACTACTTTCATCAGTGAAGGGCATCTATCATACCAAATGATGTCTCCACGGTGAGCTAGGAAACTTAAGATGTCATAAATTGTTTGCTCTTTATCTTCTTTTGACATTTTTTTCCATGATGTAGGTGCATTTTGCAGAATGAGGTCTTCAATCACTTCCCAGCTGAGTGTGTTTTCAGAGCCTTCAGTTTTCTTGGTGCAGATATTCTTGGCTGCTTCCACCCACATTTCTGGTAGAAATTCAGCACTTGTCCTGGCAAAAGTAACAAGGTAGTCTCTCAGCTCTGGAACTCCTTTATAGGTTTTTGAACTCACTGTGAATATATGCTCATAGATGGGTTGCATCTGACCGTGCAAGGTCTCCAGATGATCTGCTTTGCTTTGGTAGGCCTGGCGGAGAGACTTTTGGGCTTCAGGTATTTCTTTCATTTTGTTCTCACATGTCTCCTTTTGTGCTTGATACCACCTTTTCTTTTCATCTGCATGTTCTTCAAGCTTCCTGTTTATTGCAGAGCATTTTGTTTCTACTTGTGTGATTTCAACCTCATCAAGGTGAGTTCCAATTAGGGCTATTTGTATTCCTGGCATCTGTGCTTGTCCCTTGTCAATCCAATCTCCAATGTGCAGCTTAAAATGACCCTCATTTCCTGCATCATATTTAGACAGATTGAAAGTGACGAAAACCAAGCCACTAGTGGAGATAAATATGGGATGTCCTATTCTGTAGGCATCATGTCCACCAAAGTCATTGATATTGAAGGCAATATCTTCATCAGCCTCCCATGTTCCCTGCTCCACCACTCTTGTCCTGTCTGCCTTCTTTGTGAGGATTGACTGTCCAAGTTGCAATGTACGTGAAATGCTAGTTTTTCCTGCTTCTGTTTCACCAAGAAAGCTGACCTGTATTCTGCTTGACTGGATTGCATTGGTGTCAGTTAATGCCTCGAAGTACCTCTTGATGGCACCTAGCCCCCTGTTGGCAATATGTTTAGGTGGTTGCACCAGAGGATTATCTGTCACATTTAGATTTGTTTCCATATTACAGATCTGACGTGGCAAATGAGTGATGTTATTGGATTCCAGTTTGAGTATCTGAAGTTTAGTCATTTTTGTGATGTCCTCTGGTATGTCAGATAGCTTGTTGTTATCCAGGTACAGCTTCTCTAGATTAGTCAAGCCACACAGTGCTATGGGGAATGTAGTGTAGTCATTGTTATTGAGCCAGAATAGTTTAAGTCCCTCCATCTTGCTGATATCCACTGGTACGTCAGATAGCTTGTTGTGAGACAGGTCCAGCTTTTCTAGGCCAATCAAGCCACACAGTGCTATGGGGAATGTAGTAAAGGCATTGTCATGAACCCAGAATATTCTAAGCCCCTCCATCCTGTTGATATCCACTGGTATTTCAGATAGCTCGTTGTCAACCATGTCCAGCTCCTCTAGCTTAGTCAAGCCACATAGTGCTATGGGGAAGATAGTGAAGGCATTTTCATGGAGCCAGAATAATCTAAGCCCCTCCATCCTGGCGATATCCACTGGTATGTCAGATAGCTGGTTGAAAAACAGGTACAGCTTCTCTAGGTTAGTCAAGCCACATAGTTCTTTGGGGAATGTAGCGAAGGAATTGTTATCGAGGAATAATATTCTAAGCCCCTTTAACCTAGTGATATCCCCTGGTATGTCAGATAGCTTGTTGTCTGACAGGTGTAGCTCCTCTAGGTTAGTCAAGTCACATAGTTCTTCTGGGAATGTAGCGAAGGCATTGTTATCAAGGAATAATATTCTAAGCCCCTTTAAACTAGTGATATCCTCCCCTGGTATGTCAGATAGCTGGTTGTCTGACAGGTTCAGCTCCTCTAGGTTAGTCAAGCCACACAGTGCTATGGGAAATGTAGTGAAGGCATTGTGGGATAGGTCCAACACTGTGAGGTGTGGCAGGTTGGATATGGACTGTGGCAAAGAAGATAACATGTTACGTGATGCATAGATCTTCTTAACATTTCTGCACCTGTCAATGGACTCTGGTAGGTTGTCTATATCAGCAGAATCTATATGAAGCTCAGTCCATTCCAGCACAGTGTCTGATTTCGTGGACTGTGGAGACAACTGTAGCCTATGCAAGAGGTCAAGACTCTCTCTCCCCGCTGTTACTTGTCTGTAAGCCATGTCTCAGAAATGGAGCAGTTGGAAAAAAGGCTCACTGCTTTAACCTTACAGATGGTCGCATGAAAAATGTGCAAAATGTATTTGACTTCCTCCGTTACTGCACATGCATGTCTTTTATTGTTCTTTTCTTTGTCTGAAATTGAAAAAGATAAAATTGGTAGTTTCAGCAACGAAAAGGAGCAGTTGTAAGTTCCAACCTGTAAATAAGCTTGGCAGTTTCTACTGAACAGCCAGCACACTTCAGGGCAACATCAACAGCTCTTTAGTTTAGTGGTTCAGCGACTCCTGACACCAGTGGCACTGATTCTCACCAGCTCTCGTCTCAGTGGCGCACCTGAAAGCCCACTACAACAGCGGTCTACCTGACAACTTCAACAGCAATCTCACCAGAAGCAGTTTTCAATTTGTTTCTATTTTAATCAGATTTTGAACTGTTTTTCCCTCACATTAAATTTATTATTTATTTTATTTTTTCTTGTTGTATTTCAATATTTCATCCGTCTGCAACATTTGGTCTCCCAAGCCCAATTTCAATACCCAAGGGTATGAAGGAAAGAAAATTAAAAGCAGCAAGAACGGGACGCCTCTCTTCTTTCACAAAACTCGTATTAAAAGCAAGACAGATGATTAAAGAAAGGATACACACCCAAAGACTATTTCAGATTACAGAAGTAGTGATTGCATTGAAGACAGAATGCGAAATGGCAATTAACGCTTACATCAATAGCTTGGAAGACACGATGTCATTGAAGCACCCCAGGTTTGGATCGTAGACTAGAGGATTTGGAAAGTTGGTTTTCAGACAGAGTGACGTCGCTTTTCGACCCCCTCCTGACAAAAGTCAACAACAAGGTTCACTCCAGTTTAAGTAGCCATAAAGTGTCTTCATTTCACACTTTTCGGACAGTCCCCGAGCAAAAGATATATGTTGACCATTCATTCTCTAAGATGCCATCTTCGAGACCCTCATAGCAGCCCGTCTGTGTTGTTTGTGGATGTAACCATGCATTGCACAGTGAGAAGTTTATAATGTAATGACCGCCAAGAAAAGATTTTAGTGCATCAATACTCGCTGTCTTTGCAGGAATTGTCTACGAGTAGTACATATTGCATCTAAATGTACCTCGCCGGGCTCTGCAGAGCAGCAGCAACAATTGCAACAATGGACATCACGCAACGCTACATGATGTTTCTCGGGAAGTTTGTCACCCTCAGCAATGCAGCTTCTTCCATTGAGGACAGGCATGCTCAGTACCAGCTTGACCAGAAACACCTGTGAATCTGGACGTCATTTGGTTCCAATGCTATTGAAACATGTAGATACAGTTCTACCGTGGAACTATGCCATGACCTTCAAACACTACCAGTCCCTGTGTAGCAAATTCAGAACTAATCCAGTGCGTTTCCTTAGCCACTGACATAATCAACACATTGCTGGATGACAGCTGTCTCCTGGCAGCCGTTCTCTCACAAGACCTCATCTCAGGATCGCACCCGGCAGCCCATAATGACAGCTGTCTCCAGGCAGCCGTTCTCTCACAAGACCTCATCTCAGGGTCGCACCCAGCAGCCCATAATGACAGCTGTCTCCAGGCAGCCGTTTTTCACCAGCCCTCATCTAAGGAGTGCACCCAGCAGCCCATAATGACAGCTGTCTCCTGGCAGCCGTCTCGTCGTACTCTGTAGCCCACGACTACAGCAGGCTCCAGGTACAGTAGTGGAAATGGGGTTTTTGTTGCCAAAATAAAAAAATTTTGTCACTATTTCTTTCTAAGATGGACAAACTGGAAATGTAATGTAAAAATATTACATGTATTAAATTAAAATAGCAGCAGTTCTTTTCACTTGACAAAAGACGTGAACATTTAAACATACAAGCTGCGATTTTTGGGTGTTGCGGAGGCCGTGGAGTTCGTAGAGGTAGAGGAAAGCCTGCCTTGCGAGTCGCAAGGGTCACATGAGATGTCCTTTCGAGCAGGGACGCTAATTGCAAAGAGCGATGGCCGTGGAAATTGTACTCATTTCTTGAGTTTGTCTTGCTTCCTGTGTGCGTGGCACACACTCACCACTTACGAAGGGAATGCAACGCACGGCGAAAGTAGTGCCTTTTCCCGTCAGTTTTGCTTCACACTTGCCTCACACGTTTGTGGTGACGTTCTGACGGCGTATGTCAGTTTTGTTTCCTGTTCTCCTCTTCTGTCTTCTTCCTCTTCCCTTTTTTCTACTATGTAAGCTTCTTTCTATTGCCTTTTGGAGGCATATTAGAAAGTAAAATGAAAATTTTGAAAATTGCTGTACACGTAACACAGTCGACGTTCATTGTAAAGACAAGAGCGTGCGTCGTGAGCACGCCTTTAATACACCAGGCGTGGGGGTGACGCACGTGCGACGCATTCCCGGTATGTTCTCGATTTTGTTCGTTAGTTGTGAGGGCGTGCGCCTTAAGCCTCGGTCACAACCGGACGCACGAATTTTAGGATCGAACGTCCTCTGTGATTTTTGGGTGTTGCGGAGGCCGTGGAGGTCGTAGAGGTAGAGGAAAGTCTGCCTTGCGAATCGCAAGGGCCACATGAGATGTCCTTTCAAGCAGGGACGCTAATTGCAAAGAGCGATGGCCGTGGAATTTGTACTCATTTTTTGAGTTTGCCTTGCTTCCTGTGTAAGTGGCACACACTCACCACTTACGAAGGGAATGCAACGCAAGGCGAAAGTAGTCCCTTTTGCGTCAGTTTTGCTTCACACTTGCCTCACACGTTTGTGGTGACGAACTGACGGCGTACATCAATTTTGCTTCCTGTTCTCTTCTTCTTTCTTCTTCCTCCTCCCTTTTTTTCTACTATGCAAGCTTCTTTCTCTTGCCTTTTGGAGGTATATTAGAAACTAAATTGTGCAAAAATTCTAAATTTTTGAAAATGGTTCTACACGTTACACAGTCGACGTTCATTGTAAAGACAC
Source organism: Lingula anatina (assembly GCF_001039355.2). The sequence goes on along the minus strand of NW_019775092.1, from coordinate 88,718 downwards.
GAGCGTGCTCTCGACTTTGTTCGTTAGTTGTGAGGTCGTGCGCCTTACTCAACACGCAAAGGGCACTTGCTCCTTCATTGCTTGCGACGTGCGTCTTGCACAACGCGCGTCTCTCTTGCTAACTCCGTGCGAGGGGAGCAAGTTACGCTTGCGGCCACGCTGTTCGCAGCCTATTCGTAGAATCTTTTTGACATGTCCAACATCCTCCGCACGTGCTTACGGGCTGTCTGCGAATTTGAAATTTCGTAAAGCCAAGGTCCCAACTACGTTTTGGACGCACGGTTTTTAGGTTCCTTGTGTCCGTCTAGGACGTAAGAGCCCGTACGGCCGGTTGTGACCGAGGCTTTACTCAACACGCAAAGGGCACTTGCTCCTTCATTGTTTGCGACGTGCGTCTTGCACAACGCGCGTCTCTCTTGCTAACTCCGTGCAAAAGGAGCAAGTTACGCTTGCGGCCTCGCTGTTCGCAGGCTATTCGTACAGGGTAGAATCTTTTGGACATGTCCAACATCCTCCGTACGTGCTTACGGGCTGTCTGCGAACTCGAAATTGCGTAAGAAGGACTTGCGTGGGACGTGAGATTCTGCGCAAAATGTGGACGCAAACAGCCCGTAAGAGCCCGTACGGCCGGTTGTGACCGAGGCTTAACTTAATGTACATTTTTCTTCATTAGGCATTATCTCTATTACTTTGTGCACATTTAATGTGCATTTGGACAAAACGCAGGATATCTGAAAAAAAAAGAGATTAGACCGAAAAAAAGTTGGAACGATGGGGTACATAAATGAAATTGTCATTAAAATTTTCTCGGATGAATGTTATATATTAAAGTCATTTCATTGCATCACAAAAGTATGTGATCAGAATTTGGGGTGGTTAACAGATAATTTATACTTTGAGCAAATTAATGAACTAATTAAAATGTATATATTCTGAAAGTAAACATATAATGACATTTAGACTATATATCAGTTTGTAAATGACATACCTTCAGTCTGTTAGTTCTGGATATCTATCAAGATAGTTGATGCTAGACACCAGCTATTACCAACATTTCTGCAGGTCTAAGGTACCTGAAATTTGAAACAGTATACACATTAAGACATACATGGCTTTATCAATTTTGAAACCAAATAATTTCCCATTGATGGACGCACTATGAAAAGCCTGCAAAACTGCATGAACAAAATAATTTGATGAAACATTTCCTATCCCCATGGACAGCAGACACACTGACATAACTCCTTAAGTCACAAAAACATACTGTTGAAAATCTACTTTTCTTACCAACAGTAATTGAACATGTTCACCCCCTACTCTCTACCAGGGCCACAGGTTGACTTTTCACATGATATTCACATATATGTCTTTAGATAATTAGACGGTCATTTAGCTATCACTTTAGATAAATAGAAGGTCATTTTACTATCTCTAGGATTTTCCCATTTTTCTGTATATAATCTGCCACCCTGGTATAGGATATCCACCCCTATCTAATCTAAACAAACCACCGCATCGCTCACAGTCAGTAGCTCCCTCTGCCAGGGGTTACACACTGCAAGGCACCTGTGCCTGGTCCAGAAAAATAGACAGTAATTTGCACCCTGGGCCTAGTTGGCACCAAAATTAATCTTAGCAGTACACAAAAAATGTCAGGAACAAATTGGAAAAAAATCACTAATTTTTCTCACAGCATTACATTCTTAGTACAATCAAGAGCGTTCAGTTTGTTTTTGTTACAATTCACGCCATATTGTTGGAATTTTTGAATTTGTCAAAAAGGTGCATTTGCCTGGTAATCTTGAAGTTATGAAAATAATAGCGATTTGATAACAAAATGATTTCTTGACAATTTATTTTTCTCAGAATGCTTCCTGCCCCAGTGAGAATACAGAATGTATCAGAAAAAAAGCCAGCCCATCTCATAATAATAATAATAATAGATTATACAGAAATTTTAAAAACACTGACTTTCAGGAGACATATTTGTAAGTTTTTAAAAATATTTTTGATACAAATTTGATAATTTATAAGCCAAGCACTACTTTTTACATACATACCTGTACATGGGTTGTTTTAAATAGATCAAATCAGGAATCCCTTTTGAAAATTTCCTACAGGATCCTGCATTCCTATATGTACATGGGGAAATTTTATAGGAGCCCACAGGGAATGTTTTCTATAGGAAAGGATCGACCCCTAAGGTATTGGAAAGACACCAAACAGCAAAAAACATAAAATATTTACTAAAAAAGAAGTAAATTTGCCAGTTTTTGCAAGGAACATAGAAAGACTATCAATAAAAAAACGGGTTGTCAGCTATAGTAGTGTTTAACACAACCACAACTGCTGCAGTAATTAGATACAATCCCCCATTCACTATAAACGTTTATATTAATAACGTGCAGTCATTCCGAGTATTTGGAATGAAGATATTTAAGTGATATGTATCAAAAGATGCAAGTTGTCTTTAATTTTACATGTAAACCTATCCATGCCTTAATATACATGTATATTTTTAAAATTATCCAGCTAAACCTAAATAAAGATGTTTTATCAGATCTGTCAGCCAATAACAAACCATTGCCTCAAATGAAATACGTATAATACAGACCAATGAATTGGTTAATTTAGATTTTTGATGCTTTTATGAAACAGGGCAGCAAAGCCGTCAAATGTACAGACAAAAAGCATAAAATTATAATGCACAAAATTGATTACTGTCAATTCTGATGCAATCATACATTATGCTTAAACGAAAAGTCAACATGAAATTTTCATTAAGCACAGCAGGTAATACTGATGAAAGTAAAAGCATAAGGCTTCAGGCCCATTAGAGTTCAAGTTCACACTAACAAAATGCCAGAATGAGAAAAATGAAAATTTCACAAAACTAGAGGATCAGAGAGGCGATCCTGCCTCCTGGCATTGTACCATTGTAAGAGCATTCGTATGATAAAGCAAAAAAAAAAAAAAAGTAACACCACCTCCAGTGTTGTGCTTGACAAGCTCTACAAAATGCACTAAACAAGAGTTCTCAATATTTTGTTGAAAATTACCAAAACAAAACAAAACAAAAAAAGAAATTAATAAAATCACGGAGAAAAGTAAAATTTTAAATTCAAATGGGTGTATATCTGCCAGTTTTGGAGATATAATTAAGGGACTGAAAATTTACAAAGCTCAGTTCATGGTGAATAGGTCAAAGGTAAATTTTCACAGTTATCAGTATATGACTTCCTATTCAAGTTCAATAGTAACTATGGAAGTATCTCTGTCAGTTTTGGAGAAATTCCAGATGTTCGAATTTCATGGAATTCTGTCTTTTATGACCGGAAGTTGCCTGTCCCTCGCTAAGCCTTATGTTATCTTTTCCTGACGTTAGAAGTTTATGGCCTATTTCCATATTTCACAATTTATTTTTACCACCACGTTGACTTTTTGATATAACACAAGTCGTATACCGTATGAAAAAAAAAACAAAAAAAAACGGACACCACCTTCAGTGTTGCGCTTGAAAAGCTCTACAAAATGCAAAAAAAAGGTTCGTGAATTGGATAGAGTTTTCAGTATCGGCGTCCTATGGATTGGGGTTCATGCCCGTGGGAGTTCCAAGTCCCACACTGAAATTGCCAATATGGGAAAGATAACAGTTTCACAAAAATGTACATCAGAAAAAGAAGCCAATTAGACTGTTTTTCCAACTCAGGCTGTACTATAGTCCTGGTTTTTTTTCCCTTAAGTTTCAGAGGAGTAGGTGACATGGTTTTTCTCTAATGGTCATGAACTAGGAAGCCAGTGCCCAAAATACGGGTTTCATCAATTTTGATGCAATATTGCATAATGCTTAACTGCATAATGACCACCAATTTCTAACAATAAACTAAAATTATCATAGATAACCAGAAAATGTGACTAGCAAAGGTCTTTATTATCCATGGAATTTCAAAATCACACCTTGAAAAGGTCGATATGTGAGAATTTTAATGCTAACAAAAACTTATAATTTCCGGACAAGTAAACCAATAAAACAGTATTTTAATTTTAATCAAAAGTTGTATTTTAGTCCTTTGCTACTTTCCTGTAAAATTGAGAGGAGTAAGTGACATGGTTTTCCTCTAATGTTCACTATGGAGGCAGTGCCCAAAATAGGCTTTTTTATTTTTGACGCAATATTACATAACTGCATAATGGCAATCGATTTTAATAATGAAATAAAATTATTATTGATATCCAGAAATTGTGAACAGCAAAGGTCTTCAAGCCCATGGAAGTTGAAAGTCACACCTTGGGAATGTTGCAATGTGAAAAATAAATTTTCAATAAAAGAAATGAATAACTTCCAGTAATATTAACTTATCAGATTTGTTTTGCAATTGAAGCTGTATTTTAGTCCTATGTTTTTTTGATAAGTTTGAGAAAAGTAAACGCCATGGTTTTCACTCAGCAGTGCCCAAAGTAGGGTTTTCTTGAATTTTGATACAACATTGCATGCTGCTTAAAAGCATAATGACCTACAACTTTTAATAAGAAAATAGACGTATCATGGATACTGAAATGGATATCAGAAAATATGACTAGCAGAAGCCTTAAAGCCAATGGAAGTCTGGATTCACACCTTGAATATATCAAATGTAAACAAGACACAACTGCTCTGTAATGAGTTTATTCCCAGTTTCAACACATTTTTACATAAAACAAAATAATCAATGTACTGTCATTTTATATGATCAACAAAGAGAATTGTTGAGATAGGAAAAATATCAATAGAACAAATTAAAATATCCAATTAGATTCATGCTGAGATTCTGAACATAGTGAATGGTTTAATCTGACAAACTGCAATGATATGAGTTTATTTCCATTTTGACTTTTAATTACACAGTACACAATAATAGGTTTACCATCATTTTATATAATCAACTGACAATATTGTTAAGATGCAGAAAATATCAAAATAACATTTTTACATGTCTAATTAGTTCAATAATGAGACAGTTATCACGCCTAAGAATCAAATCTGAGAAAGAAACAACTTATATACAAAAAAGACATAGATTCAGCAAAACTGAATCAATCAAGCTGATTTTAAACGCAACCTGTATTTTGGAAATATTGATCACTCCAGTGATTTTCAAGATAACAGACCTACATTTGTTGGTTTCCTTGAAATGTGCTATCAGTGTTGCAGGGAAAGTTGAGCAGTATATAATTAAGCATCACTCGTATTATGAAGTCCATTTTCTGTTTTTCTTAACATTTTCTGTCTGGTTCAAAAAAGAACATCGTTTATTTCATTTAAATTGATATCTGTGTTTTTTAATTGTTGATCTTCACTGAAATATTTTTTTCCAAGATGGGATGCAGGTAACAAAAGGAAAGAAAAAAAGAGAAAAAGGGCAGTTAAAAGTTGTGCTTCTATCTTTGATTTCATCTTTAGCCCAGAAAAAGGAGAAAAATGGATAGTGGTGAGGTTTTCAAATTTTAGTTTATTTGCAATAACATTAAATGTTTCTCAAATCTATGAGATTAACCGTATTAGATGTAGATATATTAAATTGTTATGATGCAACATTGAAAGTGAATTGGTAAATTTGGTTCTAGCTTTGATGTATAGTTTTGCTTTATGCTCAAAATATAAATATCTAAGAATTTACCATACCTGCATACCTCCCCATTTTTATTTTGTTTACACAAGTAAGTCAACATGTATTCCCCTCTTCTGTTTACATGATATTGTGCCTCAGGCCTTGAGTAGAGAAATTTGCTCCAGACAAGAAACGGTTTGCAGCGGGTATTTTCTTTCCATCCAGTGGTAAGTGTCAGTATATAAATGATAATGCATTTCAGTTTTCTTCACACAAAAATTTTAAGTATAATTGAGTCTAAGTATATCATTTCGGATGTCTTAATGTAGGCATATAAAACATCAAATAATGCATTCAATGAATTCAAGATGGCCGACTCATCTGAGAAGATGCACAGAGCTCTCTAAAAGTTTTACTTAAATACCTATACCAGCTACTAATATGCAACTGAATCAGTGTGAATATTGTTGATATTATAAGTCCAAGGCACCACTGGATCAAACATATAAGGCAAGACGAGTACTATGGTCTTAACATCGTCTCCACAACCCACAATGCCCAATGTGCTATAGTAGGAATCAGTACTGTGCCCTTAGTGAAAAAGTGGTTTGAAGCTTGCAAATCATACCACAAACAAGCCACGGAAGATGTTGTCAATTCAGGATCAGGCTCACAACTCAAATTTCCCTATATAGGCCCTATGGGATCTAAACTAGGACTTGTTTCTCTAACTTTCTACAGTACAGCCAAATCCAAGAAAATACATATCCAAGGAGCAGCTTATATGCTTTGGCTCGCAAATGACTATCCAAAAATTGCAATGCTCATATCATCACCCAAAAAGATCCAGCCAGCAGTGGCAGCCAGCCAGGCAGTAGTACAAACTGAAATCACAGAAATTACCAGTAAATCAACAGAAGAATTTGACACAGCAATATTAGATAACAGTCAAACTGAGCTTAAAAAGCCAACAAAACCCCGCCATTCTTCAACACCCAAAGGATTCAAAACAAGCAAACTTTATTCTAGTCCCAGGAACATGAAATCGGACAAAGAAATTTGCAAAATACAAGAAACGCTCCAAACAATTGAAAACCAGTACTCAGTATTAATGCTTAAAACTGCAGATAAAGAGAGACAGGATACCAAGACTAGCAATGAAGAGTTACAAGCCATAGAGGAGCAGCTTACTGGGCTTACTACAGTCAGTGCAGTACAATACAAAGACTTGAAAGACACCCTGGCCCACTTAACAGCCCAATTAACAACATTATCAGATCAAGTGACATCACTGACAAGCGGTGGCTGTTTAGCCATGATGGAATTCACCTGAACTTTAAAGGGACAATATCGCTTGCTCGCAACATCAAACAAGCTGCTAGACACAAACCTCGCGGTACCTTTCCTGCCCAACATGTACACCAACATCGGCATAACTATGACATTAATCAGCCACAGCCAGTGCCACAAAAGGATACCAATATTGGTAATGAACTTAAAATGCTGACAGACTGCTTAATCAAACTAGAACATAAGCTAAGGTAATTCTTTTCCAAGGCTAATTATTTGATCTCTCACAAGTAAAGAACTACAAATATCCAGTGGATGCCATATGTAAGTACTCATAGTCATTATTAGTATATTTTTTACATTGAAAGACTAACAGTCACAACCTATAAAATGAAAGAGTTATTGAAAACATTCACACTATAGCTTTCTGTTTATATTCTTAATATACACAGTGGTTAGGTTTACTAATTATTTTCCCATTGAAACTAATATAAGGAAAGTGTCTGTAAAATCACTACATTTAATCCTTAAGTCAGATAAGGATATATTGAATTATTAAGATTAAGCTGATTTTTTTTTTAATTGAAAGCTATAAGTGACCAACTGAAAGCTTTAAGTGAACAATGAAAGCTATTACTAGTAAGTGAATATCAACAAAAATGAAAAAGAAGATCTCTGATTAATTACTAGTATAGCACTGAATAAGTTAATTGAAGTAGTGTGGAAAGGTCTTTTTGTAAGTTTTTAAAGAGATATCAATAATTACATAGAAACATGTTACGCATCGGTATGAGAAATGTTAGAGGATTAGCAAAGAAACTTACTGATGAAAACTTTGTTGAGATGGTAGAAAATTTTGATATTTTCATATGTGTAGAAACTTTAAGTACCCTGAGATCAAAAATGGTCCTACCTAGTGGCTCACATGGCCACTTCTACAAAATAAAAACAAAAAAGAAAACAAAAGGTCGCCAATCCGGCGGTATAGTCATATATTACAGAAAACAATTTAGTGGTGCTCTTCATGTTATGTCTAGCAAAAGTGAGAATACCTTATGGATAAGGCTACCAGGACAGTGTTTTGGTCTCCAAAGAGACTTATTTGTGTGTGCAGTTTATGTTAAGCCAAAGAATGGGAGATTTGATGAAGCAACCTTTGACATCCTTGAGGAAGAAATAACTCAGCATCAGTCAAATGGCATGATATGCCTCATGGGTGATTTTAACGCTCGAACTGGTACACTCCCAGATTATATCAAAAATGATAACTTACACGGTATCCCAGTGCCTGGTAGCCACCCCACAGATATGCTCACTCCTGCTCGGAACAACTTAGACAGTATCATAAACTCCCAGGGAAGAACCCTTGTAGAATTATGCATTAGCAGCAATTTGAGAATACTGAATGGAAGAGTGTTAGGAAATTCATTAGGGTACTACACATGTTACAATCAAAAGGGCTGTAGTGCAGTGGATTATGCAATTTTGAGTGATAAGCTAGTTGATAGTGTAAAGTATTTCACTGTTCACCCAATTGACTACATCTCAGATCACTGTCTTCTAGATCTTACAATTGCAAGTAAGGGTTTCAAGGAATCACCAAAAGTTATTCCCCTCCAAAAATTAAAAGATCAGTACATCTGGGGCATCGACACTGCAGATAAATTCCTCAGTGAACTGGAAAGTGAAAAAACATAGAAGCCATATGTGAATTTCAAACTTCCACCTTCCCAACTNTAGCAAATATTATTTTATGACATTATTCATACAACTTATTCAATACAGATTTAGTTCACGTGTGTCTTGATGGAATGCTTTAAGCAAGCAGTTTTCTAAGATCTTTATTTTAAATTAATGGTTTTATATTCCCATCCTTCTGCTGAAACGAGCAGTTTGCTTGTTGTTTCATGAATAAAATAATGAATAAAAATCCCTTCTCCATACAATGTTCTTCGTTTGATAATTATCCTTGTTGAACAGTGAACGAAAATAAAGGCAGTCTTAAGAAATATGTTGATGGAGAGATAGGAAGTAGGTGATCTTATCGGAACTCTCAATTTACCTGTACGTTGCAGTAATTAAACTGTTAGCTTACGTGGCAGCTCTGATTAAGAGTGTCACCTGAAAATCTTTTGTCCGACTTAAACTTTCAAGATGTGCCAAGTTTGATTTCAATCACGCTCCCTGCGGCAACTGCCGCACCTGACAACAGTGAAATTATCATCCCAAGAGGAAATCTTGTAGCCCTATTTCTACAATGATTATTATCATCATTGAATAATAAGACTCTGCCCACCACCAATTAACTCAAACATTACAGAAAGAAGGTTCCGTTAAGATGTTATGTTGTTGGTGTGATCTGTAAGTTTGATGTTCATTACATAAGATTGGACGTTGCTTTAACAAATTAAAAAACCCCCACAACACTCTTAAAATTAGACTGCAATAAATAGGGTATGGACTGGTAAGCAAACAAAAATCAAGGAGGGAGGGATGTGCTACAGAAACGGCATAATTACAGATTACTAATTAGCACCTCTTTACTATCTAGAATAGGGTATGGACTAGTTAGCAAATTAAAATCAAGGAGGGAGGGATGTGCTACAGAAACGGCATAATTACAGATTACTAATTAGCACCTCTTTACTATCTAGAATTGTACACCATACTGACTCTTGTCAATGCAGACACAGCCTCTAAATACTGTAATACAATTGATGTAGTGTTTAACCCCCCCCCCCCCCCCCCCCCCCCCCCCC
>NW_019775092.1:46973-66578 GCF_001039355.2 Lingula anatina | reverse complement strand
CAAATGTATTGTGTTTATTTTGAGGTAAAAAGTGTATTGCATTGGTTGGGGCTTTGAGTGGAAGAGTGACATAAAAATGCCAGTATACATGTAACACAGATGAATAATATATATGTGTATGTTTGTGTGTCACGTCAATAAGTTTTAAACAAAGAATCATTTTAATAGGAACTGTTGATTTTGACCATTATGGAATTGTTTTTGTTAACCCAGTGGATTGGTCAGCAAAACTTTGGTTTATAGTCTGGTTAGGGGGACTGATCTTAATTAATGCTCTTGAGGATCCGCAGCATGCGGTTTGGTCCATTATACCTCTTTTTTTCATTTGTGTGTTGCAAATTCAAACATGGGGAAAAATTTGGAGGTACTTCATTTACCAGAAATCTACAGTTTGAACACCAGTAGATGCTTACATGTGATTAATTTCTCTTTCTCTCTCTCCCTCAGTCAATGTTTACATATGATGCATTGCCCTTCCTCTCTCTTGCTCTCTTTTACGCACACACACACACACACGCCCGCGCGCGCGCACACACACACACACAGTTTATGACTATTTACAAGTTCTCTCTCTCTCTCTTGTCTCTCTCTCTCTCTCTCTCTCTCTCTCTCAAAAACACACTCACACAGTTTACGACTATTTACAAATTCTCTCTCTCGCTCTTTCCCTTTCGTACACACACACGCACACACACACACACACACGCACACACACACACCTGCAAGTGCATGCTTTTAAGTTTGTGGCTTTGGATTTTTGATGTGGTTTGTTTTCCCTTAAAAATCCCGAAGAAAACGTCGTGCAATACTGAAAGTTCCTGAAATCGTGTGCGGTTGAAATTTGTGACAGACTTGTCAATAAGTAAAAATCTGCACCCTCATTTTTGTTTGGGCCTTTTTCGAAGGGACAGTTACTAAATCTGTCAGTTTGTTTGTTGAAACTTGACATTTTCCATTCTTTTAATAATCTATTCTACGAACCTATCGAATTTAATGATACGCGTATACATTCTCATTTCATTGCTTCAGCCAATGCAATGAGATTAACTTATCTTTGATTGCACAGGGTTTGGGCCAACATGATGAAACTTTTTCTATTTTATATATATATATATATATATATATATATATATATATATATATATATATATATATATATATACACTTGCCCGTATTTTATCTGGACTTTAACCTTACGATATAACCACCCCATAATCGAGACAAAGGGATTGAGTTCAAATAATATGAAAGGTAACCATGTGATACCATTGTTTTATTGAAATTTGTACATCATATAACTTAATTTGCAGAACTATATCAAATAACTTATCCAATATTAACACGGGGAGAGAGATAGAGAGGGGGACTACATGATGACCTTCACGTACACGTGCAGGAATCCACCCTTGTGTGTTTAATGATAGTCCGATGTCCGGCACATTTCCTGAATAGGGTGCCGCTTTTGAAGATTTCGTCGAACCTAATACAAGGAGTTCTCAGTATTTATAGTTAGGCCCCCCCTTATGTCCTTTTATCTCATATATTTAGTTGAAGCAAGGAGGCGTATACATGTACCTCCTTGGTTTTAGTCCACCAGCGTGAATGGCCTGTCTTGAAACTTATATTCTAAACAGAATGACGGCGCCACGTGTTTATTTTTCTGTCCTCATTATTATAGGAAGTAATGTCCGTCTCCTGTAGTAATTAGTAAGCCAAGACAATCTAAATTATTAATATCAATGTAGTTTGGGGCTTTGGGCAAGAGAAATAATTTTTTTGAATTTTGAATCACGCTTGCTAATTAGTCCACAACACAAACATTATATTACCCATTATTAGAAATCCTTGAAAAGTTGGTGAGCTGCATTATTATTATCATTTATTGTTAATTAATTAATTAATTTTTTGAAGGGAGGGGGTCATGTTTTGGGGTGTAAGGCTAGAATATCTTTATTTTCCGTGTGCCTATCACTCAAGAGTGACACGTATGCAGAACGTGCATAATGATTTGACTGAAGCAAGCCGATTTAACTAGGTCCTAACATACTAAAACTAACTATACAGCCATAACCATGCTTTTATAACAGAGCTGTTAACATGAAAATGGTTGTGTATTTTTTGCAAGCCTGTGAAATAAAAAGTGATTCTCACAGAAAATTACAAAAATAAAGTTGAGATAAATGAAAGGAGTTAGTTTAGATATATATAATATGTGTATATTATATATTATCATGCCAGCCAAACCCTGAATGCCTTCATTCATATTCTTATGTAATAGATTTTAAATATTTCAAACAGTGTATTTGCCATATGGTATTTAAATATTCCAATAAAGTATCTATTTTTTTACATTTATAACTACAAAACCCTAAACTTAAAGGAGGTCAGAAATATTTAGCACAAGGATAAAAATTGATTAAAGTGCTATAGCCTGAATCCCACCGAGACATATTTTCTTTGTTCATCATAAAAAGAAAATGTTTTTACTAGCCTTACACGATGAAAAATACATATAATACATCGATATTTTCTGTGACAAAGTAAATAGTTTACGGTAAATTCTTTGGGTTAGATTGCAGGCGACGGTGATAATGCCTGTGTTAGTAGCGGTGGTTACAAAATATGATTGACTTATTGATTTGATGTTTATGCTATGCTCTCTCATTATAATGTACGTGAATTTATGTTGCTCGATTGTAAAGGTGGATTCATTTATTTATGACGTTCNTAGATTGCAGGCGACGGTGATAATGCCTGTGTTAGTAGCGGTGGTTACAAAATATGATTGACTTATTGATTTGATGTTTATGCTATGCTCTCTCATTATAATGTACGTGAATTTATATTGCTCGATTGTAAAGGTGGATTCATTTATTTTTGACGTCCTTATGCCTTTAGTTGTCGATTGCGAGAGATTTTTAGTCTGCGTCCTATTATAGAGAATCATTTTTGCCAGCACACTCCACTCTTATGATTATGGATGCAAAGTGTAAGATTTCCCCGCCCAAAACTCATCCTTTAAGATCTACTGTACCAGTTGTACGCGTATGAAAATTACCCAAAGTAATATTTTCGATGTCTACATTCCCTGCAAATCTTTTAATCTTCCCCAAATTAGACATTAAAAACTATAAACCCCTCGAATATATTAAACCTTTAAAACTATACCCCTCATATCAAATAGCAGGGTCTTCAAAATTGTACAGAAAGACGTGGCGTTCTAAATGAATGGCCAGCCATTTCAAACTAAATCATAACATCTACAATAGAATAAAACATCGAATCCGAGTGCGAATCGAATCCATTTTGGTGGGTAGATCCCGTAAAGAGAACCTTGAACTAATTTCAACAGACCAGGTGTTTTTTCCCGAATATTTAACCGTTGATCCCTCTTTCCTGACATTTTAAACTCTGTAACAATCTGAATATAATTTAGAAGTCTTTTGAGCTCTGCCATTGCGTTGAATGCCATCCCAAACTGTGTCAAGATGGTTGACATGTGGCGAGGTTCGTCAGGTGGTGAAAAAAAAATTGATCATTTTTAGGTGATATTAATTCTTGGCATTTATCTGAAGAAATATCGAAACTGATATGTCTAGCAGTAAGCAGATTAGGCATTTAATGTGCATTTAAAATCTTTCACTTTGATCTGTCACCATTTTAGTGATGCATTAACCTCATTGCTCTTTTTGGAAGTCGAGTTTCATTTCACGTTAACAATATCGCAAGATTGATAAGGTGTGTTTTGTCAAGATTAATCCGAATAATGACAAAGCTACAGTAAACTGGATACCAAGCAAACAGAGAGTAAACATTACACCACTTTTATGAATATAGTGAGAAACTAGTAAAAATTGTGACATCCATCACTGACCAGGGGCGAATCTAGGGTCATTTCAAGGGGGGCTGGGGTTCGGGGCTCAGGGGTCGCTTAAGGGCCCCGAAAAAAAATTGTATTTTAGAGGACAAACGGTGCCATTTGGTGCGGTATGATTCAGCTAGTCAAAATATTAACTTCAAGCGGGGACCCCCCTGATCCCTTCCCCATCTAAAGCCGCCACTGCATTTTTGGTGATTTTACTGGAACTGTATACATGTAGGAGCATGTTTTTAATTTTGTATGTACCATCCGATAAGAATATTCTGGTTTTTAGAAATTATGACCTTGAAAATACTGAATACAATATTCGTAAAAAATCACAATTTTTTCCCTTTTGAAAAGATTAAGTACATGTAATTATTGTTTAATGGGAAGATGTAGATCATCTGTAAAACTCATCTTGTTAAATTTATAATTATTGTACAATAAATGAAACAGGACCTTCAATGGTAAGGGCATGATAGTGGGGAACATCACAGATTGTGGTGCCCTGACTTGCATGCGTTTTCTAACATATTCAGGCCTTGATTCAAAATGGGGTTTTAATTGATGATGGGTGTGCATGTTTGCCAAAAGTTCAATTCCAGATTAACTTTTTTATCAATACTGTTATGAATAAAAGTGCGAATATTCAGTTTAAGGTAAAGATTGATTGTAAATAGTGCTGTTTAAGATATATTGCTACAGTTTACCTATTACAATTTATCATTATTAATTTCAGTGTGTGAGCATATGATAAATGTGGTTCATTTTTTTAAATGATGTTCTATTGAAAACTTCATTAATTTTTTTCTAGGCTTGAATAGCATGAATGGCCCCAGGATTAATTATTTTGCCGGGATGAAAAAATATATTCTTGAGGTGTGCTGTTGCTAATATTAATAGTTATTGGCTATCAGTATATACTGGTAGAATTGCAGTTTGTGAAATCATTTTAGGTTCTAACCACATAAAGTTAATTAAAAGTGTAAAGTATATGCAATTAAACAATACATTGTTTTTTTTTTTTTTTTTTTTTTTTTTTTTCTGTGCAAGTTTTTTGTCTATATATGTGGCTTATAGACAAAATCTACTTATCAAAAATAAAACAAAATATTCAAATGCAAATATGGATTGGTACCTGGTACATGTATCAGTGAAAGAAAACCGGCCAATTCTGGGAAATTTTATTAAATTATATTATTTGTAAGAAGTGGTCCACTTTATTAAAGGAAATTGTGTGTTAGCTGGTTAAATATATAAATGTACACCAATCAAGTAAGGTAGCATTAAATTATCACCTACTGGGTAGAATAACAATTTTTGCAACATGTATGTATATATATATTTGCACAGTTTTAATAACTGACAGGTGTAACAATCTTGACATTTTCTGTTGGTGATACCATGATTCAGATGTTAAACAAGTAGCTCAAATGCAAAAATAAAATAATATAATATTACAATGTGATTAAATATAAATTGTCCTTCATTTGTTATTTTTTCATATGTTAATGAAAGGAATACCCTCATCAGTTGGCCTCATGTAATAAAAATGGTTTATTTACAATGAAGAAAAAAACGTGAAAATTTATTTATATTAGCACCATGGTAAGCAAAAAAAAAATTCATTGTCCCCAATTCTTAGTTGCTTTATGTACGTAATACGGTCAAAACAGGGCTAATATACGGATATTATAAGTGCCAGTTTTCGGGTTTAGACGGCTGTGAAATGATTTGTGGTGCCATTCCTAGCTTAAGGCAAAATTCTTAACATGCTTAAATTGACAAAAACCTCAATAAATTTAACACAACTTACTGGTAATTCAAAGTTGTGCGGAGGCCTAGATAGATACAAAGATCAGAGTTAAAGATGAACTTCAGTAAGAGCTTTGGTAAAATTTGAATTTCAAAATCATTTTAACGCTAAATAGGCTCTACAGCAACTAGAGGTGCATCTCACATTATTCAAAATTTGTTTCTTAAGATGACAATGTACAAAATGAAACCCTGAGGACGTTAGTCGGGATATTACACCATTTCTGACACCCTATTAATCTCCAAAATTTTACCCAATTCAAAGTCTAAGACCTCCGGTTTGTCTAAAAGCCACCTAGGGACAGACCGGTTGCTCCCAGGCTGATAAATTGGACCCAGATTTTTCTATGTCAGCACTACGTGGTCCAGATGGGATATGAAATGGCGGCAACCAGGCAATGAAACACTGTTAGCGAAATTAACAACTTTACCAGAACCCGTGATGTTTCAGAAGCTGGTACTAAGATTTAGAATGTTGTGAGTGTTCAAAAGTAACAATACAACTTGAACATCTACTTTCAGTTTCAACTTTCACTAGACTTTAGTACTCACTGTTATTTATGTCAGTGGCAGTACCTTCAGTTTCAGTTCTAAGACGTACAGGTACTTTCTGTGTGGAATCGGTCCTGTTACTAAGTTAAATAACAGTCAGTAACAGCACTCTAGTTAACTGAAGATATATTTTCTGGTTATCTCTGTCTAATTGCTGCTAGCGAGTCGGAGTTCTGCGTCAACGCTTATCGTCCCTAGACAAATATTGTATTAGGTCGCGCTCAACAATTCAGGTTCAACTGGCAAACAATATATTCATGATAAGTTTTCAAAAATTACAGTTTTTAATAAACCCATGGGGATGATGTGTTTTGTTAAGTTCTGATCATTCTTGTATTGTATTCAATAAATCAACAGCACTGAAAGGAACAGGCGCTACGATAATGGGTGGAACTATTTTTTTCAAGATCAAATTAAAAACTATATATCACGGGTGTGATTTTCCAATCCACCAAACACTGTAAACAAGTCTTTTTTAAATAAATTATTGTCTGCATGAGTCCCATGTACATGTTTTAAAGACTTACTGATAAAACTGGCTTTAACTTAATATTTTTATTTATCGTTTTTAATTGATAAATTAAAAACAACCACTCCATGTTTTTTTCAGCAGGGGGGGGGGATGATGACGTCATGAGCATGCAGCAACTTGACCCGATTGAACGACAAACACAGGCCAACAGACAGGTGTGGAGAAATAACCTGGAAACGTATATACAATGTACAATTAAATGGGAATTAGTGAGCGGGTCAAAAGTTACCAATTCACGATTCAGGAGCGGGCGTCAGGCGGTCCTTACCCCCCCCCCCCCCCTTAGGTTTCTGGAAATAAATCACACTGACACTCTCTTGCAATTAGAATTGTGACTAGCTGAATCTTAGTTCTCAAGCGTACCAAGTGGCACTGTTTGACTGCAAATCACCTAATTTTTCCAAGGCACTCGGACCTTCGCCAAGGGATGCGAGGGTCATCTTCCAATGCAAGGCCAGTCATTTCTAAAACAATAAAGCCTGTCCCCTTCAAATAGTCATGCATCAGCCCCTGCAGTATAGCAATTAAGTATGTGTAATGTATGCATATGTTTTTTGTTTGTTTGTTTTTGTTTTGTTTTAAGCTGCGTAATTTTAAGTTTCTTTTCCACTGAGTTCAACTTCATACTTTTAGAAATGCTGTGAGCAATAATCACCATACAGCTTTTCTGCATTTTGTTCTACTGATTGCATTCAGCGACAGTCCCCGACAAGTTGGATTGAACAACAAAGACTGATAGTTTAACTGAGAATGGGCCCTTCAACTAAATTTTTACCATACTTTTACAGATGCTGTACGTGCATGGAATTTGCCATGAAAAAACAAAGAAGGAAAAAAAAATCAAGTCGCTTTGCCCACTTTAAATTATTTATTAATTCCTTTATTTTCTTGCTGTACAAATCCTGTGGGGAGAACACCGGTCAAGAGGTATCCGTGACTTTAAATAAATACCAACCAAGTGGACACGTGGACCAGTAACAAAAGTGATGAACAGAAGACTGTAGACTAGTTCTTGCTAAGTTGTCATCATTCTGAATACATGTTGATCAAATATGATGTATAAAAACCCCAGTCTATTTGTGAATTTGGTAAATTAATAGTAAAATGTATGGTACGTCTTATCCATAGCCATCATGTATCGGTACATTAACTTGTCTAGTCTTATAAAAATAAAATCATTTTAAGACATCCAAATTGTCATTTATCTGGGAATTAAAAGAGTAAATAAATAAAAGATAAAAAACAAACAGCTTAAAAAATTAGTTGTTTTTTATTATTATTTCAAAGAAAGCCGGCCATTTCAAACTAAATCATAACATCAAAAATAGAATAAAACATTGAATACCAGTGCAGGGCTTATAGTCAAACAATGATTCGTGAGTAGGAGAAAATTTGGCTTTTATCGAAAACAATTCACTTTGGTGGGTAGATCCCGTAAAGAGAACCTTGAACTAATTTCAACAGGCCAGGTGTTTTTTCCGAATATTCAACCTTTGATCCCTCTTTCTTTACAATTTTTAACTCTGTAACAATCTGGTTAAAATTTAGAAGTCTTTTGAGCTCGGGCATTGCGCTGCACGCCATCCCAAACTGTGTCAAGATTGTTGACATGTGGCGAGTTTCTTCAGTAGGTGAAAATTTCATAATGTTTTGGTGATATTAATTATTGGCATTTATCTATAATTATATCGAAATCGAATACTTGTCTTCAGATTTGTTTAACAATAAGAAGTATTTACATGTATTTAAAATCTTTCACTTTGATCTGTCACTATTTTTGTGATGCATTAACCTCATTGCTCTTTTTGGAAGTCGAGTTTCATTTCACGTTAACAAGAATATTACTGGTAGTTCAAAGTTGTACAGAAGCCTATATAGATACAAAGGTCAGAGTTAAAGACGAACGTCAGTAAGAGCTTTGATAAAATTTCGATATTAAACTCATTTTTAACACTAAATAGGCTCTACATCACATTATTCAAAATTCATTTCTCAATATGGCAATGTACAAAATGCAACCCTGAGTACGTTAATAGCCGAGATATTACACTATTTCTGACAACCTATAAATCTCCAAAATTTTTCCACAATTCGAAAGTCTAAGACCTCCGGTTTGTCTAAAAGCCACCTAGCGACAGACCGGTTGCTCCCAGGCTGATAAATTGGGCCCAGATTTTTCTATGTCAGCACTACGTGGCCCCGAAAGGATAAGAAATGGCGGTAATCATGCAGGCAATAAAACTCTGTTAATATCACGAGACCAATTTCCACTTTCCCAGAACCCGTAATGTGGTACCTACTTGTTTCAGAAGCTTGTACTAAGATCTGGAAATGTTGTGATTGTTCAAAAGTAACAATACAACATGAACATGTACTTTCAGTTTCAACTTTCACAAGTCCTTAGTACTCACTGTGCTGAAAAATAACATTCAGACACGTACATGTACTTTCAGTTTGACCTATATTACTATACTGTAGTACTCACTGTTATTTATGTCAGTGGCAGTACATGTACCTCAGTTTCAGTTCTAAAACGTACAGGTACTTTCTGTGTGGACTCGGTGCTGTTTCTAAGTTAAATAACAGTCAGTAACAGCTCTCTAGTTAACGGTAGATGTCTTTTTCTGGTTATCTCTGTCTAATTGCTGCTGGCGCGTCGGAGTTCTGTAGTCAACATCAAAGCTTATCGTCTCTAGACAAATATTGTATCAGGCCGCGCTCACGTACCCCATTTCAGGCAGAACTAGCATACATGATATTCATCATAAGTTTTCACAAATTACAGTTCTTAATAAACCCATTGAGATATTGTGCTTTGTTAAGTTCTTATCGTTCTGAATTGTATTGTATTCAATAGATCAACAACACTGAAAGAAACAGGTGTTACAATAATTGGTGGAACTATTTTTTCACGATCAAATTAAAAACTATATATCACGGATGTGATTTTCTAAGCCGCCAGACACTGTAAACAAGTTTGTTTTTTTAAAATAAATTATTGTCTGGATTCCATGTACATGTTTTAAAGACTTACTGATAAAATTGGCCTTTCCTAAATATTTTATTTGTTTTTAATTGTTAAATTAAAAACAACCACTCCAAGTTTTTTTCAGCAGAGGAGGGGGTAATGAATGACGTCATGAGCAGCAACTTGGCCCGACTGAACGACAAACAGCCCAGCAGACAGGTGTGGAGAAATAACCTGGAAACCTGTTTACAATGGACATTTACATGGGAATTGATGAGTCAACAATTCAGGATTTAGGAGGGGGGCGGCAGGGGGGGGCCTCCCCCCCCCCCCCCCCCCCCTTAGGTTTCTGAAAATAAATCATACAGATAGTCCCCTCTTGAAATTAGCTGACTAGCTGAATCATAGCTCTCAAGCATACCAAATGACACTGTTTGCCTGCAAATCACCTATATTTTCCAAGGACCTCAAGCGGGTCCTCGTACCCTTGCCAAGGGATGCGAGGGTCGGCTTTCCATGCAAGGCCTGTCATTACTAAAAAAAAGCCCACCCCCTCAAATAATCCTGAATCAGCCCCTTCGGTATAGCAATTAAGCACGTGTAATGTGTTTAAGAAAATGCTTTTGTTTCTTTTTGTTTGGCTTTTCAGTAACGCAATTCCATGTTTCTTTTTCACTGGCTTAAACTTCATACTTTAAGAAATGCTATATGTGCAGTAATAACCAGGCCGCTTTTTTGTATTCTACTCAATGCCAAGAGACGTGTTTTAACACAGATTAAAATCTGTTCAACTGATTGCATTCAGCAACAGTCCCCAACAAGTTGGATTGAACAACATAGACTGATTGTTTCACTGGGAATGTGCCCTTCAACTTAATTTTTACTTTAGAAAACCTGTATGTGCATGGAAATTGCCATGAAAAAAAATTAAATTAAAAAAGTCAGTTTGTTTACTTTAAATTATTTATTAATTCCTTTATTTTCTTGCTGTACAAATCCTGCGGGAAGAACACTGGTCAAGAGGTATCCGTGACTTTAAATAAATACCAACCAAGTGGACACGTGGACCAGTAACAAAAGTGATGAACAGAAGACTGTAGACATGTTCCTGCTAAGTTGCCACCATTCTGAATACATGTTGATCAAATATGATGTATAAAAATCCCAGTCTAGTTGTGACTTTGAGTATATAATGATAAAATATATAGTATGTCTTATCCATAGACATCATCTACATTAACTTGCCTAGTTTTATAAGAATAAAGCATTTAAGACATCTAAACTGTCTTTTGTCAACAAATTAAAAAAAATAATAATAATAATTTCAGAGACAGACAAGTTCACATCTTAGCACAGCATAATCCAAACCTTCACACAGCAGATGGAGTGGACTTTTTTTACACACTTTCCTAAAATCTAACCAATACTACTTCACTTGTTCCATTTTCTAGAACAAACAAAGCCAGCTCAATATAACTTGTATATATAGTTGTGACCAATTCTTGCAGTTCAAACCCCTCATGGCAAGACTTGATATTGGCATTTGAGCAACTATCAAAGGGTTTTTAGCACCTGAATGGAGCTGCAAGAAAGGGGAACCTGGGTGCTGCATGCCTTGACTTTATGACCAGTAACCAGATCTATCTCACCTTAGGACAGACAACATTGATAGATGTTGGTTTATGACCACCGCCAAACAAAATCTAGAGGAAAATCAGCCCTAAAATTAAGCTGATATGCTCTTTAAATAATGCACATTTTAAAACCAAAAATGTTATCTACCAAATGTTTACAAAATGTTTCTGCTCCTGAGTGAACTTATCAAATGTTATTATTTAAGACTTTCATTCAACTGGCCAAAATGTATACAAGACATGCTGACATAAATCTAACAATCTTTATATTTGAAGATCAATTTTTAATACATGGTAGATGGCATCAGACTTCCTCATAAATTTATGAATCCTAAACTTGATATAATTTCCTTCTACTTCTATATTTCCCAGTACATACATCTAGTCCACTCCATCTGTGCTATGTATTGTATAACAAAGAATTCATCCACTACAAACAGAGATATTTGTTTCATACTACAACTTGGGAACAACATGATACAAATACCTCTGGTACAGGGACAGTTTGACTGTGCTGTTTATCATGTATCCAAGACAACCAGTGTTTTCATAGTATCCATGGCAACATACCCTAATAAATAAAGCCTGGTAATAATACTGATCTATGAGAATGTGCAGATTTTAGCAAATATGTCAATTAAACACCAAAAGTTGTATGAAGAGACCACCCAAATAAAAAAAAATCATAATACATGATTTGTTTCTTATATTCAATTTTTTTCATTTGTAGCTCTGATCTTGGTTTGTGAACTGTTTCTCAACTAGGATACAAATATTGGGAATAAGAGATGGCTCAAAAACTCAATCAAATGTCAATGCAGTTTATATACCAGGTAATTATCAAATATGACTAGGTCTGTTTTCGAAAAAATAAATCACTTCCCACTTTACTTCCCCACTTTTATTGTAACACCACGATGTGGTATATTAAGAGATAAGAAGCAAAACAATTCACGCCATGAGATGAAATTTCTTTGAGGATTAATGTTTCCCTTACCACTAATTTTTCAGTTTAAGAAATCCAAGATATAAATTTGCTTCCTATGAAACAAGAAAAACTGCATCAACTTCAGGAAGTTATGAATTCTTGAATCTTTGAGCAATACTTTGGTTTGACTGGTTTAATATGAGCAATCATGTGCCATACAAACACACGCACACACAAACATGCACGCACACATTAGATGGTAGACAAATCTATTACATGTCATAGATTGTAGTGATTAATAGGGAAATTAAGAAATGTCTAGATCTTGTAACCTTGGTCATTACATAAACAACAAGTATTCAACAAGTTGGAACAGATAATAAAGTATTATGCTATACAATTGGCTATACAATGCTTTCTTTGAGGAATATTTTCAACATCTCTGTCAGACAAGGTTCTGTGATGTTTTCTGCCAGAATGTCCTGGTTCTGCTGCAGAACTGAAATAATAAATAAGTTATATTTTTTTTTAAAAATCTGTTTCTTCTAAATGCTTCACATTTGTAAATAAATTAAGTAGTTCTTGGTTTTTTCTTTTTTTTAACAAATGCCTTCGTGCTTCTTCATCTCTTTGTTCTCAATCAACTGTTCTTCTTTAAATGCTAAACATTTTTCAAGAACTTAAAATGGACTCATTTAAATTTGACAGCATAGAAAACAAAATGTCAACAATAAAATACAAACCACACATTTTGCAGACAAATATTTACCTGTTGTCCATGATGGGGGAAAAATTAACTCTCCGTCAATTTCTTCACCAGATTTTTCTCGTGGCACTTTTGCTGGTCTCCTGGTGTGGTTGAAGGCTGGTCTATCACCTCCCCAAAAAAGAGAGCCCCTCACTTACACAGTAGGGGCACACCAGGTACTTGTCTATGGGTAATTTAGTAAAGGCATTGTTACGTATGGAGCCAGAATATTCTAAGCCCCTTCATCCTGCTGATATCCACTGGTATGTCAGATAGCTGGTTGTTATCCAGGTACAACTCCTCTAGGTTAGTCAAGCCACACAGTGCTATGGGGAATGTAGTGAAGGCATTGTCAGATAGTTCCAACACTGTGAGGTGTGGGAGGTTGGATATGGACTGTGGTAAAGAAGATAACCCGTCCCATGCTGCAGATACATGTACCTAAAAAGTAAAACAAGTTTGACAGTCTATTTTCCTCTGATGACAGGTACTTTATCTTACAATAACCAAGTCATAACTCAATTGTTGTTTTTGTCTTTGTCTGAAAAAAAAAGGGTAGAAAAAGAGTGCCATGCACTTCATTTGTTTGAATTAATCAGTTATACACAACAATATTGTATATGGTAATTTTTTGCCAACAAGTCCACCAATAATTTTTTTCCATGTGGTTTCACTTGACAAGTATTACTGCATCTTTAGATGGTGACAAACTGGAATATTTAATAATAATAATAATATTACATATATAAAACTGTTTATGTGACAGTAGTACAATGACAAAAGGCATGTGAACATTTACATGCATGTACTCTGGTAAATCTCGTATTTCAAGCATTTGAACTCAATGTAAATTTTGTTCAGTAGGCAGTAACTCTATTACCTTATGTAGATTTAATGTGCATTTGGACAAAACATGGGCTATGTGAATAAAAAATAGGAATACTGTAGACTGATGAAAAGTTGTAAGAATGGGGTATATAAAGGAAACTGTCTTAAAAAATTCTCAAATTAATGTTATAAATTAAAATAATTAATTTCACTTGCATCGCAAAAGTCTGTGATGAGAATTTTGGGTGGTTATTGTACTCAGAGCAAATTAATGAACTAAAATGGACACAATCTTAAAACTTTTTTTTACATAAAATGAAACTTAAGCAATATTTCTAATTAAAATGTATTTAAGAACTAAGTTTACATGAAATGAAATTTAGGCAATATATCAGTTCATACATGACATAACTTCAGTCTGTTAGTTCTGGATATCTATTAAGACAGCTGAAGCTTGACACCAGCTATTACCAACATTTCTGCTGCTGGAGGTCTTGGGTACCTGAAATATGAAACAATTAAGACAAACATGGCTATATCAAACTTAAGCTAGACAGTTTTTTTACATTTAGCAGAAACTGGGCCATACTGTTGAAATTTTTGAAATTGTCAAAAAGTTGTATTTGTTTGTTAGTCTTGAAGTTATGAAAATAATAGTGATTTCTTGACAATGTTTTTTTCTCAGAATGCTTCCTGCCCCAGTGGCAAGATAGTATGCATTAGAAAGCCAGCCAATCAAAATTGCCATTTAAAATTATAACTTAAGATATAATCACAAGGTTTAGAGGCACAACCTGAGTGCTAATGATCAAATAAGTAAGTGAATATATAATTAACAGAAATTACAAAGTTGAAAACTTTACTTTTAGTGTTTTTAAAACTAAGCTTCCTAAATGAGTATTTCCCAAATTGAGAAGATTCCTGTAAAATAAGTATCCAATAGGTGCCTATACAGGTACTTCCTACATCACAGTGTTAAACTCATTGAATAGAATTGATATAATACATAAAGGTATTATTGCTATGAAGTGTGTTTTTACCTTCAGGAACTTGTGCAAATGTCTCAGTTGCCTCTTCTGACAAATCAACCCACTGTGACTTGAGTTCAGCATCTCTGACATGTCAAATAAATAGAGCACATTCAGAAAAGTTGATCCCTGGACTAACTGATCTGATCAATTGGTTGGGTATGTTAATTGTTAGAAGCCAATGTCCAAATATTCAGATACAAGGCCCTTGTCTATTTTCGTGTGCCAAAAAGACAGATGCCTATGACTTACTTTAATATCAAAATCTTTGAAAGAATTATTCATGTCAACCCTATTAAATATTAAGATTATAAGATTATATTGTGCACTGGTTCATAAATCAACATGTTTGTTGTTGATGTCGTAGAAGTTCAATGTTAAAAACGAGGCCTGTATATCTGGGTACATCAAAATGCATTCTGGGAGTTTTCTAGGCCCTCTGCCCATCCCAACAGATCAAGCCGTTACACCTGCAAATTTCCTTAATTAAGTTATCTGTACATCACTGGAAATATCTACGTATTGTTCTCTTGACAGAAGCTATTAAATGCTTAATACACCATATGTTGGAGAAGATATTAATAATTAGCATTTATAATCAGTTCTGTAATATTTGGCCCTAATGATGAAAACTTCTATAACTGCTGCACCAACACTTCCATTTGCCTCATAGTATCTCTTCTACTGCATCCCCAGTAAAGTTTGCTTTGAACAGCATGTAAAAGCCGATATTAGAATCTTAGAATTTTTATAATATTCAGCAATTATTAATGTTATAGTAAATAATCCATTATGATTATGGACTGAGCAGAATAGGCAATTTTGATCGCTGTGACATCAACATTACATTCTAGCAATACAAAATATTGTAACCAAGAACAAAAAATCCCTACAAATCTTACCTCATCCTCTGTAACACTTCTTATTTCCTTGCAAGGTATTTGATTTCCCTGTCTGTATTTCCAAGTTCTTCTCCAGTTTCTTATCAGCATCTTTCATCAACTCTAATTCTCTCTCTGGAATGGTGTATTTGAATATTTTTAAATATTAAACTATGTTATGCATCTGTTCACAGTCTGTGGGAAGTTTTACTAAAATTATCCATATTCTCTCACTGATTCTAAAAGTTTCCCTTTATTCAAACTTGAAAAGGTCTTTTTTAAATCAAACTGGGCATTTTTCAGAAAATGTAGAGCACCTGTCATTTTCAGTAGTTATAATTATTGTCATTTTTTTGTTTCACAGTGTTTCCATCACAAAATACTAGTGGGTCTGAGATTAGAAATTTGCTGGGAAATGGAGGGGCTCAAAGCTAAAAAATATGTCCACTGAAGCAAGGCAAATATAAAGGCAGATGAAGAAAAGTTTACTGCCATTGATGTATTTGTGGGACAAAATGTTGGCAAAGTCACTCAGTTTCATCTTGGTTCACTCATCCTTTTAAGAAAGAGGGGGGGTGCCTTGGAAAGTAAGCAGGATATATCAATGTGCAGAAAATTAAACTTAAAGTTTGTGGCAAGGAAATCACAGGCGTTTGCAAAAAAAAAAAAAAAAAATTGTACTGCTGCTAATTATAATTTGCTGCTAATTTTACTAAGGATTAAACATCAAAACTTAATTTTCAATTATCAAATAAAAAAATTCAGACTAACTCAAGTTCTGGTTCTCTATCATGGTCTCCACCAGCTGCTCCTGGAGTTGTGTCAATTGTGACTCATAGATGGCAACACTGTCATCAGGGACTGAAGCTGTTTTTGTGCTCTCGTCCATCTTCTTGGATTTGTAGTCAGAGTCACTGGTTTCTTCTGTCACTGAGGACATGCGCATTCTGTTGGCTCCTGCTGAAAATAATGTTACATGTGCATAAAAGTTTAACAGTTTTATTTTTCACTTTAAATTACCAAGATTCACTAGTGGAAGTTCATCAAATATTGTAACTTTTCTGTGAACAACTTAAAAACAAATTTATAATTACAAAACTGACTACAGTCTAGTTAAAGATTATGAATACTGGCAGTACATGGTCACTGAATGACTTAAATATTCTGAAAACATAACATAAAGATCATTTGTACAAAAAAAAACACACCAGGATGTCAACATTTTTCTAAAGCTACCTCATCAATATCAAAACTGTAGGTCATTTTGGCCTCCTCTTCTTTGTACATGAGGCATGCAGTAAAATATAATATTTAATAGTAATATAGTAGTAATATATAAGCAAAACACATAAATAATTAAATAACACGATTACACATATATACTGTTCAATCACAAAAGTATACACTGATGTCAAGTCAATGAAGACTTTAAAGTTCTTAAAAATAACGCGATACTAAAGGGGGGGGGGTAAATACAAAGACAGTCTGATTTTATCGACAAACTGTAACCTAAGAAAAAAGTTTGAGCAAGGATGTTTACAGGACCCCCTCATCCTTTAATACATATTTTATCGTCATGAAAATGTTCATGTTCCTGCATCTTTTATTTGAGGAAGAGCGTTTATCTTCAGATTTCACAATATACACTGTACAGGTACATGTATATTATCCGCCCACTCAATGAATCTTAATCCGCACTGGTTGACCTACAAAGCAAGCTACCTCAGATATCTATCCACCGATGTAACACTGTAAAATTCAAACTAAAACTGTCTCTGTAAAACTTACCTTCCTGAAGGGAAAACGTTGTCCATTTGTCATGGTATGCACCCTTGCCGTCATCAATCGCATGTTTCGGTCGGCATCGCTTTGTTTTCGTTCGTGGTTTTGGAGACAGTCGATAGATGGCGAACAATAGCAAGTGGTACCATTTGCGCAGTTGGATTTTAATGTAGTTTAACATTGGCGGATTTAGAAGGGGTGTCGGGGGTGAGGGTGGGGGTCCTAACCCAACACTTCGATTTCTGGTCCCCTCGTGAAATTGAAATTTTGACTAGCTGAATCAAAGCTCTAAACCGGAGGGGGGGGGGGGGGGGCTTCAAATAATCTTGAATCCGCCCGTGTAAAAGTATGTACAGGTACATGTAGTTCGATAACAATCTTGTATATTTAATTAATATGAACATTAACACACATCGTTTACTTAAAATCCGGTAACTACATCAATAAAGAGTATTTTTGTCCATTTTGTCCATCTGGGATTTTTAGATTATCTACACTCGATATTAAGTTTGAGGTATAAAGGAAAGGTATGGCATGAGATGTGTTGCAATATTCAATTAATATATGTTTCATTACATTTAAAATTTTTCCATTCAATGTTTCTCTTTTTTTTTTTTTGTTCAATCTTGTTTTATTTTTTATGCAAAAAATTGCTTCATGTAATGTTGTTTCTCATGCAATATTATTTTTCATACAATGTTGTTTCATTTTTTCATGCAATAAAATTTTATTTCAATTCAATTTTGTTTCGTTTTTTATGAAATATTTTTTTATTCAAATTTGTTTGCAAATTTTCATGCAATATTCTTTTTTTTTTCATGCAATGTTGTTTCAAATTTTTATGCAATAATTTTTTTCATTCAATATTGTTTATAATTTTTATGCAAAGTTTTTCATTCAATTTTGTTTCATTTTTTATGCAATAATTTTTTTCATACAATGTTGTTTTGTTTTGATACAGTGTATGTTTACTACCGATAGATTGTGCTTCGTTCTATGCATGCCAGTAATAGGACATTCAGAGTACAATGTCTTTCTAGCGTCAACTTTCACTTTGACACTATTTCACGCCCTATCAAACTAAATTGCATAACTTAAATATATCACATTTACCATCTCGCCCACTCTTCAACATCAATTAACGAAATAAAATGACAAACGCAATATGTAGGTTATCTGGTATTAGGCCAGTTAAGGCCGCTTTTATTTTTTCCAAATCCAAAATGAGATGTATTAAATTTTATTTCAACAAATTGGGAATGTGTTCAAAATTGTAATCGTCCAGCGTTATTGACGTCATGAACATTTTCTTTTTGATTGTGAAGCCAAACAATTAACCCAATCCTTGAGACATTAATGATTTCCATTTCTGCCTAATACAAAATGCAATTTCCGTAGTACTGGTAGTTGCTTCCTAACAAAATTATGCTTGAACCTACTTACTATCGAAAATTTAGTTTACCGAATTTCAATTATATTCAGCTAATTTCCGATTAACAAAACGATTACCGTAACCTTTTGCTTTACAACATGACAAATTTACAATATTTACAACATTAGTAATTCACAACATTTAAGAATAGCCACCGGATTCTAGAACTCTAGCCCAGATTACATTAACTGCTTTCCGTACGGCATAAACCTTTTAGCTTGAAGATCGATACGTTGGCGGCGCAGCTGCATATTTTTTTTCACCCGTGGTCGGAATAATAAAAACAGTAATTAAAATTCATGCAAGTGAATAACACAATTTCAAACTGTGGAGGTAGAAGGCAGCCAACATCCTAAAAGACAAGATACTTGTATATATAGAGAGACTGTAGTTATCCCCCCTAAACCACCAAAGGTGGAAGGGAACCAGTCCAACAACATGTTTTATCATTATCACCATCACGGCAAGTCCACCGCACAATGTCCGATAATGTTACGGGCTTGTAATTTCAAAAAAAAAAAAAAAAAAAAAAATGTCAAAAAACTTATCTTGACAAAATTGTAGAGCCTATGGGTCTATTCCCCCAACTTTAGATCGATCTACCCCCCCGGGGGG
>NW_019775092.1:21512-45329 GCF_001039355.2 Lingula anatina | reverse complement strand
AAAAAAAAAAAAAAAAAAAAAATGTCAAAAAACTTATCTTGACAAAATTGTAGAGCCTATGGGTCTATTCCCACAACTTTAGATCGATCTATCACCGCGGGGAGTCTCACTAGATTACTGTCAGATAATCCCCCCTAAGTGTCCGTCCCCGCCTACTACAAGCTGAAAGGGGTAATTAACTTTCGTGTCCTCCCGGCGGACAGCTATTTAGCGTGAACCCCCAGGTCGATCTAAAGTAGGTCGATCTAATCTATGGAAATGGAGTGTATGATGACCGTGAAACCGCACGATTTCGCTCAGACGCCGAAAAAAAAAAGTGATCACGGGCATGCGCACTATATGGTAACGTGCGGACATCCCACGGCAAATGTAATCTACGCAAACAAAATTAAGTTGTTAAAAACTTAGCGTCAATCACTTAGAAAAAAAGAAGAGGTGTGCTTCTTTATTCTGACCATGGGTGCTAAAATCGTAGGGTGGAGGGGGGGGGTCTGCGCCGACAACGTATCAATCTTCAAGGAAACAGTGCAGATGGCGTTCAAAAACTGCACTGAAACTGAAAGGGCTTCGTGTCCTCATTTTTTAGCCGAAAAATAATTTTACTTGACCATGTCGGAAAAAAGACACGGCTCTCGCGCATAATGTAAAAATTTTTGTCTTAGCCATTTATGATGTCAAATAATTGGAAAATTGTTTACCAATGTGGCTAATGTTATCTAAGATTTATGTAAATATTCTCCTACTATAAATTATGCTTAATTTAAATTAAATAACGTAATCGAGATACATTAAAATGTACCTTACACCAATCATTAAAAAATCGATTAATTATAAATCCACACACAATGTTCAGTGGATGATGCAATTCATGAGTACAATTTGTTCATTTTCTGAAAAAAAATAATTGAAGAGAATGCATAATCAAATTATCAAACTCTAAGTCTATTTTTTTAATCAAATAGATAACAAATTACTTAATTATGAAGAAAATCATGCTATAGTTAAAACTATCTCACAAAGATCAATTAACATTTATAATACCAAACATACACTACAAGACCTGTGACTGTTTTCACAGTGAATCAAAAAGAGAACCAAAGCTAATCCTTTACTCTCTACCAGGACCACATATTGATTTTTCACTAGAAATTTACAGAAATGTCTCTTGCCAATTCTATACACTAATCTGTACTGTCAAACAAGACTCTATATAGGGCCTTTGCTATGGCCTCTTGTATAGAGCTTTAGTCTGTTGCATGCACGAATTACTCTAACTGAATACAGAATAAAGCGTCATGATAACCCAAACTAAAGAGCACTCAAAAACCCCGCAACACTCCACCGCCAAATGTGGATCACTTTTCAATATTCATTAATCAAATAAGGAACCGCCACCAGAATGCAATCGCTTCTAAGCGGGTCCATTTCTGACTGATCCTAAACAGTTTACCAAAATGGCCCCATAACTTTTTTAGTTAGGCTGCTAACTTGAAAACAAACCAAGGGTAAATACGGAAGCTTGTTGGCGGGGGTCATGACGTCCACAAAGCTATTTCAGAATCATTTTGCTGGATCGTAAAACTGTAACTGTTTTTAAAACTTAGTAATAACTAAAAACGATAAATTACAAAACAACAATAAAAAATCTTAGATATCTGTCTATGGATTGATAAGTCAAAGTAGTGCCCAATCCTATATCACTCTTATATGATCTAACCCATAGTTAGATATCCCACGCCGCTGCCACCAGCGCCACTAACATCAAAAGTGTAACGTTACCGACATGACTGTTTCCTTGGCTCTGCTTCGGGTTTGACAGCGTGGTCCTTCCATAAGATGGCGGCACGGAGGTATGGATCATGGCGTTCTTTATGCAGGCAGAGAATGACCCTAAGCGTATACCCACTGGTCCTCCGGAAATCTTCAACTGCACGTTTTGCAGAGCGTTTTCCATCCATGCTTGTACTTGGTCGAACATGTTGCGACCTTCCTCGTAGTGGGCTAGTCTCACGCGTAGAGTGACCATTGTTTCAACGACAAAGGTGATGGACGTGTTATCCACGCCGCGTTTATTAACACATGAATGGAAACGTGCCTGCATAGCTCTCAGTACAGCTGCCAGCCGACCATCTCGTATGATATCTCTACAGCCATCCCTAGGTGTTGGAACCCAGCCACACGGTTCAAAATGTAAGAAAACGGGCGACCGCATTACCGTGAAATTGTACAGAAAGGGGCGGCAGTCCTGCCCATCAGGGATAAAACCAGGAGGGCACACTACCTCCTGATCTACTGGCTGGAAAAAAGACACGTGTGAAGATGTACATTGTATATACCGGTACATGCATGGTTTTACGCCATACGGTTCAGGGCGACAGTTAACATCCACTAAGTCGAGAAAAAAACTCTGACAATAATTACATCAGAATATTAACATGACGAATGTGTGAAAGAATTAAAGAAGTTATAATTTACAATATTTTATCTAAATGCAATTTTCATCATCATCCTCATTATTTATGATTATTACAGTTCTTTTTCTCACCCTAGTAATGACGTCATCACTCTGTTCCTTGTCTTGGTCTCCCAGGTACAACAGGGCGCGGAGAGAGAGACCGAAATGTCTTTCCGGTGGCGGTGTGAAATTCTGATCTGAATATAACATTAAATTTAGTAAATTATTTAGTGAATTAATAAGCTCGGCAAACAACGTGTTCTTCAGCCGGCCTGGTTGTTGTAGTTTATACAACTAGGTTTATTTGCTTTAGAACCGCGTTAAGATTCAAATATCGTACCAATAAAGGGTACCGGAGAAGATCAGCATTGGTCAGAATTGTGCCGGAAGTGTGACGTCAAATGGTGTTAGAAGCGAAGCTGAGTGGTCATTTTAACATGGAGGTGAACGGCAGAGAAGACGTGTAGTCGGAGGAAAAAGAAGTTTTATAAACAACCCGGTAAGATAACTGTCTTTTTTTACGCATTTTGGGCAGAGAAAACTTGTAGAAATAATAGATGCATGTTAGAAAATGGGCACGGAACTTGAAGGTGCAAAATCGTGCTTAATTTGCGGTCAACTTGTTTTGAAATAAATGCTGCATTGACCGCCAGCGCGACAAAGAGCGTAAAGGGAAAATAATTCCCGGGAGTTTATAAATTGTTGTCATGTGAAAATTTGGCATTAATATAATCTGATATGTCCATATTTAAGTATTTTTGGGTGTTTTATGGAGTGGGCTGCAATTATAACGATGTTTTAGAGGTCTTAAAGGATCTTATGAAAACCCGGTTCCCTTTATTGGATCGAGTCAATCTCGCTAAAATGCATTCAGTGTAATCATCCTTATTGTCTGACACGCCTGCTTGAGTAGCAATTTAATTAGTTAATTACTCCCTAGCAAATCAAAAAGGTGCGTGAGACATTAAAGCACATTTTTAAATAAAAAAATCTGCCATTTTTGATGTGCAAAAATATGCTCACATTTACAGGCCGCATTTGAAGTCAGTGCGTTTGCCTTATATCGGAGTGCTAATGGCTTCCTTAATATCTCAAAAAAAAAAAAAAAAAAAAAGGCTTATTCATGATTAAATGAAAACTAATTTGAATTGAAATTTCACCTACATGTCATTACCACTCACACACAACATAAAAATAAATCTTGGCAATATCAATAATATTTAGACATTTTCTTTGTGATATTATGATATTATTGGTGAAATTGAATTAAACCATTTATCTAGGCAACACATGCCAAACCAACGCCTCAGGAAAAATATGACGTTATCCTTATCAAGTATACTTTATTTCCTAGGTTCCACAATATAATCCTGCTTGTTGAGGTTACGGGGGAGGCAAGTAAGGTTATTGGAAATCATTCGTGCCAATAATACACGGTTCTTATTTCTTTACATATGACGTTTCTTATATATTTCAACGTACCACTCACCTTCACAGAGTAGAAAATCTCCCAGATAACACACCATACAGTGGTAGTTCTTGTTACTGTTCTCAAAACCGCTCGAGACAACAGGGTTATTGTACGCCATACAGGCATCTCGTAAAGCTGAGTGCAGGGGGAGTGGACGAGGTACACGACGCACACTTCCATTGACAACACTGAACTTGCAAGGACCGAAGACATCGTCCTCAACTTCCCTGAAGCATGTTCTTAAATTCCATTCTGGTTTTGGCTCGAAAATACCATTACCTCCTTCATCTTTTAGTTTTTTTAACACGCAGTCCGAGGAGCTGCAATTTGCAAAGAAGTCTAATGGTACGTATCTAGTGGAATAGACGGCGAGTTCCCACGGTTCCCCGCCGCCCTTGATACCATTGCAAGCTGCACAGTACTTGTTTCTGAAGGTGATCATTGTATCTGAGTCTGTGACTGGCTGATACAAGAGCGCTGCTTCTGTGAGGCTTGTATTTGAGATATCAGTACACTTGATACGACTATCTTTTTCTTGCCAAGACGAAGGACACCGGTCAACCATCCAATACTGCAGTCCAAGGGTGTCCAAATAGGGTAATCTGGTTTGTCGTTTTTTTCGATGTAATGTTGGACTTCTTCTGCAGGAGCTTTTATGTGCCAGGGAAATAGACACAGGCTCTGTTTGTTTTTTTCCCCTTATCGAAGATGTTTTGTTAGGGGATGCAGTCGAGTTGGTGCTGTCACTTTGCGTTTCTGTGACGTTGGTTCCAGGAACTGTTGCAAATTGCATTGTGCCGTGTGTCCTTGTTAACCTGACAGAAGCAGCGCAGACAGTCGCATTTTCTGTCACCCCATAACAGCAGTCGCCATACAGGACACACAGACTATCGCAGTAGCAGTGGACCTTGATGCTGTATTTACCTTCCCTTGCACAGAGCCATCTATACGGCGTCAAAGTGACGTCTGGGAAAAAAGATGTTTCATTGCTGTTGTTATATATTTCTCGAAATGTATCATCTTGACTGGATGACTTCTGCGTGACTTCCACGTTCATTCCCTCCTCAGTAGTGGGCGACTCTTGTGTGGCTTCCACATTCATTCCACCCTCAGTAGTGGTCGACTCTAGTGTGTCTTCCACGTTCACTCCACCCTCAGTAGTGGGCGACTCTTGTGTGGATTCCACGTTCATTCCACCCTCAGTAGTGGGCGACTCTAGTGTGGCTTCCACATTCACTCCACCCTCAGTAGTGGGCGACTCTAGTGTGTCTTCCACGTTCATTCCACCCTCAGTAGTGGGCGACTCTAGTGTGGCTTCTACGTTCATTCCACCATCAGTAGTGGGCGGCTCTTGTGTGGTTGCCTCTTCCATCACGTCTTTGGTAGTTACTTCTGGTGTTGTTTCCCAAGCAAATGGTGACTCCCTGCGCAGTCTCTCAGGCGCCCAAATCCCCAGATAAGTTGAATCTTGAGTGAATCCAGTGGCTTGACTTTCTTCTAGCGTTGTGTGAAGAAATATCAGCCCACATAAAGTCAGGTGGATGATCTCCATCTTTCCTTAAAATGAAAGAAAATAAATAAATAAATAAATAAATAGCTGCAGTAGCACTTACAAGTGACGCATAGCAGACGCTTGTTGCCTTTTATACTGCTGCCACGCTTCTTAACATAGTTCAAGTTAATACCGCTATCTGTTACTCGGTAGTGTTGAGTTCTTCGTTGGTTTTCTTGACAAAAATACAGTTACAGGGGTAGACCTGTAAGTAGGAAAAAAGAAAAGGCTTCTTGGGTCTTGTTATTGTGACAGTTGCCTAATGGAACAATCTGTATATTTGTTAAGTTTGTCACAAGTCGAAAAATGATAATCAAGGGTGGCTCTCATCTTATTGATTAGGACTTTAAACCCGTCAAGATGTGGATGGAAAATGGCATTTTAATAAGGGTACAACTCTCTTCATTGACATCCATACACCAAGGTCACCAACCGATATCTTTGGGCACAGTTTTCCTTCACAAAAGGCGGGCCTCGCCTTTTTATTACGAAGTACTTTAAAGTGACTTTAAAACCACCAACATGCCAATATATTATATCAATATAGAGTGACACATTTTATAAATAAAATACGATCGCTCTCTTCAGTGCTATCGATTTAGCGGCCAAGACCCTCTTATAAATGTCAGGTACATCAACCACCTCCCAAACTAATTAACATGTTTACGTTTGTACTTTTTATGTACAGATACAGATGGGCCTGTACATACAGCTATCGCATGCGTCTGTGGTCGCCGTCGACGTCGTGGTCGCTGTGCACTTTCATCGTTGACACGATAAGTGGAAAACCATATTACTTTTTGGCTTTGAACTTACAGAACTGATGAATGTTCATCTTGATTACCTTGCAAAGTGATTGCAGGCGACCGCCAGATTTTGTGGTTGCAAAAAGGTTGCAAAAGGTTGCAAGCGCAGTGTGACCCACCCTTTACAGAACTGATGAATATTTATAATATGCAGGTCAAGTCCGAAAATCATCATGATCGGGTCGTTTACATAAAAGTTATGCTGTTTTTTCACTTTTTCCGGCATATACGTGTATTTGCTGGAGAAAAAGAAAAGGACATTTCGATTTTCATATTTATTAGCTCCGCAACTGCCCATATAAAAAAGACTTGAAGACATACTTATTTGCACAGTATGCCTATTTCAATTAAAATTCAATACTTGAAATTATATATATATTTATCAGAAAAAAATTTTATTGTTCAGACCATTACTATTTTAAACAACATTAATAATTTTAATTGTTTTATTTACCTTGGCCTTATTATTTATATAATTATTTGTAATCCCGATAATTTGTCAACAGCACTGAGACGGTAGTGTAGTGTGGTTTTTAAGAAATAAATGTTATTATTATCATTATGGTAATTCATGATTAACTGAATGTTATTCAATATTACTGTATGATTGCCTTTGACACATTAAACTTATAACAGTAACGATATATCATAGCTTACTTTCCTGTTGTGATCAATTAAAACTCGTTGTAGGAAATGCCAAATACAGGTGTAACAGGAATGCAAGTCCTAGAACGGAAGTCCGGGTTCCTATATCACTAGTACAGGTTAGGGTTAGTTGACGCATTGGGGTTAGTATAAGAGACCTGTTTAAAGTAATGGGAAGTGGACTGAGGTTCCTAGCGGATTTGCAACCGACATGAGTTTCACCTTCAACGTTTCAGTGCAGTTCCCTGTAGATCACAATGTACCCGGATTATATTTACCCGGATTATATTTTACAAAACCACTGAATTACAAGCAATGCTTTAAAAAGATAATGTATGTCAACAAAGAAAAGAAACGCGCCGATTAAAAATCAAGAAATGTCGGAAATCGAGAATAAAATAGATATATACAGACTTGACATTTAATATGGAATATTTCAGTTTTAAAGGTATACCTAGGTCAAAATGCGTTCTTTTTTTTAAAAAAATCAGATTTCATATAAGACATCTGTCTGGAGAAGTGTGAAGTCAGGTGTGTCGCTGCCAATTAACTGACTACCAAGTCTGTTGCACTGCTGCCTTGTGTAATATGCAGTGATTTAATTGTGTAGTGCTCCTTTGGGCTAGTCAAAGCTTGGCTTTGGCGAAGGATGGTTCTGTCAATAAAGTATCCATATGTCGGCAAATACTGCATAGAAGAATTTGAAATTTTGCATACAAGCGGTCGGTTTTGCAGTGCGTAAAATGAGTTAAGCAGCGTTTTACAAAACTGTTAAGCTGTGCCAGAATGGCGCGAAAAACACAGACATTGCCAGACAGATTATTGTGTCAAACGGAACGGTCTACACAGTTTTATAGAGTTATGCTCAGTTTGAGGCACANTTTGACCATGGGTGCTAAAATCGTAGGGTGGAGGGGGGGGGGGGCTGCGCCGACAACGTATCAATCTTCAAGGAAACAGTGCAGAAGGCGTTCAAAAACTGCACTGAAACTGAAAGGGCTTCGTGTCCTCATTTTTTAGCCGAAAAATAATTTTACTTGACCATGTCGGAAAAAAGACACGGCTCTCGCGCGTAATG
Source organism: Lingula anatina (assembly GCF_001039355.2). The sequence goes on along the minus strand of NW_019775092.1, from coordinate 37,322 downwards.
TAAGATTTTTGCCGTAGCCATTTATGATGTCAAATAATTGGAAAATTGTTTACCAATGTGGCCAATGTAATCCAATATTTATATAAATATTCTTCTTCTATAAATTATGCTTAATTTAAATAAAATAATGTAATCGAGATACCTTAAAATGTACCTTACACCAATCATCAAATAATCGATTAATTATAAATACATACGCAATGTTCAGTGGATGATGCAATTCATGAATACAATTTGTTCATTTTCTGAAAAAAAATAATTGAAGAGAATGCATAATTACATGTACATGAAATAAATGCATTGCCTTTTGCAAATTATCAAACTCTAAGTCTTTTTTTTACCAAATTGATAACAAAGTACTTAATTATGAAGAAAATCATGCTATATAGTTTAACTATCTCACAAAGATCAATTCACATTTATAATACCAAACATTCACTACATGACCTGTAACTGTTTTCACAGTGAATCAAAAAGAGAACCAAAGCTAACCCTTTACCCTCTGCCACGACCACAGATTGATTTTTCACTAGAAATTCACTCTTGCCAATTTTATACACATATCTGTACTGTCAAACAAGACTCTATGTAAGAACTTTGGCCCATTTCTGACTTATCCAAAATCGTTGAAACAATGTATTGTACTGTATATATAGCTCTAGTCTGTTGCATGCACGAATTATTCTCATTGAATACAGAATAAAGCCTCATGATAATCCAAACTAAAAGGCACTCAAAAACCGCGCAACACTCCACCGCCAAATGCGGATCACTTCTCATTATTAATTTATCAAATAAAGAACCGCCACCGAAACCTAATAGCTTCTAAGCGGGCCCATTTCTGACTTATCCAAAACACTTAATCAAAATGGCCCACAACTTTTTGAGTTAGGCTGTTAACTTGAAAACAAACCAAAGGCAAAAACGGAAGCTTGTTGGCGGGGGTCATGACGTCCACATAATTATTTCAGAATAATTTTGTTGAATCGTAAAACTGTAACTGTTTTTAAAACTTAATAATAACTAAAAATTACAAAACAACAATGAAAAATCTTAGATATCCGTCTATAGATTAATAAGTCAAAGTAGTGCCCAATCCTGTATCACTCTTATATGATCTAATCCATAGTTAGATATCCCACACCGCTGCCACCAGCGCCATTAACATCAAAAGTGTAACGTTACCGACATGACTGTTTCCTTGGCCCTGCTTCGGGGTTGACAGCGTGGTCCTTTCATAAGATGGCGGCACGGAGGTATGGATCATGGCGTTCTTTATGCAGGCAGAGAATGACCCTAATCGTATACCCACTGGTCCTCCGGAAATCTTCAACTGCACGTTTTGCAGAGCGTTTTCCATCCATGCTTGTACTTGGTCGAACATGTTGCGACCTTCCTCGTAGTGGGCTAGTCTCACTCGTAGAGTGACCATTGTTTCAACGACAAAGGTGATGGACGTGTTATCCACGCCGCGTTTATTAACACATGAATGGAAGCGTGCCTGCATAGCTCTCAGAACAGCTGCCAGCCGACCATCTCGTATGATATCTCTACAGCCATCCCTAGGTGTTGGAACCCAGCCACACGGTTCAAAATGTAAGAAAACGGGCGATCGCATTACCGTGAAATTGTACAGAAAGGGGCGGCAGTCCTGCCCATCAGGAACAAAACCAGGGGGGCACACTTGCTGCTGATCTACAGGCTGGAAAAAAGACACGTGTGAAAATGTACATTGCATATACATGCAAGGTTTTACGCCATACGGCTCAGGGCGGCAGTTAACATCCATTAAGTCGAGAAAAAAACTTCTGACAATAATTACATCAGAATATTAACATGACGAATGTGTGAAAGAATTAAAGAAGTTATAATTTACAATATTTTATCTAAATGCAATTTTCATCATCATCCTCATTATTTATGATTATTACAGTTCTTTTTCTCACTCTAGTCATGACGTCATCACTTTGTTCCTTGTCTTGGTCTCCCAGGTACAATAGGGCGCGGAGAGAGAGACCGAAGTGTCTTTCCGGTGGCAGTGTGAAATTCTGATCTGAATATAACATTAAATTTAGTAAATTAATTAGTGAATTAATAAGCTCGGCAAACAACGTGTTCTTCAACCGGCCTGGTTGTTGTAGTTTACACAACTAGGTTTATTTGCTTTAGAACCGCGTTAAGATTCAAATATCGTACCAATTGGATCGAGTCAATCTCGCTAAAATGCATTCAGTGTAATCATCCTTATTGTCTGACATGCCTCCTTGAGTAGCAATTTAATTAGTTAATTACTCCCTAGCAAATCAAAAAGGTGCGTGAGACATTAAAGCCCCTTTTTAAATAAAAAATCTGCCATTTTTGATGTGCAAAAATATGCTTACATTTACAGGCGCATTTGAAGTCAGTGCGTTTGCCACAAAACCTGACCAAATGCCACCAAGAGGTTTTTAATAGTATTACCACTACAGATACCAAAGGTAATCGTTTCATGCTTTTTGGAGTGATTGAATCAATTTATCCCTTGGCATATCCATTTTATTTTTGCCGTATGAGAAAGTATTAAAAGTTTTTTTATGTTGGAATCCACGCTCGTTTACGTCTAACTTAACAGATACTCGATCTTAACACTGACTGCTTTATACAAAACAAGTGTAATACATAACGCTCAATCCCAAGCTGCAAAAGCTAATATACCTTATATCGGAGTGCTAATGGCTTCCTCAATATCTCCACAAAAAAAAAAAAAAAAAAAAAAAAAAAATCTCAGTAATTCATATCAGTTTTCCGTCAAAATACAATTAATAGTTGCTTTTTCCGGATTATAAATGAAAACTAATTTGAATTTCATCTACATTCACCTATGTATGTCATTACCACACAAATAAACTGATTCAAAAGATATCACACAACATAAAAATAAATCTTGGCAATATCATTTATATTTAGCCATTTTCTTTGTGATATAGCCATTTTCTTTGTGATATTATTGGTGAAATTAAATTACACCATTTATCTAGGCAACACATGCCAAACCAACGCCTCAAGAAAAATATGACGTTATCCTTATCAAGTATATTTTTTTTCCTAGGATTCACAATCCTGCTAGTTGAGGTTACGGGGGAGGCAAGTAAGGTTATTGGAAATCATTCGTGCCAATAATACACGGTTCTTATTTGTTTACATATGACGTTTCTTATATATTTCAACGTACCACTCACCTTCACAGAGTAGAAAATCTCCCAGATAACACAACATACAGTGGTAGTTCTTGTTACTGTTCTCAAAACCGCTCAAGACAACAGGGTTGTTGTACGCCATACAGGCATCTCGTAAAGCTGAGTGCAGGGGGAGTGGACGAGGTACACGACGCACGCTTCCATTGACAACACTGAACTTGCAAGGACCGAAGACATCGTCCTCAACTTCCCTGAAGCATGTTCTCAAATTCCATTCCGGTTTTGGCTCGAAAATAACATTACCTCCTTTATCTTTTAGTTTTTTTAACACGCAGTCCGAGGAGCTGCAATTTGCAAAGAAGTCTAATGGTACGTTTCTAGTGGAATAGACGACGAAATCCCACGGTTCCCCGCCGCCCTTGATACCATTGCAAGCTGCACAGTACTTGTTTCTGAAGGTGATCATTGTATCTGAGTCGGTGACTGGCTGGTACAAGAGCGCGTCTTCTGTGAGGCTTGTATTTGAGATATCAGTACACTTGATACGGCTATATTTTTCTTGCCAAGACGAAGGGCACCGGTCCACCATCCAATACTGCAGCCCAAGGGTGTCCAAATAGGGTAATCTGGTTTGTCGTTTTTTTCGATGTAATGTTGGACTTCTTCTGCAGGAGCTTTTATGTGCCAGGGAAATAGACACAGGGTCTTCTTGTTTTTTTCCCCTTATCGAAGATGTTTTGTTAGGGGATGCAGTCGAGTTGGTGCTGTCACTTTGAGTTTCTGTGACGTTGGTTCCAGGAACCGTTGCAGGTTGCATTGCGTCGTGTGTCCCTCTTAATCTGACAGAGGCAGCGCAGACAGTCGCATTCTCTGTCACCCCATAACAGCAGTCACCATACAGGACACACACAGGATCGCATTTGCAGTGAACCTTGATGCTGTATTTACCTTCCCTTGCACAGAGCCATGTATACGGCGTCAGAGTGCTGTTGTTAAATATTTCTCGAAATGTATCCTCTTGACTGGATGACTTCTGCGTGACTTCCACGTTCATTCTCCCCTCGGCAGTGGGCGACTCTTGTGTGACGTCCACGTGCATTCCACCCTCAGGCGTGTGCGACTCTAGTGTGGCTTCGACGTTCATTCCCCCCTCAGTAGTGGGCGACTCTAGTGTGGCTTCGACGTTCATTCCCCCCTCGGTAGTGGGCGACTGTAGTGTGGCTTCTACGTTCATTCCCCCCTCGGTGGTGGGCGACTGTAGTGTGGTTTCGACGTTCATTCCCCCCTCGGTGGTGGGCGATTGTAGTGTGGCTTCTACGTTCATTCCCCCCTCGGTAGTGGGCGACTGTAGTGTGGCTTCCACGTTCATTCCCCCCTCGGTAGTGGGCGACTGTAGTGTGGCTTCGACGTTCATTCCCCCCTCGGTGGTGGGCGACTCTAATGTGGCTTCCACGTTCATTCCCTCTTCAGTAGTGGGTGACTGTAGTGTGGCTTCGACGTTCATCCCCCCTTCGGTAGTGGGTGACTCTGGGGTGGCTTCCACGTTCATTCTACCCTCAGTAGTGGGCGGCTCTTGTGTGGTTGCCTCTTGCATCACGTCTTTGGTAGTTACTTCTGGTGTTGTATCCCAAGCAAATGGTGACTCCCTGCGCAATCTCTCAGGTGTCCAAATCCCCAGATTAGTAGAATCTTGAGTGAATCCAGTGGATTGACTTTCTTCCAGCGTTGTGTGAAGAAATATCAGCCCACATAAAGTCAGGTGGATGATCTCCATCTTTCCTTAAAATGAAAGAAAATAAATAAATAAATAGCAGCAGTGGCACTTACAAGTAGTGACACAGAGCAGACCGCGTGTTTCCTTTTATACTGCTGCCACGCTTCTTAACATAGTTCACATTAATACCGCTATCTGTTGCTCATCAGTAGTGTTGAAATCTTCGTTGGTTCTCTTGAGAAAAATACAGAAAAGGCGTCTTGGGTCTCGTTATTGTGACAGTTGCCTAATGGAATAATCTGTATATTGTTTAAGTTTGTCACTAGACGAAAAATTATAATCAAGGGTGGCTGTCATCTTATTGATTGGGACTTTAAACCCGTTAACACGATAAGTGGAAAACCAATTTTACTTTTTGGCTTTGTACTTACAGAACTGATGAATATTCATCTCAATTAGCTTGCAAAGTGATTGAAGGCGGCTGCCTGATATTGTGGTTGCAAAAAGGTTGCAATAGGTTGCAAGCGCAGTGTGCCCCGCCCTTAACAGAACTGATGAATATTTATAATATGCAGGTCAAGTTCGAAAATCAGCATGATCGGGCCATTTTCATAAAAGTTATGCTGTTTTTTTTCACTTTTTACGGCATAAATATGTATTTGGTGGAGAAAACGAAAGGGACAATCGGAATTTTATATTTAAATAGCTCCGCAACTGCCCATATAAAAAAGGCTTGAAGACATTCTTAATTGCTTGGTATGCCTATTTCAATTAAAATTTAATACTTGAGACTATATATATATCAGAAAAAGTTTTATTGTTCAGACCATTACTAATTTAAACAGCATTAATCATTTTAATTGTTTTATTTACCTTAGCTTTTATTATTTTTATAATTAGTTGTAATTCCGATAATTTTATTTGTAAACAGCACTGAGACGGTAGTGTAGTGTGGTTTTTAAGAAATAAATATTATTATCATTGTTATGGTAATTCATGATTTATTGAATGTTATTCAATATTACTGTATGATTGCCTTTGACACATTAAACTTATAACAGTAAGGGTATATTTTAACTTTCTATCCTGTAATGATCAATTAAAACTCGTTGTAGGAAATGCCAAATACAGGTGTAACAGGAATGCAAGTCCTAGAAAGGAAGTCCGGGTTCCTATATCATTAGTACAGGTTAGGGATAGTTGGCGCATTGGGGTTAGTATATGAGACCTGTTTAAAGTAATGGGAAGTGGACTGAGGTTCCTATATCATTAGTACAGGTTAGGGATAGTTGGCGCATTGGGGTTAGTATATGAGACCTGTTTAAAGTAATGGGAAGTGGACTGAGGTTCCTATATCATTAGTACAGGTTAGGGATAGTTGGCGCATTGGGGTTAGTATATGAGACCTGTTTAAAGTAATGGGAAGTGGACTGAGGTTCCTATATCATTAGTACAGGTTAGGGATAGTTGGCGCATTGGGGTTAGTATATGAGACCTGTTTAAAGTAATGGGAAGTGGACTGAGGTTCCTATATCATTAGTACAGGTTAGGGATAGTTGGCGCATTGGGGTTAGTATATGAGACCTGTTTAAAGTAATGGGAAGTGGACTGAGGTTCCTATATCATTAGTACAGGTTAGGGATAGTTGGCGCATTGGGGTTAGTATATGAGACCTGTTTAAAGTAATGGGAAGTGGACTGAGGTTCCTATATCATTAGTACAGGTTAGGGATAGTTGGCGCATTGGGGTTAGTATATGAGACCTGTTTAAAGTAATGGGAAGTGGACTGAGGTTCCTATATCATTAGTACAGGTTAGGGATAGTTGGCGCATTGGGGTTAGTATATGAGACCTGTTTAAAGTAATGGGAAGTGGACTGAGGTTCCTATATCATTAGTACAGGTTAGGGATAGTTGGCGCATTGGGGTTAGTATATGAGACCTGTTTAAAGTAATGGGAAGTGGACTGAGGTTCCTATATCATTAGTACAGGTTAGGGATAGTTGGCGCATTGGGGTTAGTATATGAGACCTGTTTAAAGTAATGGGAAGTGGACTGAGGTTCCTAGCGGATTTGCAACCGACATGAGTTTCACCTTCAGCGTTTTAGTGCAGTTTCCTGTAGATCACAATGTACCCGGATTATATTTACCCGGATTATATTTTACAAAACCACTGAATTACAAACATTGCTTTAAGAAGATAATGTATGTCAACAAAGAAAAGAAACGCGTCGATTAAAAATCAAGAAATGTCGGAAATCGAGAATAAAATAGATATATACAATAAAGGCCTATTAGATACGGAGAGAGCGAGTTTTAAGGTTTACCAAAATTTTAAAAGAATTTCAAGGAAATTAAGGAGGAAATCAAGAGCAACAGCCAAACATCAGATAAGATAACATTCAGTGGCTACATTGTACTGTGGTTAATTACTGAATTATACTCTTAAATTATCTAACACCATATATGGTGATGACATCATTTCTGAAACCCCAGGCAAATATTCTCATAGTACAGAAGGTTCACTAAATTAACCAGGGAAATATTGCGATATATATCAAATATTGAAATATCTCACCTAAGCCCTGCTAGAGCACAGCACTGTGGGTTTTCGAGCAGCTTATTAATATACACTTGCCGCAGACACTAATCTTTAGACTTAATCGAGAATTCATTCGAATCCATCGTATTAAGATACGTGTACATTTGTACTTATATGATAATTATTTAACACAAGCTGAGAATATTTTCCATATCGTTAGCTTGAGGTCAACCCGGACTTAGTTCTTTATCAGACTTAGGTGAGTTTTTATACTCACTGACATTAAGGTGGTACATGTACCGGTACTTGTATACGGTGCCTTATAAATATCAGGAAGACCAACCAATTATACCAAACTACGGGTAACGAACATATGATATGTCTCACGCACGTCAATTAGACTTGTAAGTTCCCTGCTTTTTTTCTCTACAGTGACACGCCCATGCCATAAGACTAAAGCATCACTTAGAATAATTTCTGTAAAAAACATACACCTGTATAAATTCGTTAAAATGGACATATTCCTGACAAAAGCTTTAAAAATTCCTTAGAAGGTGCATGCGCTTCGTTACTTATTTTTTTCAAAACCTTCATGATGTTTTCATTCCAGGTAAGTCTAGAGTTAAATTCAACACCCAAAAGTTTGTAATTACAGACTTGTTAAACAGCCTCACCACTGAATTTGATAGGATCTCTGTAGTTTTAAATTCATTTCTACTGTATCTTGGCATTAGCGCGCACCACGCTGCCGTAGGTCTACTGGTTTGGTATTATGTGCAATATAGGTCTACTTGATATTAAATAATTTAAAAACTGGTCAAAATAATATAAAAAACGTGACTCATAACAAAACTTCCGTGGTTCATTACGACTCAGCTGTTAGGTGCGAACTTCATGGTTTTTAAAAGGTCCCTTTAAAATTTCAATACCGTTATGATTGTATCACACACCATTAAACGACAGATAATAATTAGATATGGGCATATAACACTGTTTAAATATAAAAAATGCAAGTGACACCGTTTTGTACAATCTTTCAAGAAACTGGTCTCCGTGACGTGCTCTTTCACGCTGTTGATCAATGCAGGAACTTACTTGGAAAAAAGTTGACTGAAAATAAGCGCAATTTTAAACATTCAAGCGACGTCGACACACCCTCATGTTGTATACCCCTACTTCTACTAGTATTTCAATACACCGAAAGAAACAATTATTATCTTACCATGCACTTTGAAGATCCACTTGTTCTTCGCTCACTCGCGTCAGCTCACATCTGCGTCCAGCTCAAAATGACCAGCCTGTTAAACTTTCTGAACATTTTAACGTCAAAACTTCCAGCACAATCTAACACGATCAAATTAACAGGGTTTAGTGGAATTAATGACCAGTATATCGAGGATGAGACCACTTTGATAGCTTCTTGACGTGAACAACCTTTTGGAAACCTTTGACAGCCTTTCTGGAAATCACACCTAAGTCACAAAGACGTTAGTGATGAACGGTATGGTGATGGTTTGTCATGTACGGTGATATCTTTGAAAAGGATAGAAATTTTATTAGCAGTAATGTGATAATAGAAGAAAAGACCAAACACTTAAAAACTTCATTACTGATAATTCATAAACCTCAAGAATTATTATTACTATTATTATTTCTGGATCAAACATAAAACAGAAGATGAAAACAGTTGTGGTCAGATACCATAAACCATCCTAACGTCAATGTAATCAATAACTAAATGTTATCTACATTTCTATTTCATTATTTTTACTTTAAATTCCAGTGATTTCGTTTTGTGAGTTCAAATACATATTCATCATGTAATGTGAAAATCGCAGTATTTCAACTTCACAGAAGTCGTCGATAAAGAGCATCTTGATGATAAGTAAAAAAACAAACTAAAATGTATTTGCTGAACTCACAAAATGAACCTCATATCATGTACAAGACTCCTCAGAGGCTCTAATCGTAGATTAAATCTAGGATCTATATTTTGGGTCCTCGATTAAATTGATGATTAATTTGAATTTTTGAATTAAGATGCATATGCAAATTTTTGATAGTATTAGTATACATTTAAATTGCGAGATTTTGTTTCATAATTGGTTGCTTTGGTGGGGTTTCTTTAATTTTTGTTTTAAGATTCTTTAATTGATGGAGGTGACAGTGATCATTACTGTATACATATTGTCAGATCAAAAATAAAAAACGACATATATCTTAATAACAACTGATTGTATTCTATAATGGTGCTGACTTAGAATTAAATTTTGCAGATGTCAAAAATGCTAAACTGGTTGATCGAGCTAAATTTGCACGTTTCCATTCAATATTCAATATAATTACTGCAGTAATGTTGCCGACATTTCTGTTTCGAACCTCCAATTTTTTTTTCGTAGATCATTATCCACACAAGCACGACCGCTGTACAAGTAGTTGTTAAATACGCGTCAAAAGTTTGAGATATTTCCGACATTTTTCTTCACAAAAAACTTGTTATCACCATACATATATAATCTAGCACTATTGATTTCATAGCACGTCACGAACGGGTACCGTGCGCACTTCTCCCGCCAGACAGCTAATTTACCCCTCAACAAGTCAATAACAAGCTGACAACCTCTTGTTCTTGGTGATCCAATTAGAAATCATGTTTTGTCATGTGCGGTGATTTCTTCGCAAAGGAAAGTGAATCGTACATTACACGAAAATAAAGTAAAAAAAAAAACAGACACTTAAAAATCCCTTCACACACACACACACACACACACACACACACACATATATATATATATATATATATATATATATATATATAATCTATGGAATTATGAGGATCTTTGATTAAATGATTTGGCAATTTATAAAGAGTTGTATAAATACATGGACGTAATTGACATAATATTACTAATGATAAAAATAAAACTATTCACAGCTATTTAAACTCGAAATAGTATTCCATTATACATGTATACAATGTAAACAGACGAACAACTAAAAGTTTTAAAGGGTGTCCAGCCACCTTTGAATCTTTGTATGTTGCACTTATAGTAAACTATTACCACACCAACACCTATTACAGCTTTCTGAAAAATATGTCCCACCAATATCCCCCTCTTGAAAATAGAATTTTGGCTAGCTAAATCATAGTTCTAAATTATATTTAAGTTCACTGTTTGCTCTAGTAGTGTTTAGTAGTAAACAACGGAGGACAATTACAGAGCTCCCTCTGTCATTACTCTCTGTTACTGCGTGAGGTTCAATATCCTGTTCGTTGATCGAGTAGAAGCAAACAACAAGTGGCGGATTTCCACCCAGCTTTCTTGTCACTGCTATTTTTCTCCAGTCAACCCCCCATCATTTTTTTTAATGTGGCCATTACTTATGCTATTAAAATAAAACATATTCCTATATGACAATGTTGAAATTTTACTTAGCTTTAAGAGGCAGGGCTAGGGTCACGAGATACATGTGATAAAAGCAATACATGTGCTACTATAGCTGCTCTATGTTGAAGATACTTTTTGGAAATGAAGCCCCGGCGGGGAGAAGATTTCTGCCAAAAATATGCGAAATTCCGCGATTTCTCTGATTTCTAATATTCACCAATTACTGGCGGTTCGTGGAATTCGTACTGTAGTCGGTGTGGAATAGGGGCACTTCTCTATAAGTATATATTATATTGCTATCAGAGGATTACAGCTCACTAGATACCTGGTGTGCTTACTGCGACTACCTGGTACTGTACTGCCGCTTGCACCCTTGGACATATGATATAGTGTTTAATTAGCTGGATATGTTATTAATGAATAAATTAATTTGAAAACCGTTGTTGTTGGAAACACAACAGTTGGGCTGTAAGTGTAAGTATACCTGTTTAAAGTAACGGGAAGTGCACTGAGGTCCCTATATCATTAGTACAGGTTAGGGATAGTTGGCGCATTGGGGTTAGTATATGAGACCTGTTTAAAGTAATGGGAAGTGGACTGAGGTTCCTATATCATTAGTACAGGTTAGGGCTAGTTGGCGCATTGGGGTTAGTATATGAGACCTGTTTAAAGTAATGGGAAGTGGACTGAGGTTCCTAGCAGATTTGCAACCGACATGAGTTTCACCTTCAGCGTTTTAGTGCAGTTCCCTGTAGATCACAATGTACCCGGATTATATTTACCCGGATTATATTTTACAAAACCACTGAATTACAAGCAATGCTTTAAAAAGATAATGTATGTCAACAAAGAAAAGAAACGCGCCGATTAAAAATCAAGAAATGTCGGAAATCGAGAATAAAATAGATATATATAATAAACGGCTATTAGATACGGAGAGAGCGAGTTTTAAGGTTTACCAAAATTTTAAAAGAATTTCAAGGAAATTAAGGAGGAAATCAAGAACAACAGCCAAACATCAGATAAGATAACATTCAGTGGCTACATTGTACTGTGGTTAATTACTGAATTATACTTTTAAATTATTATCTTAGACCATATATGGTGATGACATCATTTCTAAAACCCCAGGCAAATATTCTCATAGTACAGAGGGCATTACTGCGCATACGTCAAGGTATGAGAATCACCTCCGAGCACAGCCGAGAATTAATTAGAGCTTTGGAAGTAACTCGCTCGCGCTACCAGTAATTACGCCGCGGGGTATTCAGGGCACAGACCATCTTCACAAGATACCACCAATAGATTTTTAGATTTTTAGAAAATAGATTTTTCATATGAACGAACCCTTAACCCTGTGCACTGGTGCGTGGAACGCATTCGTGGATGACGTGAATTTACACGAAATAAAGCATGGCGCGACCTATTGTCTTTTGAAAGGAGAGTGCTTTAAGCCCTGCTAGAGCACAGAACTGTGGGTTTTCGAGCAGCTTATTAATATACATGTACACTTGTCGCAGACACCAATCTTATACTTAATCGAGAATCCTTTTGAATCCATCGTATTAATATACGTGTACATTTGAACTTAAAACTATTAAACACAAGCTGAGAATATTTTTCATTCCGTTAGCTTGAGGTCAATCCGAACTTAGTCTTTCATCAGAATGAGGTGAGTTTTTATACTCACTGATATCAAGGTGGTACATGTACCCGTACATGTTTACGGTGCCTTATAAATATCAGGAAGACCAACCAACTGCCAAACTACGGGTAACGAATATATTAACATTTGTAATTTAAGATGATTTCCTGTCTTTAGATAAAGAGTGGGTTTTATTCGGTATGGTAGAGATTGGTGTGGTTTTGGTATGTCGTTTTTTTTTTTTTTTAATTAATTGTTGGAGGTGACTTAATGGCTGAAACATTAATTGTCAGGTCAAAAATCGAAAACTATTATACCGGTAATAACAACTGATGGATTTTTAATAATGTTCTGACTTAGAATCCATTTTTGCAGACGCCGAGGATGGTAAACTGATTCATCGGCATATGTACGTTTCCAATCAAAAATTCGTACAGGAAAGGGACACTGCAATAATGTCGACATCGTTTTTTTTAACTTCAAGAAAACTGGTTTTGCATATGTTCCTTTGAAGTCAAGGACGTACAACCCTCGCACATCCTGGTAAACACAGTGCAGATTTTGCGATACTTAATTCGGGTATTTTCCTTTTCAGATACATATATGTTGATATTATTACTAGTATATATATAAGTCACTTACTATTTCACGATTATGACGTCCTTTTGACACTCCAAAAACCACGTGACAAGCAGTTAAGAAGCCAGGAAATCATCACCTCAGATGAACGACATAGTGTTTTGTCATTTTTGGCTATTTCTATGTAAAGGATAGGGATTTGGTAACTGTAACACGATAATAGAAGAAAAGACCGAACACTTAGTTGCGAGTAGGATAGAACCTGGCACTCACGAAAGCCTCTGTCTCAATGCCATTGCTACCCTTTCAAGATCTGTAAGATATGTCTCATACACGCCAATTGGACTTGTAACTTCCATGCTTTTTTTTCTACAGTGACACGCCCATGCCATAAGACTAAAGCATCACTTAGAATAATTTCTGTAAAAAACGTACACCTGTATAAATTCGTTAAAATTGGACATATTCCTGACAAAAGCTTTAAAATTCCTAAGAAGGTGCATGCGCTTCGTAGCTTTTTTTTCAAAACCTTCGTGATGTTTTCATTCCTGGTAAGTCTAGAGTTAAATTCAGCACCCAAAAGTTTGCAATTAGTATTACAGACTTGAATTTGATAGGATCTCTGAATTTGATAGGGTCTTTGTAGTTTTAAATTTGTTCCTACTGTATCTTGGCATTAGCGCGCACCACGTTGCCGTAGTTCTAGTAGTTTGATATTATGTGCAATATACACCAATTGACATTAAATAATCTAAAAACTGGTCAAAATAATATAAAAAAAACGTGACTCATAACACCACGTACGTGGTTCATTACGACTCAGCTGTTAGGTGCGAACTACTTCATGCTTTTAAAAGGTCACTTTTAAAATTTTAACACCGTTATGTTTGTATCACACACCATTAAACGACATATAATAATTAGATATGGGCATATAAGACTGTGTACATTTTTTGAAAATGCAAGTGACACCGTTTTGTACAGTCTTGCAAGAAACTGGTCTCCGTGACGTGCTCTTTCACGCTGTTGATCAATGCAGGGACTTACTTGAAAAAAGTTGACTGACAATAAGCGCAATTTTACACATTCAAGCGACGTCGACACACCCAAATGCCGTATGCCCCCTACTTCTACTCGTATTTCAATACACCAAAAGAAACAATTATTATCTTACCGTGCACTTTTAAGATCCACTTGTTCTTCGCTCACTCGCGTCAGCTCACGTCTGCGTCCAGCTAAAAATGACCAGCCTGTTTAACTTTCTGAACATTTTAACATCAAAACTTTCAGCACAATCTAACACGATTACAATAACAGGGTTAGTGGAATTGATGACCAGTATATCGAGGGTGAGAGCACTTTGATTGCTACTTGACTTGTATAACCTTTTGGAAACCTTAGACAGCCTTTCTGGAAATCACACCTAAGTCACGAAGACGTTAGTGATGAACGGTATGGTGATGTTTTGTCATGTACGGTGATATCTTTGGAAAGGATAGAAATTTGTTAGCAGTAATGTGATAATAGAAGAAAAGACCAAACACTTAAAAACTTCATTACTGATAATCCATAAACCTCAAGAATTATTATTACTATTATTATTTCTGGATCAAACATAAAAACAGAAGATGAAAACAGTTGTGGTCAGATAACATAAACCATCATAACGTCAATATATAATCAATAATTAAATGTTATCTACATTTCTATTTCAATTTTTTTAACTTTAAATTCCAGTGATTTCGTTTTGTGAGTTCAAATACATATTTATCATGTAATGTGAAAATCCCAGTATTTCAACTTCACACAAGTCGTCGATAAAGAGCATCTTGATGATAAGTAAAAAAACAAACTAAAATGTATTTGCAGAACTCACAAAATGAACCTCATGTCATATACAAGACTCGTCAGAAGCTCTTATCGTAGATTAAATCTAGGATCTATATTTTGGGTCCTCGATTTAATTGATGATTAATTTGAATTTTCGAATTAAGATGCATATGCAAATTTTTGATAGTATTAGTATACATTTAAATTGGGAGATTTTGTTTCATAATTGGTTACTTTGGTGGGGTTTCTTAAGTTTTTGTTTTAAGATTCTTTAATTGATGGAGGTGACAGTGATCATTACTGTATAAATATTGTCAGATCAAAAATAAAAAAGGCATATATCTTAATAACAACTGATTGTATTCTACAATGTTGCTGACTTAGAATTAAATTTTGCAGATGTCGAAAATGGTAAAGTTGTTGATGGAGCTGAATTTGCACGTTTCCAATCAATATTCATAAGAATTACTGCAGAAATGTTGCCGACATTTCTGTTTCGAAACTCAAACTTATTTTTCGTAGATCATTATCCACACAAGCACGACCGCTGTACAAGTAGTAGGTAAACACGCGTCAAAAGTTTGAGATATTTCCGACATTTTTCTTCACAGAAAACTTGTTATCACCATACATATATAGCACTAATGATTTCGTAGCACGTCACCCACGGGTACCGTGCGCACTTCTCCCGCCAGACAGCTAATTTACCCCTTAACAAGTCGATAACAAGCTGACAACCTGTTGATCTTGGTGATCCAATTAGAAACCATGTTTTGTCATGTGCGGTGAATTCTTCGAAAAGGAAGGTGAATCGTACATAACACGAAAATAAAGTAAAAAAAAAAAAAACACACACACACTTAAAAATCCCTTCATATATATATATATATATATATATATATATATATATATATATATATATATATATATATATAT
>NW_019775092.1:6672-21226 GCF_001039355.2 Lingula anatina | reverse complement strand
TATATATATATATATATATATATATATATATATCTTTTAAAAACTATGGAATTATAATGATCTCTAATTAAATGATTTGGCAATCCATGAAGAGTTGTATAAATACATTGACATAATAGCACAGTCGGATAATATTACTAATGATAAAAATAAGAATATTCATAGTTATTTAAACTCGAGATAGTACTCCATTATATACAATGTAAACAAACAAACAACTAAAAGTTTTAAAGGGTTTCCAGCCAGCTTTGAGACTTGTATGTTGCACTTATAGTGGACTAGCTATTACTACTGTGCACCGACACCTATTACAGCTGTCTGAAAAATATGTCACACCAATATCCCCCTCTTGAAATTAGAATTTTGACTAGCTAAATCATAGTTCTCAATTGTACTAAAGTTCACTGTTTGCTCTAGTGGTTTTCAGAAGTAAACAACTGAGGGCAATTACAGAGATCTCTCTGTCATTACACACTGCGTAAGGTTCAATATTCTGTTCGTCTATCGAGTAGAGGCAAACAACGAGTCGCATATGTCCAACCAGCTTTATTCCCACTGCTATTTTTCTCCAGTCAACCCCCATCCTTTTTTAATGTGGCCATTACTTATGCTATTAAAATAAAACATATACCTATATGACACTACTGAAATTTTACTTAGCTTTAAGAGACGGGGCTAGGGTCACGAGATACATGTGATAAAAGTTGCGCGCCACGAGTACTTGCGCTAAAGCATCCTAAGAGGCGCCGTCGCGTCTCTTACTTGATAGATCCCAGGGTTCTTTGTTTAATTGTGATGGATTATTTAAGCTCTGATTCTTTTTATGCTCAATCAGTTCTTGCAATACTTGAGAGATCCTGAACTCGGCACAAAAAAATTCGAACTTGTCTTCTATTTATCACTAGGTGATGTCCATATTTCAGTTCTAGGGCAAATACTATGGTTGCTATATGTTGAACATAAATTTTGGAAATGAAGCCCGAGCGGGGACAAGATTTCTGCCAAAAATAAGCAAAATTCCACGATTTCTCTTGATTTCTAAAAATTACCGATTCGTGGCATTTCGTGGAATTCGTAGTCAGTATGGAATAGGGGTACTTCTCTGTGACAATTATTGCTAGCAGAGGATTACTGCTCATTTAGATACCTGCCGTGCTTACTGCGACTACCTGGTACTGTACTGCCGCTTGCACCCTTGAATATATGATATAGTGTTTAATTAGTTGGATATGTTATCAATGAATACATAATTTAATTTGAAACCCGTTGTGGTTGGAAACACAACCGCCTGGCTGTAAGTGTATGTATGCTATGTGTATACCGCAGTGGTGCTGTGTATGGAAGCTGTAATACACATTAGACGGTGGTCGGTAGAGTTCTGTTAGTAATAACGTTATTTATTATTAAAGCAATAATAACTCTTCCTTTGAGATTCAAAATTCCGCATGAAATACATTGTAAACAACGCATGGAAATATATTCTATTGTATTTTACCACTAAAACGGCCGTTATTGTAGTAAAACTAAAATCTGTGCTTGTCAATAGGGCTTTCGAAGCTTTCATCAGGCATTCGTTGCTAATGACGTAATGGTGTCACGCGGATTCTCGCGTTCATTCGAGACCAAAATAACATATGGCGCCAAACGCATTAATGCGGACGCAGACGTAAGTTGGAGTTTTTGTACAGTGCGTCGGATAACAAAAAGCCCAGAACGGCACACATTGTGGATATTAATGTATTTTTAACAAAAAGACGAATATATCTCATGAATCTTATATAGTGTTGTTGTTGTCTGCTTTTCCCGCGGTTTTAAGTAGGTCAACAGTGACTATGCGATGTCAGAGAGAGCTCCGTCAGTTAAAATCTCTTAAGAGATTTTAACAAAAAACCGTACGTTTAGGAAAAAAACCCTGGATTAACTTTGAATGCAGGAATGGGGTCGCTGACCATTGGTAAGTACGGGAAAATTGCCGTTTACTCCAGGAAAATCCAATTTTTGGCCAAAATGAAGAGTTATTATGACTTTAAGTAACCTCACTGAGAGCAGTATCTTACTGTCAACAGTAGGTCGACAACTCTACATGGGTATAGATTATTATCTTTTTGCACGTACTTGCCGGGAAACAAAGGGGTTTCTCAGGGTTCAATCCTATAGGAACTACATGTATCAGACTACGTACATCGACTCAACTCCGCAGGGACTCTGGCTGAATGCTATCAAATCAGCAGATTAACACGCCACCTGGTGTTGAACAGAATACAGAAAAGCTGGTGATTATTCCAGTACGTTGGAAACAAGTGGAGGCGTGTTAATCTGTTCAACTGATTTCATTCTGCAAGATTTCCGCGGAGCTGGATCAATCTACGCAGACCTATGGTTTAAATGGGAATGAAAGGTTTTCAAGACGGCCTCCGAAGAGCTCGATAAGATGTTGACATTATTATTATTATTATTATTATTATTATTATTATTAATTCAATTTAATTAATTACCTCCGCCTAGGTGGTTATGTTTTTGGTTCCGTTAGTCTGTCTGTCTGTCTGTCTATTAGCAACATATCAGAAAAAGTTATGGACCGATTTTGATGAAATCTTCAGGAACTGTCAGAAGTAGGCCATGGAACAGATAATTAGTTTTTGTTAATGATCCGGATCATAAATCAACCAATAAGCAATAATCAAAAATCAAGAAACTAAATCATTATAGAATGAAAATTTAGGGGTGAAACGGCATTGAGTGGAGACTTTGCTGCCTTGGCGGAGGTCTGCGTTCTCGAAGTGCTTTTCTAGTTTATTAATTTATTTACTCATTTTATTAGTTAATTCTTATTTATTATTTAATTCATTTATTGCAGTAGCAACAGCTAGCAGCTGAGAAGTGTCGAAGTCAAAATTTAATGGCGTTAAGACCACAGGTTGTGAAGATCCATCCCTACATTGTGTTCCTCACTCACATGAATTTGAATAACTGTTTTATTATTCCGACCGTAAGGGCGCAGCTGCACCGCCATCGTATCGATCTTCAAGGTTCATGCAGTATTGTGCTTCTATTCCGCAAATTGTGCCATTAATATATTTGTCAAATAAAACTATAAATTTATGTATAGTAAACAGCATCTTCCTTCTCAGTCATGCTGCTGGTGTATATATGTACATGTAGATGTAATTCGGATTAATGGCAAATCAACATTGGGAAGTGAAATGTGACGACAGAAAGAGGGAACATCTGTCAGCTTAGTTTTCACAATTATCTCTTTATTGAATTTGTTAACTGTAAACGCTCTCCCTGAAACTGCTTAAATTACTGAAATTTGAGAATATCTTAACACTCTTGGGAACAATAATACAGTGAAAAATAATTAAGACTAAAAATGTAAAATTACTCTTTTACTAGAGTTTAGCTTAGTGCCTTATCGGAAAAGCTAAATGAATAATAACCCCTAAAGAGGGGAGACTCCTAGTCCACGGACTACGGTAATGACTCAATAATTTCAAACGTGCAAATTGTGAATTTTACAGATACTGTATTTTTTCAATTAACTAATTCTAAATATTAGAACAAACTTAAAGAGTGGTAGCAACACAATTGAGAAGCAAACAATCTGATATAGATGTACAGTAAAAGCCCCAAAATGCCATTGAGGAATGTACTTTTCACGATAAAAAATTACATGTCTGAAAAATTGATATTTTCCCGGTTCACACGATCTGGTTATTACCGTATCCATAATAATTTCATACCCTATACATACATTATATATGCGCATCTTAAAAATAATATTTGCACAAACACGCACACACTGGGTATATGACCATGATACTATTTACACAACCATAAGCACACAGTCTGATATGTAGCCTTATTTGAATACATCTGAAATAAAAACAGTTCATAAATTATATACATATAATAGTAAAAATGCACACTTGTGTAAAGCTGAATTACTCGTATATACATCATGGTTTGGAATACACTATATTTGTAGATGCGTGGACCCAGTTTCCTCTGATCAGTTATCCTATTGGTAAAAGAACGTTATACTTATAAGATATAAGATACTTATTTTTGTCTCTGATTTTGCCGTCCCATGGTTAATATGGCTAATATCATCAGGGTGACTGTCCAGAGGATAACAAAAACATCCAATAGATAGTGTTAACCATAGGATAGCGATATCCAGTGATGATGAAACTGGGTCCTGATGGTTATAGATACTAGTACAAATACCAACTCGTGACATTAGTCTTTCCACTGTCACACTGTCAAAGTCAGGGCAACATTTCCTAAATATCAAATATTGAAATAATGGGACCTGCTGCAATTGTCATATTGGTGATAAAAATATCAACACAATACTAGCACCAGTCTTACCGGTATGTCTTATTTTGAAAGTCAACAATTTTTGTGATCATGCAATGAGACTTTCTAATATCTTAAAGTAACAATTTAGTCTTTCCCCTCATCACATTCATCTGACTTCAAGATTTAACCTTCAATTTGTAACGCTGTCTTCAAGGCTATCGTTTGGAGATTTCAATGACTTAATCCAAAATAATTTCGAATTATGTAATAATCCAGACCATTTTCACGCATGTCAATATTCAGTCGAGCATACCCTGACACTGTTTGGAGAGATTCCATTAATCCTGTCAGTGGATCCTTGATACCGTGGTACACAGCTAAGTTATTACCACGGAATGAGAAGTACATCAGATAAGTGGTGTGTATCACACCTTGGCTCAGTTCACGGACGGCTTCACAGACATCCTTACATATGTCGCATTGTGTTGTATCTTTACCTCTAGGACATGTACACCTGCTAGACTCACACTCGGGTCCTCTTTTCAATACGCTTTTTAGTCCCAGATGGTACAGCTTTGGCATATGGCGAAGGTTCCTCCCCAGAAGTTTTACACCCTTAGCGCCAAGATAGATATGGCCAATGTCTATGTACCTGTAGGTACAATCATGACTGATATTAGGCAGTGTCCCTAGTACTGGTGCGGGGTCTTTTGATAATCTATCTCCTTTTACAGAAATGAACTGCAATGACTCCATCTGTTGGATCACCTGGATGTCTTGGTCATTTATGTTTCTGGCCTCAAGATGTACCAGATTCCCGGGGTTTGGTATTGACGCTAGAACTCCTTTACAATGACATTTTATTTTAAGTGTCCGAAGGTAAGGAGCTTTTGATAAAACATTTTTTAATGCACATTTGCAAACATCACATGTGTGTGACTCTATCAACCAAGATATCTCTTCTAGTTTCTCGGACATGTAACACGTTTTGAATATAGATAATAGCTTATGCCATGAGTTTTCATTTTCTGCTTCAAAATTAAATGTATTATATCTGTCGATGTCTACCTGGACTTTTGTCACATCCGTGAGTGTAACAGCACATGTCTGGGGACTGCTAAATGCACTGTCTATACTATCCCACAGGGCCCGCTGGAATCTGGGATCAGAGTGGCGAAAAAATCCAGGTATGTAAAGCACCGTGTGCCAGGAGATGGCTGAGTGGATAATCTCAGGGGGTAGCACTGTTCCATAGGGACAATGGGCGTACCAATGTTCTAGGAGGAGATTTTGAAGCCACTCTCCATACTTGCAATAATTATCAGTGTAATTTATTCTCCACGAAGAATACTTTGATTCTTTACCAAACAGGGCATTAGCTGTACGCAGAACCTTAATAGTTGCTGTCTCTGATAACCCGCACAAGAATCGCAACACGTAGTCCATGTCATGGAGCCTGCCAAGGGTGTTAAAGCATCCCAAGAACTTATCTAAATTATTGTCGATTGTCCTGGCAAAATATTTTGCAGCAAATAATTCTTGAATTGTTTTATGAAGAAATGTTACTTCTTTTTTAACATCAAAATTACAGTGCACCTTGGACCTGCTGAGGAGCCCCAAACTGTACAGTTCGTAGATATCTGGAATTGACTGGAGGTCTCCTTCATCAAATGTGAGACCCCCACCTGGTTTCAGCAATCCATGTAATGCTTGTTTACCAAGTTGCAAAAAAGTATCATTCAGTTCTTCAAGATATTTGTCCACTTCACTTTCCTTCTCGATTTTATTTTTTCGTCTTATTATCAACCTCAAAAGTTTTTCATACAGTAGTGTGTATGAAGCTGGGAGTGAAACTGCTGTGGTGTCGCTTGTCTGATTCCCTTCCCACATAAGACAAATGAAAAGTAAAATTATTGGAATCTTGACCAGGGACATAAGCTTCCTTCTTTCTAGGTAACCTATGAGACATTTCCCTATTGCATGACGTGACTCAACCATTGAATGACTGAAGGCTCCTTTTGATCTCAATTCCAGGTATGCTTGTCCATCGTCAAAGAATTTAGCAACGTATTCATGTATGTTGTCCTCTGTTAACCCAGTGATTTCATACACACCGTCCGTTATTCTTCTGTTCATCAATTCTTCTGCCTTCCATGGACGTGATGTGATGACGGTGCAAACTCCCGGGTATTGTCTGCCAAGAATGATGTCTATGATTTCTTTGGAAGTGTTGGGATCATATTCATCATAGCCGTCAAAGACCAGTAGCACTTTGTTACGATCTTTATTCAGAGCACACATGATATCCTCTATCACTTCTTTTTCTGCTGAGCAAGGAATTTGCATTTCAATTGCTTCCTTGAGTGTTTGATGTCGCAGAATGCTGCGAAGATTTAAAATTAAAAGGTATTTATAGTTTGAAAGTATCCCTTCACAAGTTGTTGAACCCAATATTGCATTTGCCCAGTCTGTTGCCATTTTTTGTGTAAATGTGGTTTTGCCGATGCCTGCTTTCCCTCTTACCAATATTCTCTTTGGTGTTTTACCTTGTTTGGTATCGTTAAATATTGATGTGTAGCCCTGCATTCGATCAAAACTGGTACCTGCTGGTTTCTTTTTCTCTTGAACCCACTCTAAGTTAACATATACATCATCTATGTGCATGGTGTCGTTGGGGTCCCAGGGAAGACGTTGTATCTCGCTCATGTACTTGATGTAGAATTCGGCTATTTCCTTGTTTCTCGACTCTTTTGGGCTCGTTTCAAGTGCCTGAATAATACAGAATGCATATAATTTTAATAATATTTTACTTAATTTTAAAGACAAAATGAAACATGCAACTAAAATGAAAATGGTCTCCTTGCTTAAACTGTGTTCTTATTTAAAATAAAAATATTTGAGAGTAGAGGCAGGCAATATGTATTATGAAAATTTAAATAAGTTATTTAATAGAAATGCATGTACAGCACAACGCATAATAAAACCAAACAGAACTTGAAATTCCCACATAAGTGATATTTACATACCGGAGGTCATGATTTAACGTAAAAAAAATAAATGATAACTCTAACTGAACTTATAAAACATGATGTATTCACCATGAATTATGCATGACACCCTTTGGGTAACCCCCTCCCCTCTTCACAATTAATATATTTTCTTCAAATTATGGAAAGATGGGCTGATTTGAAAAATAAATTTAAATATATTAAAATATATAACTTTTCAAATAATTGTTAATATCAAAAGGTAAGATACTAAAAAATAGAAGAAATATATACATGTACTTAATGTACCTGATTGCGCGCATCTGCTGTTATTGTTGCTGGATCAAGTTTGCTGCCTGTAAAAGAGGAGTAACCTATGAAAATATTACATTCACAGTTCAGCACAGAAACTAGTTGCCATTGTTTGAAAACTGTTAATACTGAACACACACATCCCCACTACCACCATCATGGTGCAACTGAGATTATCATATAAACGTGGGAGAAATTATTTGATTCCATATCAGTTATATGTGCCTAGTGACGTCAGTGTAGACTGAAAATGACAGATTAACATTGCAACATACCTTGTTTCTTAAATGGTTTGTTTGTGATAAAAGGAACTTTAAAAACTAACCAAAACCAGATGTTATAAAAAAAGTTGTACAATGTTAAAATATCTTGTGAATTAAATTTATTACTATATCCTCCACACTTTTTTAACAAATATATAAATATATTTATCATAATGTTGGGACACAGCTATCGCCTAGAGTCATGTGAAGACAACATTCCATGTTATTATAATGTCAAAATTAGCAGAAAGAATTAAATATTTCTAAATGTGGTCTTACCACCTCCTAGCCCTTCGATTTGAGTCTCCAGACTTTTGGCCACTTGAAAAGCTATAAATATACACACGTCTGTACTGCAGTATCACTTTTCTAGAAACCATATTTTGATAATCACTCATTTAAGGGTAGTTTGATAAGTTATCTTTGATCTATTTTATTTCCTGATACTTTTAGATAGTGTAGAATTTAAAATTATCATGTTTAGAGATAATGCCGTCACACCAAAAAATACACTGGAGTGAATTTGCTAATTCTAGATGATGACGTGTTTGTATTAAAATTGTTTCCAATTATAAACATATATCCCTCACCTGAACAGCTATCAATGTTTTTTTACAACAGTAAGGCTGAAAGGGTTACTTGTGATTTTGAAGGTAAATATGCGAGATAATGCCTTTGTTTTATCAAACAGCGTTATTAGAGTCTTATGTCCCTAAACAAAATAGATTAAAAGCAAACGTTTTATTTCAAACCTTTGTCATTAACCATGCCAATTTTCATGATGATATCTGACAAAGTTATGGAGGCACGACGCAAACCGATCACTTTCTAACATCAATTTACAAAGCAGTTTTGAGAATTGACGATGAACGGAAAAGAGAAGCAGAAGTGCGTGCATGAGGTGTAGAATACCGCTAAAAAGGGAACATTTGCTTTAAAATGTTTTATTTGATTGCACTTGTATCAAGATACCTATTCTAAATTGAAGGAACGGGGGAGTTATTTTGACCAATTTAGGCCATATATCCCTCCAGAGAGTAGCAAAACTTACCAGAATATTATGGCTCGTACAATTTTAATCACCACCTATGTTCTGCTTAGTTATAATCTTGTAACCCAAGTGAATTTTTTCCTAATCATTACTGATTCCTCGCGTACACTTGTATCAATAAAATAAATGCAACCGTTATATCTTTATAAAAAAGCCACTCATATAATTAAGTCATTTGGGTATGATATGGTATTAGAAATCATTATTCATGTCACTCAGCAGTAGACATGATCTCCATACATATATACATCCATTTTTTAAACTGACATTTACTGTAGTATATTACCTGGACGTTCTGGTCTATCTTGAACTCTGTCATAAAGCACCTGAACCATTTCGTGAGTGCCTGTAAACAAAACACAAATTCACTGTTGTTCTCAAACCTAAGTATGAGAATGCAATTGAGGATTTTAAGAGTCACGATTGTTTTTCATCTGCATCATTGCCAGTATGTTGTTAACACTACATTGTTTTTGTACCACTGCTTAACTTATTGTCTCAAGAATTTTGTCAAAGAAAATGCAAATATATCCCACACTTAAGTATAAAACTTCAATAGAGGTTCTTAGATCCTGATGCCACTATCATTATATCTACCTCATTCACATCCAAGAAATGTTTGAAATAAAGTTGCTCCTGAACCGAAATGTGAAGAACGAAGGCATATGTGCAACAATGAGTTTTATGTGAGGAAAGCATCTAAAGAACAAAGTACATACCTATTGTCCTCAAATCGATTTCCTTGAGCATATCATGATTCTCCATCATCCACTCTTTCACCTCTTTGTCATAATTGTACAGTTTGTTCATAACGTCTTGGTATTCCTTAAGTAAACCAGTGTCAAGAGGTCTGTGCAAGATGGCGTCGTATTCCTCACCACTGTACCTGCCAGAGAGAGCCAGGAGACTGGACTTGAGACGGGAGAATTTTTCTCGGAAAACATCCAAGGTGATTGCTGTTACTTTTATATGAGCATACTCAACATTCCGATATCTTTTAACTCGACCAATCTCGGCTTCCGTTGACTTATCGCTGTCAGAGGGGTTGTCCCATGCTTTGGACTTAGTATCCAGTGTTGTGATGTTCCTCAGCAAAAGCACAGTCAGTGTGATGTCTAAATCACCAACAGTTACTGATGTGGAGGGATTTCCAGCAGGATACAGTTGGTCTTTTTGCTGCTTATTAAATACTCCTCGTGGTAATCTAAACAGTCTTTTCCTGACAGTTCCATCCGCAAGCACCCCACATAACAACCCTGTGCTTAAGTCAAATAAATTGGGATAGTTTGATTCAAGCTCTTTCTGAAGAACATGTTGCACGACCTTCAGGGCATATTCTACAATTAAAATGCACAAACGGAAATAATTCTCCTGGTCTGAGCCGGCGTATGACTCTATTGCTGCTGCCATGGCATTAGTACTTGCTACTTCTACGTCTTTCACTGCCTCCTCTGGAATGGAATAGAAGATGGATATGTGAGTCTAATTATATCCACAAGTATGCTCTAATTTTATTGGGGCGAAAGAGATATCAACTCAGTTATGATTATTATCTCCATACATGTTGATATCCGTCTACATGTCAGCTCTAAGCTAAAAGCGACAAAATGTTTGTTATATACCATACAACATAAAAAAGGTACTTAGAAATGGTATAGAAGATGGGAAAAGAATCTTTCATTATTATGCATTATTGGACCTTAATGCTCTCACATCAGTGGGAGGCCTGGATCTGGGGAAAATGTTTTTTGTTCTGAGACCCTTTAATGCATCGGTCATTCATGCCAAGGCACTTTTCTGTCAAAGGCTTCCAGGTGATGTTGTTGACATTGCGTCATAAAATATTTTCAGCGATAAGTTTTCATCTGATATTCTCAAAATTGTTCCCTTTGACTGATGTATGTGAGTCACCAGAGCCTTCCTATCAATTGTTATAACCGTTCATATTGAGTTTTATAGTTTTAAGCGATATTCACAGAACAATGGCATTGTATTGTTAGATGACCCAATTTCAACTTGCTCTATCGACCTAACTTATTGAAAAGCATACAACGATATTGAAAATATACGCTTTGAAAGACCTTTTGTGTCGTTGCTAAAGTGCTCAACACAGACTGATGTTTTGTGCACGCGATTCAGGTGAGAAAACAAAATGCTGCATGGGAGCTTAGATTGGTTGATGTTGATCCCCATCTGAGCGAGTTTCTACAAATTGGATCAAAATATTTCAGTATATATATATATATATATATATATATATATATATATATATATATATATATATATATATATATATATATCGAGAGTCAAACTTTGCAAACCATCACTTTTTGAAGATGCCTTTTAGCGTCCGTAATGTACCCGTTTGCGTATAATCGTCCTCCGAGAACAAGCACTGCGAATTAACGACATCAACGTGCAATTGGAAATGGAGGTTTTAGTTTCTCGCCAGTGAATATACTATGTTTTACAATAATACAGCGAAGGCTATTTATTTTGGTTTGGTTTGCGCATGTAATGCGTCATCCACTTTATGAAATGAGGAATTGTTTTGATGATCTTTTGTTGTGAGTTTTGCTTTATTACATTCAAGATTCCCGCGTCAAGTCACATGGTACCAGGTGTCATGCGACACCTGGCGTGACGCGTAAACAATACATAGACTAATACACTACATTCCTCCCCATCATATTTTCAAAACATGCTTATATACAAACCACTGATGATTAAGATAAGTGTGAATTAATTACAATTGTTGAAATAATTTTAACATACATACGGATTACACTTTATCAACAGCATCTTAGTCAACCCTTGCTTTAAATGACAATGTCCTATGTATTATATGCCTTACATCAGCACAGTTAATGATAATGAGATCTATTTTTGTGCATAGTAAATAATAATTGTGCATATACACTGTACATTACATATTAACGGCACAAATAAATACATTATTTCCTTATAGCTAAGGCAACATGTTGTGTTAAACAGTGCATACTTTGAAATCCCATTTTTTTATATAGATGTGCATGCATTACTGCATAAACGGCACATATGAACTTTACTAATTATGCTAAATCTGCATTATCAACATGACACATGCACTTTACTCACAAGACTATACTGTGCATCCAAACAGCTTCAAAATACATACAACTTTTACGAATGCCTTGATAAAGAAAATGTATAATTGTGTCACTTATGTGAGTACAATATTAAATGCGAATACAGGCTCAGTTTAATGTAGCCAATATATATGCATGTAAAACATAGTCAATGCTTGGTTCAGAGTCAATAGAGTTCACAGAAAATGTCCCATTTTCTCAGTAAATTGTCCTTGATATAACGTATTGTAGTAGATATCGCTGTCACATATGATAATAACAACCTAGTTAGTTCTGAGTCTTCCTCTCAACAATAACTTATTGGAGGTATAACTGTTCTGCCACTTCTCGTAACAACAGCGTCTTTGACAGTTCCTTCACTTTGTGGTTGGTCATCACCCATGTTAGTAGGAGTCACACATTTAGCTTTGGAGGGTTTTAGGGCCCCCCTTCCCTTACAGGGCTTTAAGTGATCATGATGCACCACCACAGCTTTTCTTTTTGTTTTTATTTTATACAAAATTGGAGAAAGCACCTCAATAATTTTGAAGGGACCGAGCCATACAGGCTGTAATTTTTTAGAACGACCGGGTTTTGACATGTTGTTATATCTATACACTAGGTCACCCTTACAATATTGTGTTTGTCTGGCATTTGCGTCATAGTACGCTTTTTGTGTCTTTAAATTCTCGCCGAGACATTTTCTGGCCAACTCGTGAACGCTCTCTAGCTTTTCTTTTAATTGCATGACATAGCTATTTGGTTCAACATCTCCTTTAATAGATTTTAAACCAAATGTAAAATCAATGGGCTGTCTAGTTTCCCTTCCAAACATCAACATGTTTGGGGTCAGATCTGTTTGTCTGTTAGGGACCGCCCTGATTGCGTTTGTAATTAAAGATAAATGTTCATCCCAACTATTGTCCTGTCCTTCCAAATAACACCGTATACACTGCATGATAGTCCTATTCTGACGCTCCACAGCGCCATTTGAACACGGCCTGTACGGGCTAGTTTGGGTTTTGTTAATAGAC
The DNA here is from genome assembly GCF_001039355.2 of Lingula anatina. The sequence goes on along the minus strand of NW_019775092.1, from coordinate 8,167 downwards.
AGTAAACTGCAAACATTACTAAACAATTCACTTGTAAAATTGGCACCCATGTGCCCAATGTATGATGGTTGGACAACCAAACCTAGCAATGAAATTGTTCACCAATGTTTTGCTAACTGTATTTGCAGTTTGATCCGGCAATGGATACGCTTCCACCCATTTAGTGAACTGACACACGACAACTAAAATGTACTTATTCCCTGATTTACTGGGGATAAGTGGTCCTAAAATATCTATGTGAACCCTCTCTAAAGGTGCACCGGCATGGAAATTTTGCAATTCAGCTCTGAATTTCCTGCTTGCTTTTTTATTTTTTTCACAAGCCACACATGAATTGACATACAGTTTGCAGTCGGTAGTCATTCCATACCAAAATACACTTTGTCTCAACTTAGAAAGAGTCCGAGCAATCCCCTGATGACCTGAAATAACAGGGTCATGACACAATGATAAGGCTTCCTGTTGGAATTCTTTGGGTAATACCAAAAGAGCGTTAAAAGAGCCTTTATCAAACCTGTTGTAATATAAAACACCATCTTTCATGGACAGCAAATTGAAGTTTGTCCATAAAAATTTCACAGCTGTTGAGCATAGTTGCAACTCCTCTGGAGAAGGACTTACATTTTCCTCAATCCAACCTATCACCTTTAATAAGTGAGGATCTTTGAATTGCGCTTCTCTGAGTTGACTTGCTGTATATTTTGCAAATAATTCAACATTCCCAGTATTTTCCCTGGGTGGGTCTACGGCAGGTGTAAAAGTTTGCACGCTTCTTAGAGACAGGGGCCCTATGTAATCGACATCTGTGTTAAATCTGCCCCACTCTTCATGAAGCCTGGTACAGTGATGACAGCCTCCACAAGGTAACTCACAACCAGCTTCATAGTAATTACAGTCCTTGTGCTGAAGAGGAATGCGTGACAACGAATCAGCATTACTGTGGTTTTTACCCGATCTGTGCTGAATTTCGAAATCATACTGGGCCACACAGCACAAAAACAAATCTTTCCGATTTTTCAGCCTCCGCGGAATGACGTCGGAACAGTGCAAGCTGGCCTTTACAACGCGCGACTGAATGACGTTTTTCCGCGCAGGAGTACCCCTTTCTCTTTTACACGGCCTTTCAACAGGCGTAATCTCGTTCGTCTTTCTTCGTGACTGAACAACGTTTTTCCGCAGGGGTCCTGCCTTAGTATTATGTGACGGTCGTTATTGGATTTTGACTGACATTTAAGAACATGAGATTCCAATAGAACTGAAAGATTTATATTGTTAATTCTTTTGAAAATTTCATTTTATTATCTTAGGTGCGCTACATGTATATACTGTCGAAAGGCGTGATCATCCCGATTATAAGAACATCTCTCCTGAGGAAGCTTCCCCCGAGGGCTTATCATATTTTGTTATTCATCATTTCTCTTTGCTGATTTATCCCTAAAAGTTGTATTTGATCTATCAAATCCAGTCCAATTCACAGTCGTCTCAAAAACCATTT
>NW_019775081.1:476683-488360 GCF_001039355.2 Lingula anatina | reverse complement strand
TATATACTGAAACGCCATGCACAGTAGGAGTTTAAATGAAATATGTTGATTTACTAAACCTCTCAGCATTATTTGAATGTCACATTTGCAAGGCATTTTAAAGAATCTACATAGTGAAGGTACATGTAGCAGCATCTTTCAGTCCAACTCATATCGGCTTATCAACTGTGATATTAGTACACAATATTAGAAGAGCATGCATTTTCCACGGTATCACTCCAGTATGTTGCTATGTATGAATATATCCCAGACCACAAATAGGTTAACACGGTGACAGATAACTTATATGACTTTGAAAATCATACACAAGGTTGTGACATGTTAGATTTCAAACATCCTCTCTAAAACAAATGGTCGTTAATGACAAGAGGGGGTTTATATTTATAAAGTGCTATTTGTTGAAGGAACGTATAATGACTACGAGGGTGGCATGAAGTAAAGCGAGTTTGACTTTATCTGCATACATGCACATGTAATTTTTTTTCTGCTGGCTAGAAGAACACTATTGTTATTAAATACACACTGTAAAAACAGTGTTTAGCATTTAAATACATACAACACACGTTAGGCACCTATACGCATTTAGAAATATGTGTAAAAGCTAAACATGTATAGCTTTTCGAGCGTTTCACAGAAGAAAAAGACACGTTGGCAGTGTTACACGTTTAGCTATGTGCTTAGCTTCACCGGCGTATGATTCTATGATAAGTCTATCACAAGCTAAGCACATTGGCTAAGCACTTCCCCTGCTAAGCGCGTGAGGCTGCTAAACATATGGAGCTGCTATAGGTGTAGAAGTCTTAAACGCGTGGAGCCGCTGAACACCACGTTTAGCTTTTCAAACTTGTCACAGAAAAAAATGCTTTGCGACCCCATGTATACGATCCCATAACAAGATTATTACAAGACTCAACAATTTGGCCTAACACTTCCCCTTGTAAATGTATGGAGCTGTTGGAGGCGTGGAGCAGCCTGCTCGAACGTGTTGTGTCTTTCCTTGCAGTAACGTGTGATTATTTAAAATAGGCCTATTAAGTAATAATCCAAATAACAAATATCGTTTTCACGACGTTATCAGCTGGTTACATGATGATAAAAGAGCAAAAAAATTATGGGAACGTGGGAAGAAAAATGGGTAGTTGAAGAAATTCTGGGCAGAAAGAATTTTGCTTGATCTCTTAATTTTTAGCAAAATATTGAAAATAGACTTTGCTAATCTATCCTGTATATCATAAACGGCAGATTGAACTCAGAGAAGCTGTAAAATGAACACGTGTTGTCAACGTTGGCCAAAATCGCAAGATAATACGGTGCAAAAAAAAAGACTCCTATTTTTTCAAAGTCACAATAATTCAGTGTCAAATTATGACCCTTGTCCGGTCTACGTGATAACTACGGCTATTACCTAGATTGCTAAAAGGAGATTCAGTAAGACTCGAAATTTGAAGCTACAGAATGTAATACCAGGGTGAGTGCGACGCAGTGCACGGTAAAATAAAAAAACGGTACAAAATTAACCGGGAAATATTTAAAGGTGTGAAGGGGTGCTGAAAAAAGGTAAACTGAATACGAGTGAGATAAAATCAAAAGGGATATGATACATGTAACAGGCATGGAAATAGAAACTAATCCTTTTAATAGCGGTGTTATCTTGTGAAACAGTTCAATTATATGCAAATGAAAAGAAGGAAATGACAATTAACGAATCACATCGTCACTCTGTTGAATATGCACGAACTTTAATGTTTCCCTCATACTTTAAATAACGGCTCCCAAAATGCCGTCAAAAAGCTTCAGATGAAACAGCATTAATCTACATATAACTGATTGCCCCGGACCCTTTGTAAAGCATCTGTTACTTTCTTGTCACATGTTTTATGCATTTTATGCTTTTTATATCATCTAATTCTGACTCCCCCCTTTAGTGGCCTAATATTCGAATTTTGCATTGTTCTTTGCAGTACAATTGTATCACAGAAATGTATTCGTTACGGCCGAATTAGCTTGGTTGCTACTTCTGATCGAGATATTGAGAATCATGACAAAGGATCCCGTTGTTTTAATGGAAAACAATGCGATAATCTTATCGCCTATAAATAATGCACTAGGTATAGAGAATAACTTATCCGATAGCAGGGAGTACCAAGATAAACGCATCTTGATAAGAGATGCAATTTGTGGCACATATGACAACGTTAAAAATTGTATTATCACACAATGAATGATACTAATATGAATAGATCAGATAGTTTAAAATGGGTTCGTTATTTTCTTCAAACATGTATGTTCTGGGGGGATTACTTTTCATTTTAAGCAGATTTGGTAAAATAAAATATCACTTCTTCGTTTTAGATATACTGACTTTAAAGCTGAAAGTAATGCTGTGGGAACTCTTGGTGAAGTGGGTGCAGGAGCTATTTAAACATCTGGAAAGTTGCCTTCATTTTACAAAATGGTTGCAAACTTGACGTCATCTCAGCGCCTGCGGTCTGTCCTGAATACCTTTCTATGCGCAGCCAGTAGCCATATGACTGATAAAGAACAACAACAAACCTTGTGAGTTACGAGATAAATTTACTTTTATCTATAGTCTACCACCTGATTGCCAGAGCACTAAAAAGCTAGCTTGCTCCCTATATCTACCACGAGCTTGCTGTGTGTCAAGTTTGACAGCTATGGCAGATACCAGTGTAAGAATTACGCAATGGCTACACACCCTAAAGGTTTATAAAGCAGAAAGGTGCTTGTAATGTGGCATTGATTTCCGACTGCAAGTATTCTTAGTTCAAACTTCAAACTCCGAATCAGCCATTTTGCTTCTTTGTTCTTTGTGTCATCTGACGAGATGACGGCAGCTCAAGGCGGGAAAGGCAGCTAAAAACGGGACGTAGCTATTAAGTACAAGACATGTCACTGCCAAATATGGAAGTGTCCCAGGCAAAAATTTTCCTAACGCGCCCCCAGTATGCAAGTGGTGGCTTGAATCGGTGTTGCTGATGTAGGTTACATTTGAAATCAAGATCGAGCTGGCATTACCGAAATCTAGAACCTAGGGTATGGTCTACACGAATCACTATAGTTCATGCTCCACACTCAGACGGAAAATGTAGCGAGCCATTAAGGCGATCAAGCAATAACCACTGGATGTTCACCCAAACAATCAATTAATCGCTGGGACAGTAAGAAACCTAGGAATTGAAAACCTTTCAATCCACACAGTTTCAGCCACAGTTCAGAGTTCACTTCCTTCTCTGAAATATATACGTAACACATCAGGTGACTCCTCATTTGCACATCCAATTTAAAAAGTATAAAAGGAAACCATTCACTGGTCTATGTACGTGTACAGGCTTTTGTGCATAGATATTTGCAGGCAAAACCCGACGTGAAAAAAAAAAAAAAAAACAGAACGCCATGAAGATCTTTTATGCTGTTTTATTCACCTTGGTATCTGTGCAGTGTAAAAGTGGTAAGTAAAATGTGATGTTCAGATATCAATTTTATTAGGTGCACTAGTGCAAACATTGGGTATTGATATTTGGCTTTGTTTTCAAGTGAGGATATACCATAGATACCAATTTTATACAGATCGAGGTGGCAAATCTATAATGTATATTTCTCTTTTTAACTTTAATCATATATATATATATAAAGCGCCCCATTTTGCAAGAGGATGAAGTTAATTCTGATAACTGTGTTCCTGGTTGCTTAGGCGAAATTTTATATTTTCAAATATCATTAAAAAGTCTTTTCAGCGTTTGTGTTTTAGAGTCACCACGTTATTTAACAAGGGCAGCGAATATTTTTGTGTTCAAATAAAAAAACCTGATTAATTGTTGAAATTTTTTTTTTTTTTTTTTTTTTTTTTTTTTTTTTGTCATCTGCCTCAGTTGTAGACCGAGACGTTTCAGTCTACGTCATTTGTGTTCAACGTTATACATATAAAATACCAAGCATGGCACATAAAATCATGTTTCGTACAAAATAAGTAATATGGATGTCGGAGCTGACATCATTAGTATAGTGAAAAAACAAGGGAAAGCCCCCCCCCCCCTAGCCAACCAACAATGTTGGTACACATAAGTAGACAATGTATTTTCCTTTTACTGATAAAATGCAAGGCTCAAATTTCCACTCAGTAACTGTTAACATTTACTGTGATCTCTTCCTTTACATGAACATACATTGCATATCGTATATTGATAATATTTACCAATCCAGTCATTGACAAGGCGAGAGAGAATGGGATAAAATGGCTGCTAAAGGCCAGAAACGCCGAGTCGGGTTGGGGAATGCGAAGTGAGGCGGAGGCCATCACGGCGCTTCAGTTAGCTGACGGAGATGGCTGGTATGGTCCCAACAACCAGGACACCGTCGCCAGCGTCAAAGAAATGAATTTGGTTCTCCTGACAGCTATAAGACAGTACGTTGATATCTGACCAGTAACAGTTTGTACTGGGTAGTTAGCTTCGTCAAGGAGGTTGTTTTACCTCCGTTTGTCTTTATAAATGTCTTGTCCATAATTACCAACCAAACTCAAAAAGTTACATCGATGGAAATTGATGAAAATTTTTAGAAAAGGTCAGAAAGGCCTAACGTATTTAAATCTGACAAGATTTTTGTGATGAGCCATCAATCAAATATTGGTTAATTATAAGTTATTTATTTGTGTGCTTGTTACCAAAATTATACAGAGTGTAATTGAGGAATTTATTGCGCTATATTTTGGTGGTTTAGTTTAATTAATCTATTGGCTAATTATTTAGCTAATTTTCATATAATTAATAATGCTTAGAATTAACCTAATAAAATAGTTAATCAATAATTAAATAGTACAAATTAGAATTGATTGATTGATTGAATGATTGATTGAATGATTGATTGATTGATTGGATAATAAATAAGCGTTTAATGAGAATACGAATTTAGCTGCCAAGGATAGGTATGCGTTCTCTGAGTGCCTTCTTAATATATACATTCACCATATATAGTATCTGCTTTAATTTTTATAACATACACGTACTAATAAATAATGAATGAATAGATAAATGAATAAAGCGTAACTTTTTCTGCAGCTACCCAAGTTTTGACACGGCCGCTTGGTATGGCGGGAAACTTGGCCAGTTCATCAACGGCCTTGTGTCTACCTGTCAAAATCCGACAAAGTTTAATGGCAATAACCTCATAAAACTTCTCATGAACCAAATGAACAACTTTCCCAAGTATTATTTTAACCAGAACTTCGCCTACAGCTGGGCAGTATTAGCTCTGTGCAACTCAGGTGCTATAAATGAGACGTACTACAAACGTCTTGTGGATGGTGCTGGGAATTATGCTTTTGGAGTTGGTAATGTCATCTTCTTTTTATCATATATTTTTCCATTTAATATCGTTTTGTGCATGATTGTCTTTTTATTTTATTTTATGCCTTATTGGTCGTATGATTGCTTGTTCAATTAATAAATTTGCTTACATGTTCAAATCCACCACCTTCTTAATCTTTTGTTTTCTATTACACTTACACTTTCCATTTTTATTCCCTTTCTGCAAGCGATTTCACTTCCGTTTCCTGTCTCCGTTTCCAGATGAAGCTGCAATATCAGTGACTGCATTGTCTTGTGTGAGAGACCAGACAGGGGCCGCTGACGTCACATCTGCCATCAACACTGGGATCCAGTATATACTGTCTAATATCAAACCGGATGGTTCATTTGGCAACCAATACACTACTGGACTGGCAGTTCAGGTATAGAGCTAAAACTATTCAGTGTAAAATATATGACGAGGTCATGACATGTTTCACATTAATCCAATGTTCATATTAAACCAGATGGTTGTTTGAATACCAGTAAAAGACAAACTAATCTAATTGCAAATAGTAATTGATGGGATATCACAGATCATACGGAATTTTCCCAAGTCCTTCTTCTGTCAGGGCTCATGCACAAAATTAGCAAGTACTGTGCTCTGAATGCTCAAATCTTTTGTTATTGTAGGCTCTGTATGCAGATGATAAAAGCAGTCGAAATCAGATCAAGGAGAAAGCTCAACTCTCCCTCTTGACCCATCAACGTAAGTAAAGACTTTCTTAATGCATAAGGGGTAAAAACAGGGGCGGATTGAGGCCGTCTTCTGGGTCTTCCGGGAGACGGTCAGATTTTCGAGTTTACATTTACGGGTATTTTATTTGCCTGTCGGAAGTACGGTCAAAAATGGAAGATGGATCAACAAAGATAATTTGGAAGACTGTCAGAAAATAGCTCTGGCTTCGCCCCTGAATAATATATATGTTATATAACATTAAACTGATATTTGACAATTTCTTTTATCTACTTTTTGTGACATTCTGTTAGAATGTAAGGATAAATTAAAATTGTAGCATGAAACACAGCTTATTTGTACCTTTTGATTCTAACAGAACGGGATGGTTCGTTTGGAGGAGTGACAGCTGCCAATCAGGTTCTCCCCGCCCTTGCTGGCAAATCATACGCTGATTTGGGGGACATCAAGATCTGTCAGAAGGCCACACCCCCTGTCACTACTACTCAAGGTCCGCCCAGTACGACTACAACCCCCCCACAACTAGCATTCACCATCCAGGCAGTTGCTAATATAGAAGGACACAATGAAAAAGAGAGTTACCACGTCAACGTTCCAATAGGATCATCCTTGTACGTCTCTATGGATATTCTTCAGAAAAGAGTATCAAATTTCAGGTAGGCTGCTTGATTTTCAAATTTCTTATATAAAATTCACTTTTTTATTCGGCTAATGACAGCATAATGAGAATACAAATCCATTCATTTGAATGTAATCTTTACACCATTTTGCGATTTTCCACAATTATGTACCAAAATTTTAACAGGTCGTAATACATTTGGACCTTATGAATGGCGTACAAAATACATGCACTAGTACAGGAATTACGTGTAACTGAATTGAATTGAAATGAGTTAATTAGGCCGTTATTGAAATAAAAATAATGCATTGGCATCGAAACACTGTAGCGTTCGACGAAACAGTATTTTGTGATCAATGATCAAGCTGGTAAATTAATAATTGCATTGATCTTGCCTATAGTTTTAAGGCAAAGGACACCTCCCTTGGTCACTACATCACCGAGGTTAACGGAATATCGGAGGATCCAGTTAAAAGAACGTATTGGCAAATTCTTAAGGCACCGAACACCCCATTGCAAGTGGGTATGTAACCGAAATGTTATCTCTTTTTTATTTGCACCCGTGCTAATTTTGGATACATTGTTTATATGTAATAGTTATTAGTACAATTGGCAATGTGTTTCTTTATCTATTTGTTCTACCTGATTTGAATTTGCCTCATTTATTTGTTTGTATATTCAATCAATTGCTACTCCATGGATTTATTTATGCATGTATTTTTACCCATACATTCTATATCTTTTAGTAATCATTTAAATTATATTAAGTTATGCATACACTGGTGTTTATGTCGAACGAATTATAATTTAATTATTTTCTTCTTGAATTCTAGGAGTCGACGGCTATATCCCGAAACCCAGAGATATCATTATCTTCCGACTGTCTAAGTATTAGCTAGAATGAGAGATCATCAAGTACCTGTATATCAATTAGACATTGAATACATCGGCTATAACCCACTGAATTCATTATCTTTCGACTCTCCACGATATTTATTTATTTATTTGCCAAAGTGTATATGTAATAAGGATCTTCCAGCGCCTGTATTCAGTCTCTTTTGTGCCATAAACTTTGAACTTAATTGTCTTTCGGACCACTACTTACCTATAATCTACTGGTCCAAATCATGATTCACTGGTCCGAATAAAAACATCAATCAGACAGGGACATGTTCCATTACTGCATGAATGTTTGTAATGACAAGACGTTGATTTTGTTGAAGTTTTTTTTTTTCAGAAATATTAGGCGACAGCTACGCTTCAGATTCTTATAGTCATGTCCGGCCACTTAATTCACATATTCTGAAAAATCTACTAGCCATAAAAATTTACTGGCCATGGGCGTAGGACCAGTGGTTAACGACGCAGATTGCTGTATATTAATAACATGCTAAGTTCATGAAAAATTGCACAGCACAAATAGTATCGTGACCTTGTCTTGGGGTATTTTGAATTTGAGGATCGTTTCTTTTGAATTTTGACTTCTCCGAAACACATATACTTTGGCTCTATCCGAGGTCTAAATGCTTCGTGTATCAATAATGTATCTATTTGTGTATGCTCTCCTCTTTTTTTAAGCCGCAGGAATTTCAACTGTTATATGGAGTGCATGACATTGAGTGTAAGTCAAATATGAATAATATATACATACATGTAGATGATGTAGGCCTATTTCTCCCTTGGCTTTAGATTAAAAGAATAAAAAAAAATTTAAATTGGTTCTCTCTCTCTCTCTCTCTCTCTCTCTCTTTGGGGACATAGGTGTATTTGTATATCAAAGTCATCACGTTTTTTTTTTTTTTTTCAAAACTGTGGCTATTTCACTATTTATATTTATTCATCTATAGCTTTCTCATATCCTGTGTTACTTTTTTAGTTATTCATTTTCATATCAACTCCTATTTTTTCATTTATGTTTTTATTTTGCCAATTGCTGTAGTTGAGATTTGGTTCATATGATAAGCACCTTTAGTGTGAAATTATCGAATAAATTATACTAATCATTAAAATGTTTGTGTGTATTTCACTCATCCTAAATTGCCCTTTTAAACGTGCAAGTCCATGTTTTTAAAGTCTGTATTTTTACTTTCTTTTAATGTAAATTACCATCTATCGTAATCTTACGGAGCAGCAATTGCTGATTTATATGGTGAGACTCAATATATTATGGTGATAACCAATGTTTAAACGTCCATGACCTCAGGTAGAGGGCAGCGCTTCTCTCATAGTTCTGGCTGAAGGTTCCTACAGTAAACTCTCGTTTACACCTGGGTATGTACTGCACCAGGAGAGGAACCGGCTTGGGACAGCATACTAATTGGCCATATTCACCTGCCACGCATGCACGGGTGAAGTCCTGAGGTACCTTGTGCTATTTAATTTTATAGGCTTTAATACCGAACTTATCTGGAAGGAAGAAGATTAAATGCCACTTAATAGTGTCTGTATGTACACGTACACTCGTAGTGCTAAATATACAGTGCTATTAGGAGCAAGCATAGAAGACACTAGTAATTTTCAAATCTAAAGGAATTCATTTAGACGTAATACTCTGCAACATTGGTCCCAAACGCAGTCTAATCAGTTTGATGTAACAATATTTTTATTTCTGTAAAATATCAATTTTATCATAAGGTTTATCAATAAAATAATCCATTTTGGTTTATTATATTTCCCCAGTAATCCGAAAGGTACTAATACTACATTCATATACATATGCACCAGTTTGAAGTGCTCACAAGGTGAGCAGTATCATAGTATTCAGTTCATTTCATCAGCCTCATAAATAGTATTCATTATAATAGCACTGTTCTGGAGTATGTTGCTACTGGTAAATTTCTCCCTGGCCACCATTCATCTAAATGAATTTAGAGAAGAAAAAAACTTATATTGTGGTATTTTTTCTATCAACATGATTTATTTTAATTGTATATACTCTGAAATGGAGAATAAATTTTAATTAAAAAAAAACAGCGGCTGTTAGCACACGAGAACAGGCACGTGTAGCTTGAAGGCACATGGTGCCCATTTGTAAATGAAAATATTCACTAAAAGAAGAACGGTTTGCTTTTCTGGTTCATTATATTCGAAAATAATATATTGCTACTAAAATAATTTTAACAAATATTAATAGTCCATCCACCATTATACACAGCGTTATGCTTTACGTGTTTGATTTTTGTCGTCTTGACATAAGGAAAAGAAATGGTAGCTGATTTAATTATTTAAGTATTGGGGTTTTATGTTTAAAGTATCTTTGCAAATAGAAGGTTTGCGGTTCATTTACTTCATTAAATATGCGACGTCTTAGCTAATTTCATCATATCTTACCTACGGTTACCAAAAAGCTTCAGATGAAAAAGAGTACGATGAAAACAGAGCTGGTAACATATGGCCGTTGAAAACAGGCACTGCTACACTCGAATTATAGCAGAGTGACTGGGTGGTAATGACGCACATGTCGGTAACGTTAGTGGCAAAGACTGACGAAATAACATTCTACACGGATGAACATTTTCTTATCTAAGTAATAAACAATTACTGTTACTATTCAGTATTATATGAAATTGTTGCGCAATATTAAGTATCTAGAGAGTGCCTGGAGTATTGGCAAGTGTAGTTTGATTTAATTCCATCAGCTGTTGTCTGACCTCCTAGGTTTGTGGTAAACCGACAGCTTTATTTTATATGCAGCTTATTGCACGTGAGACGCCTGTGCCATTTTATTTCTCAGTGTATTTTTATTTTTAATGATGATGATGATGATGTGTCCATTGGTTCAAAAAGTTCAGGGCTGGCCTTCTTCAGGGGCAGTCTGACCTGAGCTCCACTTACTCTGGTGTTTGTAGGGAATAAGTGTGAAAGGTGTCAAAAATAGGTCCATCTTTCTCTTTACGTACATGTATTGGATTCACCGGTGAAAATGCTGTCATACGTGTAAACTTCAGTATGCATTAACGTGTTGTGCAATTTGTGATACTTTGTACTCAGTTAGTGACATATTGTCCCTGAAGCCAATCTAGTCAGAGCCTCAGCTCAATCAGCCAGAGCCGCTACATTTCTGTTACTCAGCATTTCTGTAAAATTTAGGCCTATACAGATGTGTCGGTATAAATGTGACTCATCTATACACACTCATGGCTTATGAACCAGAAATAAAGGACAATCAAATCTTGACTTTTCTTAAAGACTTAAATAATAACAATTGAAATGAGCGTTCTATCTGTATCTTGTTTTAAAAAATAACTTTAAAAAATATGTTATTAATGTGGTTCGAATACGAGACTGAAGAAATGTCAGATTTTTTCTCCAGAATGTGCAGTTCAATGATGAAGCCATTTTCACTCTATTAGATCAGGTCAGCAGAAAGAACTCCATTTGGAGTACCAGATATAAGTTCTTCAGATGCTATTGCACTCTCCCCATGGGTTGCAACCTCAAAAAAGGTCGGTGGGGGCCTCTTTGCAACCCCACAAACGAAATTTTTGCAAAATTGCTTGGAAATGATAACTTTTGCTGACTCGTCACATCATTATTTTTAGGATGAGGAGTCTTATTTAATATTTCATATTTAATTTTTATCCCTAAGGCCATAACATTTAATGCAGGCAACAATTTGCCACATTGTTATTATTGTTAAAATTATTAGGATAGTGAGTTTATATAATAAACGCGGCCTTGTTTGGTCAAATCACGAACATCCGATAGTATTTGTTGCATTCTCTTTTGCTTTGAACGGGACTATGCAAGTTTGTGATGCACTGGGATGGAGGAGACATAAAGGTCATTATCAGATTATTTTGATTTTAGCATCGTGTTGGTGAGACAGTGACTGTCAATAAAGAGGGTAACATTCCGGTGCTTAATTATTTCGGGGGGGGGGGGGGGGGGGGGGGTTTTTACCCGTTTGGGGGGGGGGGGGGGGGGAAAAGGGTCCCAAAAAGGGGGGCAAAATCCCCACAGGGTTTACACACTGGGGGGGGGGTAAAAAAATATTTT
>NW_019775081.1:413990-471498 GCF_001039355.2 Lingula anatina | reverse complement strand
ATATATATATATATATATATATATATATATATATATATATATATATGCAAAGGACACGTTGGCTTGATCAGAGGGACATAATAGGTACTAAACTCTTTGTATATCAATTAATTAGACAGAACAAAAAGTCAAATGTACCCCCATGTGATTTCATGCTTCTTTATGTTGTAAAAGGCGCAGGGATGTCATTTTTATCTTTTTGAGTACATGAAAAATTAACATATAGGGTACACTTCATATTTAAATAATATTTTAAAGTTTTTCTTCTTTGGTTGTAGAATAAAAGCACATGAAGCTTTAAATTTGATGTATTTTGTGATTAACTCCACACGATTGATTATATGCATTTTATACATAATGCGTGTCTACGAACTATATGCCTCTTTGCAAATTGCTTTTTGTTTTCAGAATTGTGTCTGTTGAATTCATTCTTTGTATCAGTTTATCTATTTATCATATGTTCTTTTTATTTTGATTATTATTTGTATTCATTCACTATTAAAAGCCTTTATTTGTCATTATTTCATTTATCCATGAAATATGTCAAATGCTGCAGTTGAGACACGGTCCGTATGATAAACATGTTAAATTCCAACGCAATCGACAACAAATGCAATGGCGAAAAAAATCGAGGGAATCTAAGAGTACCCAATAATCGATACACAAAGAAACGTAGCACCAAAGCAGACCTTATGTCGGTCATAAATATTATAGGCTGACTAACTTGCATTGACGAAGTTTGAGGAATCTTATTTTCCAAACATCTATGAAAACATGTTCTGGAATCTCACAACTGGTCAACAGTTATGCCTCTTTCACATTGTGGTGTTCATTTTGATTAATAATGTTGCCTGGTCACCCCCATAAATATTAACCTTGTTCGGGATTTTATGCAGTTTCCGACCATATAAACATAATGACATTTGATTTAAGTTGAAGTATTTGATGACCAAGAATAGTGCAGACTGCCCTACAGGACACAACTGGACGTAGATGATGGTTATGTTGAATGTGAATGGTGTTTTGGTGAATGTTTACTACAGTTTAGTGTAGTAAAGCACACACACACACACACACACACACATATATATATATATATATATATATATATATATATATATATATATATATATATATATATGTAATAGGTTGGGATTTATCTAGCTGTGGATGTTATTTATTGCTGATTGCTTATACGTACCCCCCCCCCTTGTTGTAAGCTAATACTTTAACGTTTTCAACTTATAAAAGGGACCACCCTTGTTTAATACAAATAAGCGGCATACCGCTTCGCTTAAAGGCATTCTCTGTTTGACTTAGAAAACTGAATAAAAATGTCATTGTGTCATGTAACCTCAGCAGGTCAACAAGTACGCAAGCAGCGTGTTCAAGCATAAACATATATATCCAAACATTTTATAGCGCTTGAACAATTTTATTATTTCTTTATAGGTTTTTGTTGTATTAAATTTTTCAATTGGCGGTCAATCATTGTTAATGATCTGTGTGTTTTGTGAACGCGCCATTTCGATTTGACTTTATGATACGAGAAATTTATTTACAATAAAATGGCAACCTGCAATTATAAATACTCTTGTGTTTTGGACTTACAGGTAATATTTTAAAAAAAGACTAATGCAACGGTCATATTTGCCGCGCGGGATATACAATTTACAAAAGCAACTTATCTTCCATTCCCGCACGTCTATGCACGTTTTCAATTGAGAAGGATATAAGTTGAGATGCATCGATAAAATGTTAACAACCTGTTTGCAAAACCACGCTGACAAGATGCAAAAAAGCAACATTTAAAACATTTAATGTCAATACTTTTGGTGGCCCCTCAAGATGCCTTGTTTGTAAGCGCTTAAGTTTGTGACAAGATCAAAGTAACATACTTAGACCACGGTGGAAGTGAAGAACAAAAGACTCAAATGTGGTGTAACTCGCGTAACCGTTATAACCCGCTAAAGGACCCGTGGTCTAAATAAAATAGACCCCTCGTCATCGAGAGTTATGTGACATCCACTCGTGCTACCCACTCTTGTATGCCACATAACCCTCGCGGACTGGCGGTCTATCTATTACATACACTTACACTGATATATGTTTGGATGAGTTTCATCAATTGTAAATTATGGTTGTAAGCGTAACGCTCTGTCAGGAAGGTACTTACATGTTTTTAAAGCCTGTGTGTTTATTTTCTCTAATCGTTGGTCTCTTTGTGCCCACTCACCATGCGTTCCGTAATAAAGTTTAAAAACCGGTCATGTGTTTATCCATACCCACTCATCTGTCTAGGTAAACTTAAACCATAAAGAACATTTAGCTTGTGGGCGGAGTCAGAGTAACACCTGGCCCGTTCCACGCATTTATTTTCAGTGCATGTTTTTAATGCGTATATCCCATAATATGAAGAGTTTTGAACTTTTCCACTAAAGAAAAATGTTTCTACTTTGTATACTACCACCTACGTTATAAAGATATCTAGAATTGTGTATTCAATTGTAGGTTGCACTGCCCCCAGAGGCCTTATGAAAATTAAGTTCGCGCATCATTTCACATCATTATTATGAATCCATGCACGTTATTAACAGAAAAATTCACCCACCTGTCCTTCTAAATAGTTTTCAGTCAGAACAAACAGTGCTTGGATCATCATAAATAAAGAAAACTTTTAGATAGGTGTGTTGACCGGGCATCTTAAAAGAAATTAAAAAGAGCCTGCCGCCCACTTGGTAGTTGAATCGTTCTAAAATCAACAAACGACTACATACTATGCCTTATTTATTTTATCAATCAAAAATGGCCGTGGGTGTTTCTGGGTTATGTCTTGCAGTGCAACTATCCTTGTAATGTCATAGACCATGTTGCAGCATAAAACTACAAGTCACGCCTATTACCTTTTCACAATACAAATATTGCACATGTTTCCTGGCAACTATTCAGAGACCTCTCGTTATTTCAACACAAACCTCGCATTTTATTTATTTCTTATTTTATATTTAATACGCACTGTTTGCATGAAAAACTTTACAGTTGTAATTCACAGGCGTTGGGGTTAATTGTTTTTTTTTTTCATATATTTATTTATTGTATTAAGTTTTAATATTTTATATTCATTTAACTCATATCATTTCATTTATCTTCTAATTTTGTCTCGATTTGGTTCATAATGGACACGTTGCAACGTAAACAATAAAAATTGCAATATTTAAAATACCTCAGTTCGGTCAACGTCTTATACGTTCACTTGCATTTGATAAACATTCATCTGGGATGTTCATTTCGACAAAATTTGACGTGATGTTGCCTGGTCTTCATCGCTAAATGTGTTTACCACATTCGCTTCCTCAATAAGTTTCAACCTCAAATTGTAAGGGGCATTTTATTTATTTAACGGGGCTTCTGCTAACCAAGATTAGTACGAAATTGACCAAATTTGATATGGAAAATTGTGTTGAATGAATATTTTATGAGTAAATGCATTTTTATGCAATATGTCAGATCTACGTTTACTCACCTGCGGCGAGACCAATTCAGATTCCAAAGAGACCAAAATAAGAATGCATGGGGCAAAACTAATAGAAATGATAGAACAGAGTTACCCAACCTCTTCTTTCACTCTTCATGGACGTGCCTGGGGGCAAGCAGAGGAAGGGGCAAGTAACTGAATCAGTATGCACGGTATTAGGAGAATATACCTGAGGGGTAATGAGATGTATTTCCTATGAGACGCACGGTCCTTATTTTCCCTAAAAAAAATTCTTTTGTAAGTAATTTTTTGTATAATTATTAACAAGCGGATCCCTATTTATTTATTTATTTATTTATTTATTTATTTATTATCGGATGCCGGATTCATTGCATTAAGGCTTCTGCGCGCGCGCGCGCGCGCACACACACACACACACACACACACACACACACAATGTGATTCCCTTGTTAAAATGTGACCGGAAATATAAACGAAAAGAGGTTGAAAACATGGTGATCAGAATAATTTTTTGCTCAATACAACAGAGTAGATACGCCAAAGACACAACAGTCAAAACGCCAACGCCAACCCACGCAGCCAATCAGAGTGCGTTTTGTACACAGGTAGGCGGGGAAGCCATGTATAAAAGCAACCGCCTTCCTTCATATCTTCCTACCTCGAACGCTGTCTGCTCGGTTAAGACACCAAGTCCACCCAGTACCAAGGCACCACAGAAGTCTACTTCAGGATGCCTCATCTGAGAGAATTCAGTAACATTGACAAGAGATACTTTACTTCTAATCAGGTATGTAATCATTGCCACACTCTATGTATTTTAATTATCGGTGCGTCTCGCAAAAATTGGTCTTTAAGAAAAATGCCACTGTGTATTTATTCCTTGCATAATTTGTAGCTATTATCAAACGGCAATTTAGCCAAGGCACTGCGCATTTTTTTTCACACTGCACAATTTTCGCTTTTAAAAAAGAAAGCACCGTTTACAATCCACAAATCTAAAGGTTTTCTAGTCAAAAACTGTTGCAAAAATAGAATTTCTAGCCCCTTCTGCTGAAAAGCTTAAGTTTACGAAAAGTGGAGATGCTTCTGCATTGGGCACGAGAACTAAACGGGCAATATGAGTTTTTCTGGTTTTCGGTATTGAGTTACCGTAAGTCTGTTAAAACAAGACCATTAAATATATGCAGTATGCATTTGAAATTATCTCATGTTTTATGTGTTTCCATACCCTACATAGCTACTTTATTATCCCAATTCAGACACTTTAAACGATAAAACAAAATCTTATATTTCCTCTTTAATTTAAATGGTTAGGAAGATAGAATAAAGTCTAAATAAGTAGGAAGTCTTACAGAACTAAATTGTTTTATTAGGCATTGTAGAAAACATCGAATTTTAGTGCAGGAGAGGAACGAACAATGATTTGCAAGAAGGGCAAATTGCTTATATTTAGTAAAAAATAAACTGGCGGGATAATCCTGGATTTTAAGGTCTAAGTAAAATATAGTTGACAATTAAGTAAAAAATGAGAGCCATTTATGATAATAGAAAGGTAAGACCTAAAAAAAAACAACTTCAAGAGGAGCGTATCTCTCTGGGGCCTACAAATGAATTTATTTTCTGCATATTGTGCCCATTCCAGGGGCTCGATAATGGTGAAGGCAGGGTTATCAACAGGTTGTTGACCTTACTGGTGCAAGTGCAGGGCCGTAGCCTGAGCAAAATGCCAGGGGGGGCAGTAAGCGGACCGAGGGGGCGAAGCCCCCGAGGGGGAAGGGTGGGGGTGTCCCCCTCCCACGATGTGGAAAATTTTTAAAATCTGTATGTATAATACAGCATTCTGGTGAATTTTAACTGTTATTTATTGCTCAATCAGAAGTCAGAAATTGCGATTATTTTTTTTTTTTTGCACCTCAAATCCCCTGAAGTGCGGAAGTTCCCTGAAGTGCGGATCACCACTCATTGTTATGTGTAAGAGATGTCGTTGGTGTTTAAAATGCTCAGTCGTGGTCGGTCGCTAAGGGCTGCACCGGAAGTGAAGTACCAAAAATGAAATTAGTTTGTTTTAAGAACTGAACCCTTACTTACTTTTTCAGGCCTCTGGTGGAAATGGGGGAACGCCGTTCACGTACGTAAGGCTGGACGATGGCGCCATAATGACCAAGCTAAAAGCCTGGAAAGACGATTGGCGTATCCGTGGAGTGGAGATGTGGATGAGCGATGGGAAGTCTCACCTTGTTGGAAAGCGATCTGGATCTTCCAGCGAATTCCGCTTGAACACCGGCGAGAAGCTGACCAAGCTTAACATCCAGGCCAGCGGAGAGACCAGCTCAGGCGGGAATCATCGTCTCGGTGCCATCTGGTTGCAGACGGACAAAGGGCGCGACTGGGGAATCTTCTCTCGCTGGTTGGATGAGGACGGCCGTTACTGGCCAGACGTGGGCTCCGGCATCGTCTGCGGAATGTTTGGCGCCGGGGGCGAGGACGTCGACTGTCTGGGGTTTGCCATATTGCATCCAATTAAGCAGGCACGCCTTGTGGACGTGACTTACCCGAATCTGGACATGGAGATTGTCGCTACGGTCCCAGACACCGTTGTCCACCAGAGGATCACAAATGAATCGTCCGTAGAACAGACCTACACCGTGAAGGGTACCCGATCCGTCACCATTACGCGACAGTGGAGCATTACCACCGGTTTGGAGTACTCTTTGCAGACAACGGTCTCCGCAGGTATCCCAGAGGTTGCAGACGTAGAGGCCAGCTCAACCTGGAAGGTCACCGCGAGTGCCTTATACGGGAGGTCCACTACAAACACCGAAGAGCGCACGTGGGAATGGCCGATCAAGTGCCCTCCAAACCGGAAGCTGTATGCCACAGGTACCATGTACGCCGACTCCATAGACACGGAGTACAAGGCCAACATGCAGATCGACCTTGCGAACGGCAACAGCTACAAGTACAGCGTGGAGGGGATCTATGACGGCATGAATGCTCGCAGTGGGTCAGTTAAGATTGATGACCTGGGCCCATGCAATTAATCAGTCAAGACTGCTGACGTCACGGTTTTCAGTTAGGTGACGTCACAGTGCCCTTGCTCATGTGATATCGTGGACTGATGTTGCATCTGAAAACTACAACTCACGCCTTTTTTACTTAGCACCGTTTAAACATATGCACGTGTTCCCTGGCAACTATTCTGCTAAATGTTGAAAATACGTGACAAGAGACTATTCGTTTAAATATGACATTTTTATCAATACAACTCACACACGTCTATGCACTTTTTCAACTGAGACAAATCTAAACTGGCTTGAGATCCGTAATTAAGATGTAAACAACAAAATACATTATAATCTTGTGGTATGAAATGTAGAATTTATAGAAGATGTTGATGTCTGGCGTGACCTTGTTTTTAATTAGACTACGTTGACAGAATGAGCAAAGCCACATTAAAAACGTTGTATTTGCATGTTAGTACTTTTGATGGCTAGTTAAGATACTCTGCTTGTTAACACTCAATTCTGTATCAAAACAACATATATACTCTTTGAGGAAATGTTTGATTGAGTTTCAACAATTACATATTATCAATGTAAGCGTAACGCTCTGTCGTGAGGGTATTTGCATGTTTTTAAAGTCTGCGTGTTTATTTTCTTTATACTTTGATCTCTTTATGCCTACTCTCCATGTTTTCCCTAATAAAGTTTAAAACCAGTTTTCCATGCCCATTCCACTGTCTAGGTAAACTTAAATCATCAAGAACAGTTTGTTTTTGCGACCAAGAGGGGGTCAAGTAACACCTGGTCCGTCCCACGTATTTCAAGTGCATGTTTTCATTTGTAAATTTAATAAAATTAAGAATATTGAACCTTTCCACAAAAGAATATTGCTTCTGACTACTATAATACCCCCAACGCTATAAAACTGTCCAGAGTAACGTATTTAAATTGTGAAAAAAAATCACTGCACTGCGACGGGTACCAATGAATAATAAATCCCGCGCGTCATTTGTCACAACATCTTTATGATTCAATGCGCGTAATTTACAGGTATATTCGCCCACCTATCGTTTGTGTTGCCAGTCCGTGCAAACAGCGGTTGGGTTATTATCAAAAAACAAGACCTTTTGGTGAGTTTGTTGACCGAAAATCTTTTAAAAAAGGCCTGTCGCCCACTCGGTGTTTAAATCTTCCTAAATCAACAAACGATTACATTTTGTGCATTCTTGTGATGTATTTAACTGATCAAAAATGGTGCAACCATCCATGTAATGCCATAGACCCATGAAGCAGCTTAAAGCTTCAACTCACGCCTTTTACCTGACCATTATACAAACCCTGCACATGTTTCTAGGCAACAATTCGGAAACTTTTTGTTATTTCACCACATATTCGAATTTTATTCAATTTCATGCATAATAGTTGCACGTAGTTGTCATTCATATTCACTGAGATTAATTCTTTTTATTCATTCATACATTGCTTTATTGTATAGGGTTTAGGTTTTCTATGTATTTTTTCAGCTATTATTTTACTCATATTCATACTCATGCCCATTTGCCTACATTTTTGTCAAATGCTGCAGTTGCGATTTGGTCCATAGACACGTTGCCACGCATTCAACAAACGCAATGCTGAAAAAGTTGACGAGAAGACGAGAAGCACATTAGCTCTGTTAAACTATTAAACGTAGCACTAAAAATAGGCCTCAGTGTCTATTCGTTTTCCTTCCTCGTTGCCACAAAATATCAGTTGCAAAGTTCAAGAATAAAGAAAGGTAAAGATATAAGTATGTTATCTTATCAAATCCTGTGTTCAATACTATCACCACAACATGAAATGCACTAAGTGGTAGTACATGAAATGGTCTTCCAATAACCACAAAGTAGTTAATAATAAACCTTGCATTTATGAATCTGTAAAGAATTGATAATAAAACAAAAAGAAAAGGTCTCGATTATTTTTCTAAGCAATTGCAGTGTGGGCTTGACAAGCGCTAGACTTGCAACACATCATTTTTGAAAACCTAATGTAACGTAGTTCCTTTGGTGATTCCCATTGCCATTGCATCTTTTAAAATGCATATTTGACATTGACATACATCAATTTATTCTAGGTCAGTGAAATGAAGACATTCAAAAGATGGTCATTTGTATGCAGCACTCAATAGAAACCTCAATAAGAGCTAGAAAGTGTTTAAATTTGTATTTCTGTTAAAATAAAGAAAGTTGATATTGCATTTAAAGCAGCTTTGTTCCTTTTTCGAGCTTCACCTTGACACACACACAGATGTAGATAGATAGATAGATAACCTTGATTTCCAATCTGCCGTATAAAATGGTCATAAATGTATCTATTGTCAATGACTGTATTCTGGGGTAAAAAAAGTACAGTGTGATATTTCTGCCTGTGGGCTTAACTGTGGGCTTACAGGGTTCATGGTATTCAGGTGTATGAAAATATTCAGTATTCGTCCGGTTTGTTTCTAGTTGACATGTGTGTCAGCAAATGGAAAAAGCGACCATAAACAAGGTCATCAAATTGCTTTTTGATGCATATCAAACGTTATAATAAATACTGGAGTGAACCGGTAGTCAGTGCAACAAAGTCACAGCAGCCAAAACACCTACTCTGATATACGACATTACTAGGACAACCAATCAGCGTCGGCTGTGCATTAGGAGGCGTGGAAAGCGCGCATAAATACGGCGCCCGTGCTTCATATCTTCCCACCTGTAACGCTGTCTCCCCTGGTTAGACACCAAATCCATCCAGGACCAAAGAATCACAGCACTATATTCCAGAATGCCATACCTCAGAGAATTCAGCAGCATTGACAAGAGGTTTTTCACCACCAATCAGGTATATCAATTCTTACCACAATGAATGTACTACAGATCGGTACGGTGTTCGTCGCAAAAATTGTATTTGAAAAAATATATCCTTGTCTTAATTATGCACGTTTTTAAGCTACATTTTGCAGTTTATTTGAACTTTGACATTGCACTTTCGCTGAGAAAGTGGCTTTACAGAATTGGTGCTTGTTTAATGAGGTACTATATGCCACTTAACAAAACCATTCACTGAACTTACACA
This sequence comes from Lingula anatina, assembly GCF_001039355.2. Next base: position 461,904 of record NW_019775081.1, on the reverse strand, counting down.
AAAGTTAATGGAAAAGGGTGGTATTTTTAAATACTAAAATATTAAAATATAAACCTGTTACTGCTGCAAGTGCAGATCCCCGCCAATTTTGCAGCACAATAGTGTACAGCACGCCCTATTGAGGTTGTAGATCAGCACTAAGAGTGAACTACCAAAGAAAAAGCTGGTAGGCTTGGGTGGTAGTGCACTTGCCCAACGGGAAATCATGTTGTTTCAAAATGAAACAATGTTGAACTTCAACGTTGAAAAGACGTTGGATTGGATTTGAAAATTTGATCAACGTCAAATAACAACATTGTATCAACCCCAGTTGCTAGACAAAGCCATTAAAATGACTTGAAATGTTTTTCTTTTTTATTCAGAAACTCAGGTGCACAATTATCACTTACACTGTCAAAACGGCGTTAGCTTCAAATACATTCCTAAGCGCCTTTTTTGTCTCATTTTTTCAACGCGTTTAGCCTAAGCACGTTTCATTTCAACATGTAAGCATGTAACACGCTTTTAGCCTGAATGTGTGTAGAAGTATGACGCGTTAGACGGCAAAATAGCATCACGGTGACCAAACTACAACGTTGAAACAACGTCGAATTATGATGACTTTATGATGTGTCCGGATCAACATTGATTCGACGTTGAATTTAGGTAGATCAACAACCCACCCTATTTAATTCAACGTTGATCAAATGTCACTATGCCTGCTGAGAGGGGTTCATGGAATTGGCGTTATTAGTATAATTATAAATATTATTATTATATTTTTGAGGATTAGGGGGACTTGAGAGGGAAATTTTTATGTATAGTAACTAGTACTAAGACCTACTTTCCTTTTCAGGCCTCTGGCGGAAACGGCGGAACGCCGTTCACGTACGTCAGACTGGACGATGGAGCCATCATGACCAGGCTAAAAGCCTGGAAAGACGATTGGCGTATCCGTGGAGTGGAGATGTGGATGAGCGACGGGAAGTCTCACCTTGTTGGGAAGCGATCTGGAGCTTCCAGCGAATTCCGCTTGAACACCGGCGAGAAGCTGACCAAGCTCAACATCCAAGCCAGCGGAGAGACCAGCTCTGGCGGGAATCATCGTCTCGGCGCCATCTGGTTGCAGACGGACAAAGGGCGCGATTGGGGAATCTTCTCGAGATGGTTGGAAGAGGACGGCCGTTACTGTCCGGATATGGGCTCTGGCATCGTCTGCGGAATGTTCGGTGCCGGAGGCGAGGACGTCGACAGTCTGGGGTTCGCTATACTGCATCCAATTAAGCAGGCACGCTTGGTAGACGTCACCTACCCAAATCTGGACACGGAAATTGTCGCCTCGGTTCCGGAAACCGTCGTCCAGCAGAGGATCACAAATGAATCTTCCGTAGAACAGACCTACACCCTGAAGGGTTCCCGATCCGTCACCATTACGCGACAGTGGGGCATAACCACGGCTTTGGAGTTCTCTTTGCAGACAACGGTCTCCGGGGGTATCCCAGGGGTTGCAGACGTCGGGGCCAGTTCAACCTGGAAGGTCACCGCGCTTGCCTCATACGGTAGGTTCACAACGACAACGGAAGAGCGCACGTGGGAATGGCCGATCAAGTGCCCCCCAAACCGCCTTTTGTACGCCACAGGTACCATGTACGCCGACTCTATAGACACGGTGTACAAAGCCAACATGCAGATCGACCTTCAGAACGGCAACAGCTACAAGTACAGCGTGGAGGGGATCTACGGCGGCATGAATGCTCGCAGTGGGTCAGTCAAGATTGAGGACCTGGGCCCTGCACTTAAGCAGTTAACACTGGGAACGTCACGATTTACGCAAGGTGACGGCACAGTGAAATTGCTCATGTGATGTCCCTGGCAACTATTCAGATAGTTGTTGAAATCGTTCGAATGTGACTCTTTTGTTGTTTTTTTCTTTGTTGATACATTTCCCGCACTTGTATGCACATCTTGATTTGAGACCAAACGAAGCTGCCTTGAAACCTGTAACTAAGGTATAAACACCAAAATGTGTTATAAACTTGTGGTTTGAAATGTAGAATTTATAGGGCATACTGATGTCAGGTGTGACCTTGTTTTTAATAAGACCGTGTTAACAAAATAAGCAAAGCCATTATCAAAATCATTCAATTTTTATGTTTATACTTATGGTTGCCAGTTAAGGTATTTTAATTGTTGACACTTAATTTTGTTACAAAACAAAAAATCACATACAGGGTTAATACTTAATATGATATATTTCTATCATTATTTTTGAGTGCAGATTAATTTTTTTATTATTTTTGCTTTTTTCATCAAAGAAGTGTGTACTTGAGTCATAAAAATATCCAGTCTTCAATTGTGAGATATTTTGGTTAATAATATCAAATCTGACATAAGATGTAAGGTGACGGCACATCACGATCTACCGGCTGATGACCATAGCTATTGATTCTGCGTGCTACATCCGCCCACAGGCTTTCAATTGGGTTTATGCCTTCTAGAAAAACCAACTGGTACTGGGCACCGACATGGAATGCTCCCCAAATAGAGACGCCACCACCCCCTGCTTGCACCCCAGGCAGTACACGGTCATCGTTTTATGCCTCTGGTACACGCTGGCGGACACGGATTCGACCGTCAACCATAAGAACTCCATATCTGGACTCATCACTGAAAACAACGTGATTCCAGTGGTTTAGCTGCAAACGCACGTGGTCTCCGGCCCATTGCAGACGTCGCTGTATATGACCTGCTGTTAACAGTGGTTTCAGTACTGGTCTTCGTGCAAAATAACCGGCTTGCAGTAATCTCTTGTTCACTAGGGGCCTTGAAACGGGCCTTTGAATGACATTCTGCCACTCCCTTCTGAGGACACTGTTTGTCTTTGCACGGCCAGCACGGCACAGTCTAAGGAGAAGGCAATCCTGTCTTCTTGTTGTGATTCGACAACACCCTGGTCGAGGTTTTGGAGTAGGTGCGCCTGTTGTAGCATTTCTTTGGAGGACTTTACTAACGGTTCCCTGATAAATGTTGAATTGCCTGGCAATGGCTCCCCGTTTATGGTCATTTTTTTCTGACAGCAAGAATCCCATAGTAAGCTGCGTTGCTTAGCGGTCGATCCATATGTTCTCTAAGGTACCTGTCAAGTTTCAGTGCGATCCCTTTGTTGCTTCTTAAAATACTCTCCAAAGATTTTTTTGTTGTCAAGCGTTTCAAGGTCAGACGGTCACCCGTTTTCATCAATCTGCTTATTTATTTATTTATTTATTTATTTTTAGTTCATCTGCTAAAACATCTTTTTATATATAAAGCCTCTCAATTTCTTTAAAGATATTGTTTTGTTTCTTCATCATTTTCCTGGTAGTGCATTTCACTTACAAACAACATCTCTTTTGTTATTTTTATAGAAAGAAGTGAAATGTTATCCTCTTTTTATGCGGAACTTCTGAGAGCGCTACCGAGCATTTTCTTCTCATCGTCTACCATAGTGAAAGTAGTTTGCAGTCGAAATAAGTGTAGTGTAAAAACCAAAAGACCAGGATGAAAACAAGCCAGAACATGATAAATTGATATAATTGAATAATTCTATGCTCGCAGTCAGTATTTGAAACAGGAAACAATGGTTCCAAGTCATTAATTCGGCGGTCACTAATTCACGGCTCCAGGTGGCAATTATCGTAAATGAGGACTTAACCAGTGGTATCTGAAAAATGGGGAATACAATGGGGTATGTCCTCGAAGACATTAAGAATTGTGCCCAGGATGTTTCATAAATACTAGAATCGAGAAAAGCAATCAAATGCACAAAGCTAGGACGCCACTTGGAAGATTTTCGTTTCGAAGTAGTTCTCGTCTGAACGCACGTATCTTCATCATTAAATATGAAATATGTCGACTGAATTTATACAGAACAGAACCACTATGCGCGCTACGCACAGTCAAAAGAGTCGATTCTCGTCAAAAGAACACGACTTTTGTGCTTGATATGCATTGCATGCCTGAATATGATATATGTTTTGACCTGTGATGCAGTCGAGGGGGCATTTGGGTTAATCTTCTTGTTCTGAGTTTTTTCAAACCGAGGCCGTCGCAGGTAATATTTAACCCTGACCCTGAACTGGTAAGAGTTTTGCGAGACAACCATAAAAACATTTGAATTGTCAGAGAAGCTTGTAAAGAGTTAAATGACTGTGTATTGAAGACAAACGGAACTGCATAATAACAACCTGCTCAAGTATGAAAAGAATATGATGTATGAATGGATGATGAAGCTGCGCAAATGCTCCTTTCCGAAAAAAAAATCCGTTGAAGTACGCTGTATCTTTCGCTAATATGTTATTTGAATTTCTTTACCTTTAAACGGGGCGTAAGCATAGGGAAAGTTACTGTAGTTTGTGTAATAGAGACGGTTAATTGGTATGAAGTTCAAGGTTATCATATCGGGTTAGACATAAACACTAATAATATAAATGATAAATAAGCACAAAACAAGAGATGTGTCTGCTCTCAAAATAGCATGGTTTGGATGTTTTTTCTTCCATTTTGAATCTTTATCATTTTTTTCATTGACCTTTAAAACGTGGTGAATATGAGTAGTTAACATGAGTGACGTCAACTACGCACATATTTTGCATAGCTATATTTGCATAGCTGTTTCGTGTGGCATTTAATTAACTTACCATTTATGTCTTTCCATACTGAGATTGGAGATGGGGCATGGTATAAAGCAGTGAAAATGTTGGACTAGGCAGAATAATATGCTAAATTACACACAATGTGATCGCTACTGTCGTGACTGAAGTGTTCACTTTTTTGTATAATGACTCTCTTTTGTGGTAAAAAAGTTACTGTGTGACATATGTTCCTGTAGACTTTACTCGTTGATTACAGGGTCCAGGGTATTCAGATGTCTAAAAATACGTCCGGTTTGTTTCTAGTTGACATGTGTGTTAGGCAATGGAAAAAGCGACCATAAACAAGGTCATCAAAATACTTTTTGATGCATATCAAACGTTATAATAAATACAGGAGTGAACCAGTAGTAAGTGCAACAAAGTCACAGCAGCCAAAACACCTACTCAGATACACGACGTTACTAGGATAACCAATCAGCGTCAGCCTTGCGCAGAAGTAGGCGTGGAAAACGCGTATAAATACGGCGCCCGTGCTTCATATCTTCCCACCTGTAACGCTTTCTCCTACGCGGGTAAGACACCAAATTCATCCAGGATCGAGGAATCACAGCACTTTACTCCAGAATGCCTCACCTCAGAGAATTCAGCAGCATTGACAAGAGGTATTTCACCACCAATCAGGTATGTTAATTCTTACCACATTGAATGTACTAAAGAAAGATCCTGTGTTCGTCGCGAAAACGGTATTTGAGAATAAACATGTATGTTCTTTTCTTAATTATGTGCGTTTTATGCAACATTTTGCAGTACATTTGAATTAATTTTAATTAATTCGAAATTACGTTTTTCAACGTTGCACTTTTGCTGAGAATGTGGCTTTACAGGTTTGGTGCTCGTTTAATGAGGTTCTACATGCCACTTAACAAAACCATTCACTTATAACTTTACACAAACGTTTATGGAAAAGATGTGGTATTTAATATAAACCGGTTACTGCTGCAAGTGCAGATTCTCGACAATTATGCAGCACAGTAGTGTACAGCACGCTCTACGGTGGTTGGAGATCAGCAGTCAGAGTGAACAACCAAAGATAAATATATATATATATATATATATATATATATATATATATATATATATATATATATATATATAGAAGAGTCACTGTCACCTTAGTCTGGCATGTCTATCTACCTAGCTTTAACAGGTTACCGTGAACTATAAACATAATTAACTTTACTCAATCACATTTTTAGCTAGAATTAATCATCTTTGTGTTAGTTGATCTTGCGCGGAAGTTTATTAGAATGTATTTCTGAAAAACAAGTTGGGGAAATTAGCTAGTTCACTATAGACACCAAACAACTATCACTTTTACTTTAAAGCACCGTTTTTTATAATTTGATAAAGTTCGCTACAGTATTGATGTCTATCTAATCTTTTCCAGAAGCAATGTAAATTAGAACACTATGACTGATGGTGGGGCATTCATTCTAATAGTTTATGTAAACTTTCATCACATGCTGGTTATTTCGGTAACAAAAGTCCGAAGATTCTACAATTTCCACAGCTCTAGTTGTCGACTAACCCCAAGCACAATTTAGAATTTTAATTAATTAAATTAATAACATTAATTAAATTTAATTGATTTAATTAAAATCTAATTAATTAATTAATTAGATTAAAACTGCTAAATGTAGTTAAAATGGAGTAAGAAGTGTTTTGGTTATTTGTAAAAAAATGTTTTCAAAACATTATATAATTCTTTTCCAGAATATTATAGAGACGCTAAAAAATTACAGAAGATAACGTTATCATAAAGTTTTGAAGAATCAGCATTCGAATCTTTCAACAAATATTATAACGTCATCATAATGCTTTTTTGTTAACTGGGGCATTTTTTGTATGGAGTAAAAATTTCGCATAACTTCATCATAACATTATCATAATATTATAATATTATAAAATGTCACTATGCCTGCTGGGTGGGGTTCAAGCACAGTAATAACTTCAGTGCTCTAATGGAATTGGCGGGACGCCGTTTACATACTGGAGGGTGCTACCTAAGATTATTATTATTATTATCATTATTATTATTATTATTATATTTTTGAGGGGCATGGGGGCCTTGGGAGGGAAATTTTTACATATAGTAATCAGTACTGAGACCTGACTTTCCTTTTCAGGCCTCTGGTGGAAATGGCGGAACGCCTTTCACGTACGTCAGACTGGACGATGGAGCCATCATGACCAGGCTAAAAGCCTGGAAAGACGATTGGCGTATCCGTGGAGTGGAGATGTGGATGAGCGACGGGAAGTCTCACCTTGTTGGGAAGCGATCTGGATCTTCAAGCGAGTTTCGCTTAAACACCGGCGAGAAGTTGACCAAACTCAACATCCAAGCTAGCGGAGAGACCAGCTCAGGCGGGAATCATCGTCTAGGCGCCATCTGGTTGCAGACGGACAATGGGCGCGATTGGGGAATCTTCTCGAGCTGGTTGGAAGAGGACGGCCGTTACTGTCCGGATGTGGGCTCTGGTATCGTCTGCGGAATGTTCGGTGCCGGGGGCGAGGACGTCGACAGTCTGGGGTTCGCTATACTGCATCCAATTAAGCAGGCACGCTTGGTAGACGTCACCTACCCGAATCTGGACACGGAAATTGTCGCCTCGGTTCCGGAAACAGTCGTCCAGCAGAGGATCACCAATGAATCGTCCGTAGAACAGACCTACCTCGTGAAGGGTTCCCGATCCGTCACCATTACGCGACAGTGGGGCATAACCACGGCTTTGGAGTTCTCTTTGCAGACAACGGTCTCCGGTGGTATCCCAGGGGTGGAAGGTGTAAAGGCCAGTTCAACCTGGAAGGTCACCGCGATTGCCTCATACGGTAGGTCCACAACGACAACGGAACAGCGCACGTGGGAATGGCCGATTAAGTGCCCCCCAAACCGCCTTTTGTATGCCACAGGTACCATGTACGCCGACTCTATAGACACGGAGTACAAAGCCAACATGCAGATCGACCTTCAGAACGGCAACAGCTACAAGTACAGCGTGGAGGGGATCTATGATGGCATGAATGCTCGCAGTGGGTCAGTCAAGATTGAGGACCTGGGCCCTGCACTTAAGCAGTTAACACTGGGGACGTCACGATTTACGCAAGGTGACGGCACAGTGCAATTTCTCATGTGATGCCATGTGTTGTCATGTCATATTATGTAGCATCTCAAAACTACAACTCACGCCTTTTTACTTAGCACCGTCTAAACACTTGCACGTGTTCCCTGGCAACTATTCGGATAGTTGTTGAAATCGGGATAAGAGACTGTTCGTTCGAATGTGGCATTTTTGTTTTTTATTCTTTGTTAATTGCAATTCACGCACGTGTATGTACTTCTTTATTTGAGACCAAACTAAGCTGGCTTGGAACCTGTAACTAAGATGTAAACACCAAAATGCATTATGAACTTGTGGTATGAAATGTAGAATTTAAAGCATTTTGATGTCTGGCGTAACCTTGTTTTTAATAAGACCGTGCTGACAAAATAAGCAAAGCCACTATTTAAATAATTCAATTTGCATGTTAATACTTATGGTGGCTAGTTAAGATACTTTGTTTGTTTACACTTAATTTTGGAAGAAAACAAAAAGTCACATATATACTCTTCGAGGAAATGTTTGGTTGAATTTCAACAATTGTATATTATCATTATTAGCGTAACGCTCTGTCGTGAAAGTGCTTGCATATTTTTTCTGTAAACATCGATCTCTTTGTGCCCACTCTCCAAGCGTTTCTAATAAAGTTTATGTGTTTTTCCATACCCACTCTCCTGTCTAGGAAAACTGAAATTATCCATAACATTTTGTTTGTGCTACCAAGGCGGGGTCAAGTAACACCTGGTCCCTCCCACGCATTTTAGTGCATGCTTTCATTTGTGTATTTCATAATATGACGAGTTTTGAGCCTACCCACAAAAGACTAATGATTTTTTTAGCTCACTGCTGGTACCCTCTAAACTTTCCAGAATGGTGTATTCAAGTTGTGTATTCAAGCCCGTCATTTGTCACACCTTTATGGATCTATGCACGTAATCCAAAGGCAAATTCACCCACCTATCCTTGGTGTTGTCAGTCAGTGTAAAAGGTGCTTGGATTATTATAAATAAATAAGACTTTCTGATGAGTTTGTTGACCGGAGATCTTAAAAAAAAGATATAACAGCCAGTCACTAGGTATTTGGATCTTCCTAAAAGAAATAAACGATTACATACTGCGCCTTCTACAGTATATTTAATTAAACAAAAATGATCGTGAGTGTTTATGGGCTGCGAGTTGCAGTGCAACTATCCTTGTAATGTCATAGACTTATGAGTCAGCGTAAAGCTTCAACTCTCAACTTTGCCTTTCCACAATACCTGTCTCCTGGTGACTATTCGGAGACTTTTTGATATTTCACCACATACCGTACTCCGCATTTTATTCATTTTGATGCATATGCTTACATAAACAACTTTGTGGTTGTGATTCACAGTAATTCTTTTTATTTATTCATGCATTGATTTATCGTATTCGGTTTCAATTTTCTATTAATTTTTTTCTTCAGTTATTATTTTACTTATATTCAACCTCATACTCATTTACATATCGTTTACCTGCCAAATGCTGCAGTTGCGATTTGGTCTAAAGACACGTTGCAACGCATTCAACAAATGCCATGTTGAAAAAGTTGGCGAGAAGACGAGAAGTATCTGGGCTCTGTGAAACTAATAAACGTATCACTAAGATAGGCCTTAGTACCATAAAATCTCAGTTGCAATGGTAACGAATAAAGAAAGGTAAAGATATAAGTATGTTCCCTTATTAAATCTTGTGTTCAATACCAGGCCTACCCAACTACCGGACTCGGCACCGAATGATCCTGAATTCACCGGTAGATCGGACCACACTACCCGTTTTCAAGGTGTGTATCAGTACTCATTTCACAGTATTAGACGCGACACCGCTCTTGCCTAGTACGCGATGTGATAGTGACGATTCTCAGCGGGGTTCAAAAGCATTGCATCACCACTCAAAATTTGTTCGGGGTATGATACTGTGAAATGCGTACTGACTCACACCTTGAAAACGGGTAGTGTGGTCCGATCTACCGGTGAATTCAGGATCATTCGGTGCCGAGTCTGGTAGTTGGGTAGGCCTGAATACTATCACCACAACATGAAATGCACTAAGTAGTAGTACATGAAATGGTCTTCCAATAACCACAAAATAGTTTAAAATAAACCTTGCATTTATGAATCTGTAAAGAACTGATAATAAAATATAATGACAGGCCTCAATTATTTTCTAATCAATTGCACTGTGGGCTTGAAAGACATGACTTGCGACACATCATTTTTGAAAACCTCGTGTAACATATAGTGTCTTTGGTAAATCCCATGCATTGCAATTGTATCTTTTATCTGGACATTTGTGAATATAAAGACGTATAAGACATAACACAATATATTTACACGATTGTGCTTTTACGATAAACAAGCAAAAAAAGCACTAGGAATTTGTAAATTATTTTTGTTTTTCTTTTTCACTCGCCTTGATAAAGAATAAGATAATTTTCATTACAATTTTCTCAACCAGAGTCTGAAAAAGAAGTTTTTACGGTGCCAGTGCAGTTTACCTGAGAATGAACTGAACGCTGTCATTACACCGCAATGATCTGACTAGATGCACAAACATAAAAACACAATGGCACAACAAAACGCAATCACAATCTCATTATTCATGCACCTTATTTAAAAAACATTCTTTAAACTTGAAAATCATTTTCACCCCAACGAAGATGTTTTAGTGTATAATGAATCCTCTATTTATACATGCTTCTACAGTGTAATTCAGACATACTGCAAATAGCCAAGTATTACCTGTGGTTTGTCAAACATGATCGACCCAATTCTATCACTCGGAACTACTCGGATGTCTCCGCACTCGACAATGGAGCTTGCGAAATGAGCCGAGGATTGCCGATTGCAATTCTATAGAACTTTGACTTTAAAGATCCGGGATGCGGTGAAAGAAATAATTCAAACAATGTTGCATAGAAATTAGTGTTATTTGCGCTGGCACCGACTGCTATCCATTCAAAGTGGTCGACTGTTTATAAAATTACTATGTATGAAACCATAGCGGCTTTGGCCCTTTTTGGAGCTTCAACTTAATATGTGTGTGTGTGTGTGTGTGTGTGTGTGACCTTGATCTGTGATGACTTCTATTCTGTTATAGAAAAAAGGGTAATAAATTTATTTATTATAAATGGTACCTCTTATAGGTTTTCACGTTATCCATTTGGATTAAAATGCCCTCCCCACACAATGTCCACCATTTTGGATTTCTTTGTTATATAATCTAGGATCTATTGGGCCCCTAGTGGACTATATTCAGGTGGAAAACCTTTGTGAAGCTTTTTACCAACTTCAGTTGAAAAAAAAGAAGAACACCCATGTAATGGCATACATTGATGGTAATGATTTTGGATAAAGACCCATCATAATATGCATGGTATGAGAGGAAGGGAGCAAGGAGGCAATTAACACCAGCGCCCACAACCCAAGACTGAACCGAGAAGGGAGAGACACCAACTGTTACACACATGGGGCAGTACTATTACTGAGACATGAGGGAATAGTGCTCAGTCTCATAGTGACACACACGGGGGCAACAGATCCCGTTGGAAGTGGTAATGATTTTGGTTAAGACGCATCATGGTATGAGGGGAAGGGGGCAAGGAGGCCCACAACCCAAGACTGAACCGAGAATGAAAAGACAAAAAAACTGTCACACACACGGGACAGCACTCTTACTGAGAGCATAGTGAATATATAAGTGTTCAGTTTCATGCATACACAAAGGCCTACAGAGGAAGGTCACAGAGTGACCGAAAACTCTTCAAGATGCAGCTTTACTTTAGTGTAGTAAACGAAAAGTTTAGTCTCCTAAGCCATTAGCGGATTTTAGTTGTATTCAATTTTTAAATTGGTGGACAGACATTATTTAATGATGCTTTTGTTTTGGAAACGTTTGAATGCGAATTGCCTAATTTCAGTAAAGGGATTTGTTTACAATATAACTGTAACCAACCGTTTAAAAGCTACTTGTGTTTTGGAAATACTTGAATGCTACTTAGTTTCTAAGTGGAAGTTTGAATTTATCAGGTAAAAAGAAAAAAAAGAGTAATGCAAGGTCATACAATACGGACGGCAAAATACCAGTGAAATGTATCTTTTAATTTGAACCCCCGCCATAGTTTGAAAGAGCACGAATGCATCTCAATTTTATGAGTATGTGGTCTAATCTGTGTTATTTCCTAAACAGTAGCACATTACAACTGTCACCTTCGCAGTGAAAAACATCTTGATTTATTATATTGTGTGAGGTTTTGAGCGTCCATTAATGTTACTTATGCTTTGACAGCCGTAAAGTACAGTCAACTGTACATTATGCGGTCCCGCAATGTCCTGTTATAATGGTCAGTTACTGATTGTTTGCTTGGAATTGTTCGCACCAGCTTTCTTTTTGTTTGTCAACAAGTGTTTCAAGGTCAGAAGGTCAACCATAACCTTCTCATCAATTTAAATATTTAATTACTTATTTGTTTATTTATTTTCAGACCCTAGGCTAAAACAGATCGGGATATATCCAGCCTTTGCATTTCTTTCAAGATAAATTTTTGTTGCTTCATTATTTTCCTGATGGTGCGTTTCATTTACATCCCTTTCGTTATTTTTATAGAAAAAAGAGAAATGTTATCATTTTATTAGAAACCACAAAAAACTTTAACGAGCATTTTCTTGTGATCGTCTGCCATAGTGAAAGTAGTTTGCAGTCAAGAAAAAAAAAAAACGTGTAAAAAAAGCAAAAGACACAGATAAAAACTGGCCAAAACTATTTAAATTGTTTGCAGCCAAAAATGCAATGCTTCCATTTGGAACAGGAAACAGTGGTTCAAAGTCATTAATTCGGCAATCAAAGTTTCTAATTCGCGGCTCCAAGTGGCAATTATTGTTAATATAATGTGATATCTGAAAAAATGAGAAGGCAATGGGTATGTCCTCGAAGACATGCCCCAGATTTTTCACAAGTACTAGAATAGAGAAACAAATACACCAAGCTAGGGCGTCACTTGGAAGATTTTCGTTTCAAAATAGTTCTCGTCTGAACGCACGTATCTTCATCATGAAGCGTTTTGCATTTAAAATGACGATTGAATTTACACTGAACAAAGCTAGTGTGCACGCTTCGCACAGAAGCATCACAAGCAAATAAAATAAAAGAGATAATTGCGGTCAGGTCACTTGGCCGCCCCATATCCATTGCATGATTTTGTGGCTATCATACGAAAGGTTAAGGCGAGGTTAGGAACGTGTTGCTCCTCCGAAGATAAGCAGATACAAAACATGGACGAAAATTACGAATCGTTGTATGTAGTTCATGTCATGTCCAAGTACAAAATTAAACTATTTTCAAAGGGAGGGGGGGGGTTAATTCTCGTCAATAGAACACGAGTCTTGTGCTTTATATATATGCATTGCATGCCTGAATATGATCTATTTTGTACCTGCGACGCAGTCGAGAGGGCCTTTGGGTCGTAGACTTAATCTTCTTCTTCTGAATTTTTTTAAACCGAGGCTGACGCAGGTGTTATTTAACCCTGACCCTGAACTGGTAAGAGTTTTGCGAGACAACCATCAAAACATTTGAATTTTCAGAGAAGCTTATAAAGAGATGAAATGATTATGTATTCAAGACAAGTACACTTTATTAATCGCGAATATTTAAAGCTAATATTTAAACCTTTTTACCTTTAAACGGGGCGTAAGCATAGGCAAAGTTACTTTAACGCGTGATTTCGCGGTTATCTTATCTTAGTTTGTATAATAGAGGCGGTTTGCATGAAGTTCAAGGTTATCATATGGGGTTAGACATGAATACTGATTATATAAATGATAATTAAGCACAAGACAGGAAATATGTCTGCTTTCAAAATAGCATGGTTTTGATGTTTTTTTCTTCCATTTTGAATCTTTATAAATATTTCGCTGACCTTTAAAACTTGGTTTTAAAATCATAAGTCCTCCTGTCGACGTAAGTAGTGAACATGAGTGACGTCGACGACGCACACATTTTGTGTGATAGCCTATTTGCATAGCTGTTTCGTGCGACATTTAATTGACTTAGTTTTTATGTCTTTCCATACTTGGATGGGAGAGGGGGCATGGTATAAAGCAGTGAAAATGTTGGACTATAGGCAGAATTACATGCAAAGATTACACAAAATGTGATCGACAGTGGCGTGACTCAAGTATCCACTTTTTTGTATAATGACTCTATTCTGGGGTAAAAAAAGGTACAGTTTGATATTTGTGGGGGTGGACTTAACTCGTTGGTTACCGAGTACCGGGTCCATGGGATTCAGGTGTCTAAAATATTCAGTATACGTCCGGTTTGTTTCTAGTTGACATGTGTGTCAGGAAATGGAAAAAGCGATCATAAACAAGGTCATCAAAAATACTCTTTGCTGCATATCAAACGTTAGAATAAATACAGGAGTGTACCGGTAGTAAGTGCAACAAAGTCACAGCAGCCAAAACACCTACTCCGGTACACGACATATCTAGGACAACCAATCAGCGTCGGCCTTGCGCAGAAGTAGGCGTGGAAAACGCGTATAAATACAGCGCCCGTGCTTCATATCTTCCCACCTGTAACGCTGTCTCCGCTGGTTAGACACCAAATCCATCCAGGATCGAGGAATCACAGCACTTTACTCCAGAATGCCTCACCTCAAAGAATTCAGCAGCATTGACAAGAGGTATTTCACCACCAATCAGGTATGTTAATTCTTACCATACTGCATGCACTACAGATCGGTACGGGGTTCGTCGCGAAAATTGTAGTTAAGAAAACATGTCATTGTCCTAATTATGCGCGATTTTATGCAACATATTGCAGTATATTTGAATTAAAATGAATTAATTCGGAATTACGTTTTTCGACATTGCACTTTCGCTGTGAAAGTGACTGTACAGCATTGGTGCTCGTTTAATGAGGTCCTACATGCCACTTCACAAAACCATTCACTTACAAAACTTATTTAAAAAGTGTGGTATTTAATATAAACCGGTTACTGCCGCAATTGAAGATTTCCGCCTATTTTTGCAGCACAATAGTGTATAGCACGCTCTATGGTGGTTGGAGATCTGAACTTAGAGTGAACTACAAAAGATAAAGTTGGTAGACCAGGTGGTAGGGTGGGAGGGGTTCATGCACAGTAATAATTTCAGTTCTCTGATGGGATTGGCGGGAATTGGAGAGAGCTACAGAAATTTATTATTATAACTATTATTTATATTATTTTATTTATTTATTTATTTATTTATTTATTTATTTATTCTTTTTTTTGGGGGGGGGGGGGGAGATTTGGGAGGGAAATTTTCATGGATTGTAATTAGTAGTGAGACCTGACTTTCCTTTTCAGGCCTCTGGCGGAAATGGCGGAACGCCGTTCACGTACGTAAGGCTGTACGACGGCGCCATAATGACCAGGCTAAAAGCCTGGAAAGACGATTGGCGTATCCGTGGAGTGGAGATGTGGATGAGCGACGGGAAGTCTCACCTTGTTGGGAAGCGATCTGGAGCTTCCAGCGAGTTTCGCTTGAACAGCGGCGAGAAGCTGACCAAGCTCAACATCCAGGCCAGCGGAGAGACCAGCTCTGGCGGGAATCATCGTCTCGGCGCCATCTGGTTGCAGACGGACAAAGGGCGCGACTGGGGAATCTTCTCACGTTGGTTGGATGAAAACGGCCGTTATTGGCCGGATGTGGGCTCCGGCATCGTCTGCGGAATGTTCGGCGCCGGGGGCGAGGACGTCGACAGTCTGGGGTTCGCCATACTACATCCAATTAAGCAGGCACGATTGGTGGACGTAACCTACCCAAATCTTGACACGGAGATTGTCGCCTCGGTCCCGGAAACCGTCGTCCAGCAGAGGATCACCAATGAATCGTCCGTGGAACAGACCTACACCGTGAAGGGTTCCCGATCCGTCACCATTACGCGACAGTGGAGCATTACCACAGGTTTGGAGTACTCTTTGCAGACAACGGTCTCCGGGGGTATCCCAGGGGTTGCAGACGTCGAGGTCAGCTCAACCTGGAAGGTCACCGCGAGTGCCTCATACGGGAGGTCCACAACGACAACGGAACAGCGCACGTGGGAATGGCCGATCAAGTGCCCTCCAAACCGAAAGCTGTATGCCACAGGTACCATGTACGCCGACTCCATAGACACGGAGTACAAGGCCAACATGCAGATCGACCTTGTGAACGGCAACAGCTACAAGTACATCGTGGAAGGGATCTATGACGGCATGAATGCTCGCAGTGGGTCGGTTAAGATTGATGACCTGGGCCCTTGCAATTAAACAGTCATTTAACCTTGACGTCACGACTTTTAGGTCGGTGACGTCACACTGCACCTGCCTAAGTGACCTCAGGGCCCGTTGCAGCAATGCAAACCAATAATTCACGCCTATAACCCTTTGCACAATTCGAACGCGTTTCGGGGCATTTTTTCGCAATTTAGAGATAAATGACTTAATTTAGTGATAAATTAGAGACTGATCATTATTTGTAAAACAATCGGGCATTCATATTGATAACCAAAAGGGCATGGCTGAATAGTGACAAAATCCGCTTAGTCAATGTGCCTATAAATATATTTTCACTTATTCAACATTCTTCTTCGCGTAGAAACGCTTTTCTTGGCCACTTATGTAGATGTGGACAGTGTGGTTAAAACCACAATATTAGCAATGGAGATATACCACAGACAAATTCAGTACGTCTTTTTAAGTGTCATTTGCACCGATACTTAGTGTGTGAACTGTGTTGAGAGATGGTTTGTTATCTTTAATCATGCAGTTTATCTCTTCTGTTGGCCAAGGTGAAAATCCAGCAGCATATAAGTCGAATTCTTTTTGAATCATTAAATTTACTTCCAAGAGCTGAAAAAATGCTTATTTAGGTTTGATGAAGATGCTTTAAATCATGTAATCGGTGATTCGATAAAAACCAAATGAAAAGGGGCCTCTCAGTGTTTAAACAATGAATGAGAATAGAAAATTTGGCATTGAAACTCGAGAGTGACTGTTGGACAGAATTGAAATAGACCAGTGTCATTTTTGCGCCTCCGATTACTACTTTTTTTGCAGCAAATAAATAAACTATTACATTATCATTTTCTGTTATACTTGGTGGTCTCTGTACCATTACTAATTCCGAAGAAATAAAATGCTTTATTTACGTATTCGGGGTTATTAACTTTTTTTCGTATAATTACCCTAATAAACCATTCCCTATCTAGTTTTGAGTCAATCGTAACGAAGATAGAATCAGGTGAATTTCATTTGTGACAGTAAAATTCGAAAATTGAATGGGGAAATGAGTTTATTGTCTAAGAGCGTACAAACATACTTGTAAATTCTCTGCGTATGGCGCATCCATGGCGGCCACCGAGGAAATGGCCGACCAAGTAGAAACGTGTTGCACGCCATGGTAATATTTGTTTACAGATTTTACTAAAAGAACTATTAATTAGTGAAAAGCAAAACACTTTGCTCTTTCGGAACAATTTTTACTTCTAACCAAGAGGCCTATTTTGTCGGTGTGACAGGAATGGACGTTCGCTAGGAACCGAAGTCCATCCCCCATTACTTTTTACGTGACATTCGTCCCATACACTAAACCTAATACACCGACTAACCCTAACTTGTACAAATCATATGGCACTCCGGACTTCCATTTCTAGGACTACCATTCCTGGCACACCCGTATCAAGGCTAATTTGACCTTGGCGTTTTTGAAGGGACTGCCTTGGTTGCTTAGCAGTACTCACTCGCGCTTTTCTGTCTTTCCTATGATAGTAACGGTCAAGGTCACAAGAAAATATGCGTTAATTTGTCTGCTCCTACTGGCTGGCCAACTCACAACATTGGCAGATAAAATAGTTCCAGTCTAAATATTTAAATGGCATACTAGCAAAGAATATGAAGTTAACGGACCCAAAAGTAATAACTTTGCCACATTTGGAGTTCATTAAGCTCGCAATATTCCACACTCGTAAAAATGGAAGAACATGCTAGTTTCTAAAAGTAAAATTGATAAAGTAATTTTATTTTACTGCTACAAATACAGAAATACATGCAAAATTACAGAAGGCGTTTTTTCTTCCCTTCCCTTACAGTCAAATCCTCAAGACTATTGCCTTGTCAACACTGTAAAAAAAAAGTTCAAACTTTTCTCAGTGTAATCTCAGTTACCAGGCTGTTGTGTAATTGAGTCTTGGCCCAGCATAACGGGTGATTTTATTCAAAGTTTTTGGAGCCATGAGCATATCTTCCCACTCACTTATGTTTTAAGACAATGGGCCACATATATAACTGTAAAATCCCTAGGTTACCATAAAATCCTATTCTGAACCAGCCACAGAAATGCAGCAAACTCTCTGCAATTTCTTTTGTCAAGAAAACTCAACATCAACAGCAGGCCTCCTGTCCCATTGGACAACATCCAAATCACAGGATTGATAGATGGCGCTATAACCAAGAGGCTAAAACCACTGCGTCTGATCACTCTTGGCCAGGAAATGGCTACTCAATCAATACAACCCAATCCATAACCAGGACAGTGCTAGTCCAAAGCTTTCTTGTACCAGAACCTTGCTCTAAAGTCATCGCTGCATGTCAGGAAGGCGGGGCCAGTGGGGGAGTGGACAATACAAGGTATTACATTGTTATGACCTGAAAATAAGCGATGAGAGCATCATAAATTTAAAAGAAGAAAAATTAAAAGAAGAAAAATAAAATAAAAAAAAAAAACAAAATAAAATAAACAAAATAATAATTTCCACATCACTGCCAGTCCAAATTAACCGAGTTTTTCATGATAGGAAAAAGGTTTAAAAACTGATACAAAAATTAGAAATTTATTCTGCATTGTTACCAAATTGAAGCAACAAATTGAAAGTACACAAATATGCTGTTTGTCAGTTAAAGCCCTAGGATAAAGAAATGTTTGGGCCAGTGATGGTAACAATATTCACATTATATAATAATAATAATAATGATAATAATAATAATAATAATAATACTCACTGAGAGCAAGAAGCTTTTGCCTGTCAGCATTTCTGGAGTCCCAACAACACAAGCTAGTGGTGGCCTCATCAGGGAATAACACTGTGAAAAGATATAAGATATTGTATTCTTATGCATTTGTGCATGCATTTGCATGTGTGTGCATGCATCTGATGCCTATCCAAACTATAACCAATTGAAAACAATGTAAAAACTATGTTAAGTGTTACAGAATGTTAGTTGCAAAAGTGTATTTCTAAGTAGCATTGTGTGATATGTGAGTGTGTTGTATATATATATATAAGAATTTGGTACAAGTAACATTTAGTAAGATGTAACAGTGTGTTGGATATAACAATGTGTTAAAGGTGACTTTAGTCAGGGTGTTCCAGGTGATCAAATGTTAGACATGACAGCATCCTATGTACACCAGTATATCCCTCACCATAATCCTCAGTATGATTGAAGACTGCTTGTGTCCTGTGCTCCATTTTGCCTGTTGTCCCTGCCCCTGTGTAGGCTATAAGACACCTGGAGGTAGACAGCTCCCAGAGCTTCACAAGGGAGTCTTTACCACAAGTTAATACATACTGAAACAAACATATTAAAAGTACATAAGAATGGAGAGTAGATAGAGAGTGGATTCTTAGTAATGCATATAAACCTCTTCTACTAAATTAAATTTCTGATAAGACTCAAATAAAGTCAACATGTCAATGGATAAACTGAATGAATCACTAGATCAGCCATAGAAGAGCCTTAAACATCTCCTTTCTTTAGATTTTGGGTCGTAAATTTGACCCATTTATCTGACCTACTTATCTGCCACATTTATATACAGCAAAGAGAACTAACAGAAAAATTCGTTCAAATATCAATTTTCAGGTGATATTAAACAATGTCCCATGGTGTTTTTCTTAGTTATGCTATTTGAAACTATATGCTGGCAATATGGAAAATACCGACTTCATATATAACTTTAGGTCCAGACCTGTGGAAGAAATGACCCCAGTATGCCAGGAGAAGATAATATCTATGACCTATAGTAGATTTGTTTCTTTGCACTGCATGTGAAAAACACAAAACATAAAAGATAATAACATTGAGGCTTATATACCTTTTAAATGACTGGTCAAATGGACCAGTGCAAAAAATCCCCAATTTTTTTTTTTTCATTATCCTCACCTTAGAATTTCTTGAGAAGACTGCAGAGCACACCTCGTGCCCGTCATGTGCACGTTTGAAAGTGTTGACGCACTTATTACTGACACCATCCCACAGCTTCAAGTCTCCATCTTTAGAAGATGATACATACATTTTAGCACACGGACTCCACTTCACCTGTAATGAAGAATTATAAATAAATAAATAAATATACTGTAATAAGCAAATTCAGACATGATATCAATATAATGAATGCATTGAATCCTTTAATTTAGAAACCAGTGTATTTATTGAGGA
This sequence comes from Lingula anatina, assembly GCF_001039355.2. The sequence continues at coordinate 441,649 of NW_019775081.1, read as the reverse complement.
TATCACTGGACAAACCATCAATTTTTTTTCACAAAAATTGTCCAAAGACTCCACTAGCCACTACGACCTGAAGAAAACAGTCAAAAGTGCCATTAAAGAGGTAATAGATTTTTTTCATAATTCACTGTCAGTCAAAGTAAATATTTTTTCAAATATTTTATTTTTTAAAATATTTTATTTTTTAAAATATGTTTGAAAATTATTTTGCTGAATATTTTACCTTCTATATCAGTCACTGCAAAGGACTGTTTAAATAATAATAAATAAATAAATAAATAAATAAATAAATAATCCATACTCACACTTGTAACAGGTGCTGTGTGTTGTTCTTTGGGATTGCTGGCAACAAAACATTGGAATGTATTCACATCATAAAGGCGCACTAAAAAATAATAAATATTATGTACTTGTGCATCACATGGATCCATCTGGCTAATTCCAGATGACAAACCAATCAGAAAATTTGATTTATTTAATCTATTTATCATGGTTAAAGATATATCAATTTATGAAGTAATGTCAAGTATCAAGTGACTGAGCCTCTATATCTTTACATATAAGACAAGGATCACCAAATTGAATATAATAAATACACAAGCTGGACATTAAAAAAAAAAATATTGTTACATATTTTTTTGAAAATCATGTTTAATATTGTCATCTGCATATATAATTATATAATTACACAGTAAAAGGGGAATTTGAAGCCTTGTTTTAGATTAAATTTCTAACATTAATATATAGATGTCATATTTAACAAAGTAATTATTAATCTTAGTTGTTTTTTGTTTGTTTTTTTTTTTTTTTGAATACCAGTAAGTGGCCTGTACTGAGTTTAGTGCGTTTTTGTTATCACCTGTCGGATGCTGGGTTCCAACAATTAGATAGTCGCCAGAAGGATGAAAATTCAAACATCGTACAGGAGAGGCCTCTTGGATACTTTTGAAAGCCTTCTTCACAGACGGCTTTGAAAATTCAAAGAATTTGACACCATAATCTTTGCTGCCCGAGACCAGGACTTGGCGATAGGGGTGAAAATCTACACACGTCACCTCCTGTAATGATTTAAATAATAATATAAGATCAACTTGAATAGTTAAAAAGTTTACAGATTAGGATAACATTTAATTTATTAAGTTATTACAAAATAATTTTTGTCTTCAAAAATTAACAAGAACATAATGTGTTTTGTGTACCTTTTTGGAAATAAAATTTTATATTTCTTTGAATACAATGAAAAAGAAGAGAATCTTATATTGTCATTCACTGTAAGATTTAAATATATAGCACTTCCTGCTTGTTTGTTTGTATGTATGTCTGACAAACTGAATGATAACCAGAAACAAATGCTCACAGAATGTTCAAACAGGCAAATCAAACAGAAAGACACACAAACAGGCAGACAGATATTAGATAAATCAAACATTCATACAGGCATATAAACAGGCAAATCAGGCAGACAAAAAAACAAATATCGGACCTACAGAAAGGCAGACAAATCAGATAGACGGAAAAAAATGCAGTAAAAACAGAACAAAACACACTTCAGACAGACAGACAGACAGACAGATAGACAGACAAATTGATGATACAGAGTGGGATAGATGGACAGACTTACAGACTGACACACAAACAGATTTTTATCTCTTTTCAGCAAAAAATCCCTTCTTTGCACTATAGGCAAACTTGACTTCCAGTTTACCTTTCATAAACAGGGCAATCAAAAAGTCTAACAGACCATGACAGTTTACTCACATCAGTGTGGTCGTACAGAGTTCTAATGACAGGGTGGTTCTCCATCTGTTGTTGGGGGGTCTCCTGCGCCATCTGGTCAGCTGGTATGGCACTCTTGGCTAGCATACGTTCCACATCTAGAATCTAACAGAAAGAGCGCATTCACAACAGTGGACTAACAGATCTGAGGATCAAATATGGGCGACCCACTTCAATGCTTGTTGCATTATCCCCGAGGGGAATCTAGCCAGTGTCTAATCCAGAATTAAGCGGCAACCTTTTCGGTGGGTTGCCATATATGATCCATGGATCTGTTGGTCCACAGTTGTAAATGCATTCAAAGAAACCAACAAGGTACAGAAACACATTCAGGCATATGGTGCTTCTTATTTCCCCCCTTGACTGTCTAACTCTATTGTTAAGCTACTTTATGCGCGGATATCTTATTAAATAATTAAGTGAAATTACTGCCACATGCTTCAAAAGAAAAATAGTAAAAATTTTGCATTTGAAATGTAAAAATTATATATAATGCATGGGAAAAAATCTATGACTGCTGCCACAGGCCAAGTGTTACAAATGCAAGGTGTCATTTTACTTTACTGACTGAACATTTTGTTGTGCAGCAGATAACAAACTTTTTCTCCCAGGCCATGTAATTTTCCCTGTTTATCATATTTTTCCTTATATAAAACTTGTTTAACTCACACAAATTCATTTCAAGAGATTCAGGATTAGGTGCAGTTGGTTGGTATATCATTTCTCTTTTGTATATAACTAGACAAAAATGTCTTAAGGCAGATGGGAAAATTACTGAGGGATCAGTCAAGGACAAATATGGATCAAAAATAATTTCTGTCATTTTGAAGCCATGTTTTCTTACTTTTATTGAGGCATCTCCTGATCCTGTGGCTATAAGCTGACCTGTAAAAAAAGTACAAAATTATCTTTTCAGTTAATAAAGGCTCTTTACTTTGATATATATGAGCTTCTTTTTGTCTTCTTTTTTCAGGGAAATAATCATGACTAACATGATTTTGAATAAGTGAATATGAGTCAAGCTCACTACTAGTAGGTTTTCAGCAGAGGAGAGAGAGAGAGAGAGAGTAGGGAGGGAAAGAAGAATCACCTGTCTTATTAAACACGCCAGCCCTGCATGGAGCTTTGTGTGCTGTCACATAGCATGTCTCATACTGGGAGATGTCAGAGGCAAACCTCTGGACTGGAAGAAAACAACAACAATGTAAGCTAAAAAGTTTTTTAGCTTGGTAGTTGGATCATACATGAAAATTATGAAACACAAGCTGAAAAACTTTCATACCATTAGCTTACGGCCAGCCTGGATATATGCCCTCATCACCTAGCAGTCAGTGAGACACAACATCTACTCACATCAGTCTGATGGTTTATGTCCAGGTTGGCCGAAAGCTGAACGTTTTTTGGTTTGTATGTGATAATTTTCATTTATGATTTAACAACATATTTTAGTACTTTTTTGTTCTTCCAACACTAATATTCACCTGAAGACTTACAAATATTATTCTGCAAACTCATCAAAGCTGTTAAGTTTTGATATGCTGCTAGATCGTAATCATGGTTCAATTTAACAGCAATTGTGCAAATAGTCAGGAGAAACCATTTTTATTTTTATTGTAAATGTTCAATCTAGGCTTTAAAATAATATTCTTATTCAAAATTCTGCAACATTTTTTTTTCAAAAATAATATAGACAGTTTTAAATCTTCATGGATGAGCAAATAGAAAGACAAAGGTTGCTACATATTTTGACATTAACAATGCTAAGTATTTTAGCATACAAATTGAGATATTTTATTCTTACCATCAGTCTCAAACTCTAGGTCAATGCCAGACCCTGGTGCTGTCACATCTCCCTTCAGCTTGTCTTGCTCACTGTTCTCTACAAATGGAGGAAACTACTCATTAGGATGAAATGTTAAGACCTAGTAATTTTCTGAAATTATATGTCAAATCTCCTAGGAGTTTCTCCCTTAATTACATTCAGCTTAAGACGCTCTGATGTTTGGCATGCATACTGAAGCTGTTAGGGGTTATCTAACTATCTATTAGCTGCTTCAGTAGGTGCACCACACATCTACTAGTAATACGCTGAAACCAAATGCAATTTAGCAAGAATCCCCTTGGAGATGGCCCGATCCTGCTGGATCGCTTTAGGTATGGGAATGGGGTCTAAGTTATGACAACAAGATTACTCACCTTCCTCTGCCTGCAGTCCAAGCTTGACCACATGCATCAGTTTGTCAGAAGGTGGACAGGCTGGAGTGGCTTTGACCAAGTTGGACAAGTTGACTGCCAGACTTTGATAGCCATCATAGAACAACTGACTGAAGAAGTGGATTTGAAAAATTTTTGTTTAGTGTTTTGAAAAAAGACATCTGAACATATGAAATCTTTTGAGGGTGGAATAGTGTCCTCACAGCTAGAAAAATTAGTGTTCCCACCAACTCATAAGGAAAAATTCTTGATTTTCCCTGGTGGAAGTTAAAAATTCCAGGATAATATAATATTTTTTAAAATCTATTTCTTGCTTTTTAAAACATCTTCAAGAAACTGCCAAAACAATGAATGCATTTTCCCTTGACTTGAGCAACTTATTTTCAAATTTTCTGACTGGAAAAAAAAAGATGTCATTTTTTACGATTTTCCTGCACTTTCTCTAAATTTTCCCCGTTCATCTTACTGAGGACAAAACAAAAGCTAAGATTTGCAGTTTTAATGTCAAAGAAAACCAGGTCAAGTGTAGGTTATTTTCTTGTTGCAGATTTAAAAAATGCTACATTTTGAAGTACACGTTCATCTTTTTAGCAGCGCATGCAGCTTCTGAACAGTCGCAAACACAATGCAATAACATGAAGCCCAAAACAATGACGCCTATCATTATCAAAACAGCTAGGAGTCGTAACGCTTCTACCGGCGAGCTGCATCTTGTCATCCTTCCAGATAAATTCGTTACTTTTTAGGAGAGGATATTCAAAGCATACCTGATGACAAGTCTATACATATACTGTCTGTCCTTAACGTCCACTGAGCTGGACATGATTGTGAATTTAGGAACAAGTGTACTGCAATGTTTACTATTTTTGTCGGCACACGCAAAGCGACACACAGACGGACGTTTCAGATTGAGGCCCGTCTTATCACAATTCAAATATCAATACGCTTTTCAATTTATATGAAATTTTGGACCTTTCTTTGAAGACATGAGAATAAAAAAAAGCGGAATTTACCTTTAGTAGTTATTCGAAGTGCATTTTTGGGAGTTCTAAAATGATAGAAAATCTAGAAAAAAGGTTCTTTTTTGAGGAAATTGGCGTTAGAACATTATTTACCAGTGTGATTGGGTCCTATAGGCGTGATTCAGACTCGAAAGCGTTTAGCTGACGTGTGTTTCAGCGGTGGGTACAAAAGCTAAGATTTGCAATTCTTACATCAGTTGACTTGAGAAACAGGTAAATTGAGAGATATGTTCTTGTTAGAACTTTGTCATTAATTTTTGGTAACATTTTCTAAATTGAATTTTCGGTTTGTTAACTAGGCAGGCAGCTTTTCCTTTTGGCCATGCAGTCACGTTCATGCACAAACTGTTGCATTTATCACTTTCATTTTCAAATTTAAGACTTTTTTTCAGTATCATAATTATATTTTATGTCTTCTGATCAAAGATTTGTGAAGTGCTGTTTGAATAATTGCTGTTTTTCAATGTTGACTTCACATGGTATTTTTATGTCTTTTATGATAAGACATAATTCTTTCAATGCAAATTATCAATTATTATGGAATTATCACTTAAATTAACATTGAAGGGACCCAAGTTAAAGCACAGAATACTAAAGAAGGGACAAGCAAGACAGACTGAGCATTCAGTGAAACTTTAAGAAGACGCACACATTGTACTGGTAATATAGCGGTAGGCATACCACTGCATCATTCCATTATTTATGTGTTATATACTTGTGCAGTAGAATTACTGTACACTTAACAGAAGTATCCATATAAGAGAGAACAAGACACTAAAATGAAGAGACACAGTCTGGTTGGAGCCATGGATTCCTTGAGGGACTATGTAGAAGACAAATACCACGTTAACCTTGGCAACATCTTCATATTTGCTACTGTGGGATTACTCATCTATGTATTCTGCTGTAGATCGCGCAACAGGCGAAACCGGAAAAGAGAAAATCAGCAAAGGTCAGGGTCAGGACTCTACCCTGACCTTAACCAGGAAACTAGACGGAACTCTGTGCTGAACTATTTTGGAGTGGATGACATCAGACTCATCCGTGATCGCTTTACCTCGCTGGAAGAAGTCACAGAGGCAATTAGGAAAGCAGGGCTGGAATCCTGTAATTTGATTTTTGGTGAGTGTTTAAGTGAGCCTTTTTAAGAAAGGAGATTCTTTAAATCCCAAGCAGTAACAAGTTACTTGTCGTTGAAACAAGTAAATTTCAGTTATTGTCAGCTTGGTTATGCTCAGAATGATTAAAAAATATATTCACTGCTTTTTTAAAAGAACTTCTTTCTGCTTTAAAAAAATACATGTTCCAATCTAGTGTTCAAAGCTCTTAACTTTATTACACATTCTAATTTTTTTACAGTTTTAAAATCTGCTAGTAGTTGTACTAGTAACCCAGACATGCTGAAAACTTTTCAGAATGGCCGGACATTTGGACTGGCAGTAATGAAAAATTTGCCGGACCGAATGGATTTTTGTCCATAGACAGATACTACCAGTATGATTAGGTAGCTTAATTTGTTTGTGAATGTGATAGGTTTAAAATTTAGGAGAAAACGCATTGGGTTTTATATAATTTTATTAGTGAAGTATGTCGAATGATGACTGTAAATTCAAAATTGTGGTTCTTAAAACTCTTGTCGGTCCTTTGGACCGACCAAGTCCAATTTTTTTTTACCGGTCCAGACAAATTTTCCCGGTCATGACCAATCGGACCGACAGTTTCAGCATGTCTGGTAACCTTGAAGTTGTGCTTGTTGTGACAGTAGTATTTTGTGTGATTAAACCTCATATGTTTGCAACTTTATTTGGTCAATTTTTACTAAACCAATCTTAAAATCTGTATATAAAACTTGTTTTGAAAAGTCAGAACCCACAACTTAAAAATACCCCCCCCACCAAAAAAAAAAAAAAAAAAAACATCACTGCTAATTAACAAGCCATGGTAGGCATTTTACCTGTTATTAAAATATCAGAACTTCAGAGGGCAAAATTTAGATAATGGCCTTGTCACAGGATATGTTTTGATCTCAGTGTGACATCTTCAGTCTGAAGTATAGTGAAGAGCTGGTTTTGGCAAAAAAGCTAGTACTTGTCTTACTGGCCTTTACCATACATGCCCCATATACGTAGTAAGGACTCCTCATTTTCATATTTTCCTCACTTCATTCCCCCACATCTTGTAAAGGTATTATATCCTCAGACTGCCCTTTCATATTAAACATTCTTTCATATAATATGAATATATTATAAATAGATAATTTTATATAACTGTGATGTTTGGCTATATTTGGAAAGGGGTCTTTGTCCATATTTGGGTAAAGGTTCTGTTAGTAAGAATTCTTTGCCCATATTTGGTAGGTATTGATTACACCCTGAGTAACCTGGCCCAGGGACAGAGAAGTTTTGGAGGTCGAGCTCTTCATGGTCTGTACCCTGATCTTCTTAACCCTTATCAACAGGTAAATATAAGGTGAAATTTTTTTTTGGTAATTAAGATCACACATCTGCTTATGGATGGATGCATAATTTTAAAAAAGTCAAAAATATAACAGGGTTATTGTCTTTTTGAAGTGACTATAGTTTGACTTAGTTGTTAAAACTTGGATCATCCTATCTAGAGACCACGTGAAAAAAAAAACTTCATAGTTTGTCAAATGCAGATCTGGCATGGTTACTTTCCAAAAGTGGTGAAAAGATGCATAGTGAATGAGGCCCCACACAAGCATGTGCCACATAGTCAGGCCTGCAAATTGCTCCTAACAGACCATTTATAGCGGATATATTTTCTTTGCACTGCACCCCCCCCCCTTTCAAAATAGTAATGATAACAAGAAGAAGCATAAAAAGGAGAGGGAGTTTTATCCGCTTAACTTCTAAATGTCTTGTAATCCTGATCTGCAGTAGTGTGTCTTCTCTCTGCATGACACATGTCCACCTTAATTCTTCATATATAATTCAGTTTGCTCTCTATGATTTACATCTACAATATGGGTCTGGTTTACAGTATAGTGAATACTCAGACATTTTGAACACCATTAATTTTCATTTAATTTCATTCATTTTTCAAAATTTACTGTGATCCTTGATTTTCAGAACTACCAAGCCACTTTTTTCCAGTTATTATTGTACTAACATAACATTTTTATTTTGGAAAAAAGACATTATAAAAATTTTGTTCAGATTAAGAGAACACTTACTGTAATCTTTCCAGGTGTAGATTACACAGCTAGTAACAATATTCAAGGCCAGAGAACATTTGGGGGGAGATGTCTGCATTATATGGGTCCGGGTGCTGTAAATCCTTATCAACAGGTACTTGTAGAGCTTTGTATGATGTGCTTTCATATCCTTTTCTTTTTCAATCACATAGAGCGCATTCACAATGAGTTGAGCCATGGCTCTACAAAGTCACAAACTAAATATGGCGGACATACATGAAAGGAAAATCTCCTAATCTTTTAATAGTCTCTCCGCCTCTCACTCGCCTCCCAATGTGTCATCCCAATGGAGCCGAGATTTAATGACTGTACCCCTGCAGGGACGACGTGTGGGGAGGCATGTGAGAGGCGGAGAGACTATTAAAAGATTATGCAGTTTTTCTTTCATGTACGTCCGCCATATTTAGTTTGTGGATTTGCAGAGCCATGGCTAAACTCGTTGTGAATGCAGTCGAAGAGTTAAGAGCCCTTTCATTACAGCAGACTAACAGATCTGCAGATCAAATATGGCCAACCCATTTGAATGCTTGTTGTGTAATCCTTGGGGGAAATCTGTTCAGTGTCTAATTGGGAATTAAGTGGCAAGCTTTTTAGTGATTCACCATATTTGATCCATAGATCTGCTAGTTCGCTTTTCTGAATGTGCTCCAAGTGTTAAAGGGAATTTCCACTGTGTTTCATAGGCTATGGTTTGCTTTTTATTATATATAATAGTTGTTTAAGTCAATGCATTAGCTGAGCCTGTTTAACAAAAGAGCTTGAGCCAAAAAATTGGTCTGAATCTTAAGATCAAAATTTACTAGTAAGTCTGATTTGACCCTGTACAATCTATGGATAGAAATGTGTCAGACCTACGGTAACTTCATTTAGGTGGACTCTTATATATGGCAGTTGACCAAAATTTTAGGCTGAAATTCTTTTAAGAAACAGTGCGAACTACCACCCTCCTCACATTTGAAGTACATGGGACATAAGGGGTGCTTTGTGGCTGTTATAATTTGTGTTTCTGTCATGCTTATAGTAAAGAATCAACCAATGCATGCTTGAATTCTTCCCATCATGTCACTTTAGCCCTAGAAAGTAAATTTTACCTATATAGAAAGTAAATTTTACCTATAAAATGCACATGTATATTTTCAATTTTGCACAGCCACATCATTCGCTATGCCCTCCTTTTATCATGTTCCACAAACAAGCCTAAAGGGTGTTGTGTACAGATACTTGCATTTCTTAGTATGAGATCCTTCTCTTTTGAAGTTTGGACTATGAAACTTATCGTATCCATCCATGAGCCTTTCTTCTTGCAGAAATCTGAGTTTTCAAATTTCTGGAATACCTTTTATTTATGTGAAATTTTGCTTATCTTCATATTTCCAGATAAAATAAAGTAAAAACTATGTGTACGTGTATGTCATCTTTTAGAGGTTGGATTTTATTGGATTTCTCTATAATTTTGACTGTTATAATACTAGTATTTTTAATGATTTTTTTTCTAACTTATTTAATCATCTGTTTCTTCATTTATTGTGATTTTTACGGAAACTCTTAAGGATTTTAACCACCAGGTGGTGTTGTATACAAGACAGGACAGCATTGTTCTCTCTGTACTTTCAGGTGATCAGTATCTTGGGAGAGACCATAGAGCCATTTGATGAAGATGGCATTATACCAGTGTTTGGTTTTGGTGACCAGTCTACCAGAGGAACTGGAGTTTTTCCTTTTAGAGCAGAGGTAATGTGTCAGGCTGCATTCACAACAGTGGACTAACTAGTCCTTGGATCAAATATGACCGACCTCTTGAATGCTTGTTGGGTGATCCCTGAACGGAATCTATTCAGTGTCCATAGGAAGAACAAACGGCAAGTTTTTAAGTGGGTCTCAATATTTGATGCATGGATGTGTTTGTCTGCTGATCTGAATGCGCTAATAGAAAGTGATCTTGTATTACGAATGACAACTCTGCGACATGATTGATGTACTAGATTTGTCATACAAGACATTCTGTGCATGAAAGGTGAAAATTGGTTAAAGAAAAAAGGATGTTGCTATTTTCACTGTCTTATCTTACAATATTTTCATTTTTTAAATTATGTATTTATTATTTGTGTATGTATGTGTATATCCACAGTTTTATAAATTTACAAAGGATTTATCAGTTTGTATCAGATGAATCAAACTCAAAATCCCAGAGATAAGATATTATGGTAAAAACCATGATGTTTATCTGGGGCATTTTTGATGTGATCTGTAACTGTTTCAGGGGTATTGCACTGGTTTCCATGATGCGCTGGAGGCATACAACCAGATTACCCCGAATGTCAAGCTAAGTGGACCAACTAATTTTGCCCCCCTGATCCGCAGGGCGCTAGAGATTGTCAGGCAAACCAAAGCAGTAGGTGGCTTTCTGTTATAGCACTGCAGTCGTAACTTTTTTTATATTGTTTCATATTTGTTGCTTCAGTCATTCTTAATGAATTATGTATATAGATCATCCAAGACAATGAATTTTGACTAGGTAAGGTATGTGTCTGATGGATGCTTTAACTTTTTACTGAGAGCATATTTGCTGTCTAAAGTTTCAGGTTATTGATGAATAATTGCTTTATGACTTTTATAAAAATGAAAGGTGTTACATCTTAGAGCATCAGACGTGCATCGAAGCAAATGTAACATTGTATGATTTTGATTATTATGCATTAGATATTATTTATTTATTTATTTATTTATTTATTTATTTATTTATTTATTTATTGAACATAAAATTTATTTATTTGCAGTACCACATCCTGGTCATTGTGGCAGACGGTCAAGTAACCAATGAGCAGGCGACACGTCACGCCATTGTGGAGGCGGCACAATACCCACTGTCAATCATTATGATTGGTGTGGGGGACGGCCCCTGGGACATGATGAAAGAATTCGATGACAGCATTCCACAGAGACGGTTTGATAACTTTCAGTTTGTTGACTTTAATTTGGCCATGAGGGACGCAAGGAATCCACAGGCTGCTTTTGCACTGGCTGCTCTGATGGAGATTCCGGATCAATTTAAGGCGATTAAGCAGCTGGGTTTACTGGAAATGTGATCATTTGGCCATAACTTAATAATTTAAACCTAATGAATTGACAATTTTTGTAAGTCATACTCTAAATTGTAGACTCAAAAGTTTAGAAAAGTTAGATGACTTATAATTAGTGCCAGAAGGGAAAGTTTTGTAATGATAAATATAAGAAAAAGGTGGCTGACTTGTTGGTGTTTGGAAATTTTTTAGCAATAATAATTATTAACCAGGTGCATTCACTGTGCCTAGGCAATAAAATGTTTTCTTTTCTTTAAGATGGAATATATATCGTATGTATTTATCTGAAATATTATTTGGCTTTAAAACAATTTTTATATGTGATCATAATGATTATAATAGACTGTATAATAGATAGTATGTTTGTCGCAAGACAGCAGCAGTAGAATAACATTTTTGCATATGTGTCATGTAACTAATGAAAAAAAAAATTAAGTGACTAGCTTTATTTTTCAGATTAAAGTAGTGGGAGTATTTTAGCTTTGGGTGTTGGGTTATTTTCCCTTAGATGATATTATATATTCCATCTTTGAACTAATAAAAATAATAATATTTTGATTGGAATCAGCAGTTTTCTGGAACCTAGTAAACTAATTTTCCAATGGGATAAAAAAACCAATGCTCCTAGGCAGTGTTTGCCTCTTAGGAAAATTAGTTGCTGGACCGAAAGTTCAGCCATCTTGAAAAGTAGCTGGCTCAAATGTCTGCCGGGTGGGAAAACTTCTCAGCCCGTTCTGAAAGTTGTCAGCCCCGGGCAGACAGCCCAGCCTTAATTTCTAACACTGCTCCTAGGACTGAAAAGGGCAAGTATGGATGTTTTCTGTGACAAGGTCATATGTGATATTTGATACATGTGGTGACTTGAAACCATTTAGATAGAATATTTATTTAAATTTGCTTTTGCTTTAAAAACTTATGTTCCTAACCTGTTCATATTATACTCATACTTCTAATTTCTAGTCACATTTTTACAAATGTATTATAATTATTATGTTATTTATATATATACGTAAAATTAAATGCAAAAGGAAAGCACTTTTATTAAATAAAGCACAGCTAAATATGTTATATTTGGTGGCAGTGATGCTGGTTTCACCCTAGAATGTTACAGTATTGTATTTTTCCAATAATTACAGCCAGTTTTTGTTCCAATATTTCTATGTCTGACAAGATGCCATCAGCAGGGAATGAAGCTATCATAATGTATGTGTTCTTATAGTAGCCCCTACCTTGGAGTGCAGTTAGAAAATATAACCAGATTACATCTACTATGGTTTTTAGCTGTTGGACAAATTTATTGTAACAGTTGTAACTTTGACTGCATAGCTCAGCTGATGAAATTATTTGTTGAAAGTTAATTGTATTTGCAATTTCCTATTTTATAATGCTTGATGATAAATTAATATAATTTTATATCAGAATTACTTATATATTATACATATTTTTCATGTTGATAAGCAGCTGTTTTATTATAATCTTTATAATGTTGTTACCATGGTTACTGTAGCAATTCTTGCTGTCAAGTTGCAGAGGAAAGGAATTTATTTAGATGTTTCTTATGCCAACCCCAAGTACCAGAGCTTGCTGCAGACAGCATGCAGAAGCATTCTGCTTAAAGAGATTGAAATTCAGGGTGCTCCCATCTCTTCTAGTTAAAAATTTTTTTTCTTTACTACAATTTTGTTCACAGATATTTCCATACTTTTAAGAGCACTTATTTCTTGATGGTTGTTGGTATAAATATTCCATTTTCTCTCTCTCTCTCTCTCTCTCTCTCTCTCTCTCTCTCTCTCTCTCAAAAAAAAAAAAAAAAAAAGCAATGAAATAAAAACTGGGATTAGACTTATATATTACATGTTGATTTATTCATGATATATACAATACTTATACTATATACAATAAAAAAGAATTAAAAACATGTAAGTAAAATAATTATTGAATGGAATATGAAAGAAAATTGGGATCATTAAAAATTAAATGATCAAAGTTTTAAATTTTGGGTAACATTTTAATTACCTTACAACAAGAGGCCATTTGATATGATAACAATCTTCATGCCTCAGTATACACTGAGTAGTATGTGATATATAAAAAGTTCACTGGTTAGTTTTTGAACTCTGGAAATCATCCATTCCTTATTAATTAGTCAAATCAAGATGCGGGTGCTGTATTCAGAAACATATTGTAGGCTATGACTTGATATATACTGGCTGAATTATAAAAATTTCACAGCATGGGTAGACGAATGTTAGCAAAGTGAATGTTTCAAGATGATGACTATATTTTATTCCAGAATGTTGTACGTGGACTGAACCAGAGTTTTTATTACTTGTTCTGAAGTGGACCCTTTTGATATTGTTATTTTAATAATTTAAAAATGATTTAGTTTACTGTGAATTTTACATTCTCACAATGCACATGATGAATTATGTAAAGATATTGTAACAATCTCATGCCTTGCATTATATAAATAAATATTTTAATCTTGATTTAAGGCATGTCACTTTTGTTTCACATTGGTGAAAAATGTATTTAATGCCATTCAAAGTATATGGATTTCAATTTGTAAATTTCTTTCATTAAATTTTAATACCATTTAAATACTTCAGTTCCACAATGTCATTCTCTGTATGATGAAGAAAGTACAAGTATGCAATGGCACTTCAGCACATAATATAAGACCAGTATTTTGGCTCAATATGTATATATATTTAAGCGACAAGGAGTCATTTATAAATAGCTTGTCATGGAAGTATAATGGCTTTGAGGTGCATGCATTCCTCATACTAAGCTCCTGTGTGCAATACTGCCATCAGTTACATTTCACTGTGCTTATCAAAACCTATCTTCTTCACCCCTGTTTTGCAGACTCTGGAATTAAGTACTCCCTGCTTTATGCCCTTGCTGAACACTGAGTTCATTGAATATTTGGGCATAATGTCATCATCAGTCCTCCATCGTCCTGCTTGTATGTGCTGGGCATCTATGGATTAACAAAGATGCCTTGCTTTTGTACACAGCAATTCTATCCCTTTTTGTGACTTCATGATGGTTCTCAGACGAAGTCTTGTTCCAACATCCTTAGCCTTCTCTCAAACGAAGCTGTCTCTTCACCTTTAGTCACTTTTTATTCTGGGACCAAATGAACAGATCTAGATCCTAACCATTGTATTCAGAAGAGAGGAAATGGTATATAAGTCCTAGTTTGTTTTATACATATATGTCCGTCAAAGGTGCTCCTGGTGTTTTTGTTATTTCAGGTAAATGCGGGTAAATGCCTACTTTCACTGGTTCTACATTTGTCTCATAGGGTGTAAATTCCATTTCCTTTGGAGTTGGCAGAATTTGTGACTGTCGCCATGATTCTTCGAGTTTTGCACGCTCTATTTCCTCTTGGTGTCTGGACTCAGCCAAAAATCGTTTTCTTTCTTCTAGACTGGAAATAGAAAGATGGAGTAGCAATGTTAGAAAACCCCTTGATCACAGAATAGGATAATTTGTTTGCAAAAACCATGTATTATTAATTAAAGATAGTATTGAATATATTATTGCATATAATAAGTAACAATTTTCAAAGCATATTGAAGAAGATAACTCTAATTTCACACTCAGAGACTATCATTTTTAGTAATTTAAATATTATGTTCTCACAAAAAATACTTTCACCTTTTCGGATTTTTGGATTATCTTATGTAGTTATTACTAAGTTTAAACTATGTTTTCTAAATAAAATAATATCAAAAATTAAAAAAAAAACAACAACAACATATCTTTAAAAGTTATCATACTGTAATGATCACAGTTCCTTCACTTACTTATTCAACCTGGGGGAAGGCTTTGTTTTCATGATGAATTTATCGGTATATTCAGAATACTCTGGCCATTGGTCCACTCTCTGTGTATCTATCTGCTCCTGCCTCTGGAGTGCCTTGTACTCAGCTGTGGTCTTACGATTGATGGTCTGCAGGATGTCTGTGCGATTCAGAGGGACAGAGGAACCAAACCAGGTGCTCTGAGCTGAAAACAGAAAGTGAAAGTGGGTTAAAAGTGAAAGTAGTTAGTTAAGCCTGTATACTAGTTGCTTTGAGATGTTAACAGAAAATGTTTTTTGATGTACTTTGATACTTATTTATTCATCAATAGTCAGTTCAAAAGAGAATGTTTAACAGCAAATGCAATAAATTTAAACTAGATACTTGTCGAGCATTTCAAAGGACTTGCACTAATTTATCCCCTGTCAGAGTACACAATTAAAATCTTTCCAGTCTTAAGATGAAGACCATGTTTGGATTTTGTCTCTTTGGTGAGAGAGGGCCCAGTCAAGCTTCATATTATACTTACATGCATATTTCTGCTGGTGGTATCCCACCCCAGGTCTTCCGCAGTCCATCACCGTGGGGCCGTATTCACACCTGGCTGGTGGTCTGTACACATCGATATTGAGGAAACTCCTGGTGGGCTCTCCGTCGAAATGGCGATATGTCTTCTCACCTAATAGTACAAAAATACGATGTGTATTATGATGATTAAGCTCATAAAATAATGACCTTGCTTGTAATACCAAGCGCTGTCCAGTAGGGATGACTAAAACAAACTCAGTTTTGATTTTTTTAACTAACATCATTCAAAAATGATAATTTAATGACAAGTTTAAGTTAATTTTAAAAAGGCACGAGCATGACTGGTCTATGACAATGTACATGACTTTTATGACAACATCCTTTTTGCATCATTCAAGAGACAGTACTAGCATTTTAACCCAGAACCAGAAACTTCTGAAAAAAAAAATGAGTAAGATTCCTACCATTCCTCTTGGGTCCCCACTTCTCAAACGCCCCCTGGCGGCAGGAAGTCTGGTCCGGGTGTGGGTTCTGGTCCCACTGGTAATCCAGCCAGCAGTATGGCTGGTTGCGGGATACTTCGCGAACCAGGTGCTGGCTGAAGTGGTTGCAGTAGCGGGGCACCCACCATCGCTTATCTGGTACGACCTTTGGCTGTGAGAAATGGAAATGCATGCTAGGGTGCTGAAAGAGAATATAAAATATATCAGATTCACATTATTAAATTTGTTTGATGATATTGATTATTTGGATGCTGGATAAAACAATTTATCTAAAATAGTGCATTAGTTTGAATAAATAAATAAATTATAAGATTTATGCAACTTGGAAATATTTGTGTAATTTCATGGGCAAATTTATACTCACATTACACACCAAATCCCCAATTTTAAAGAGAGATATTTAAGAATTAAAGCATGGATTATCCCTGCATACATCACAAGCATGTGAACTATCACTGTAATTTATTCCTTAGCTGTTATATTTTACATGGGAATATTGATGTACACTGTTATTCTACATACAATGTTCACAGGTACTGTCCAATATGCTGTTGTTTGTTGAAATTTAACGTATTAAGAAAATGTTTCTTACTTTGCGGTTGTTCTGTATTTGTGTGTCCGTGAGGACTGTATACTGGTCATTGGGCTGTCTCAGTCTTTTGGTGTACACATCTATTTCTCCTGTGGTAGGCTCCATTTTGCTGAGTATTTCTCTTTTGATTTTTATTGTTTTCTACAAGGCAGAAATGAAAAACTGGTATATGTTATCGTTATATACAATAATAGGTCCATACATTTCATTTGCATGATGCGTAAATTAAACCATCTTTATAGCATATTTGCATATGCTGGATAATAAACTGCTTTAGTTTTAGAATGTATTTATTATATCTTTAATCTTCTCTGAAATAAATATACACTAAATATTTTTTTCAGTCAAAATAATTTATAAAGAAATATAGCTAGGCCTGTGTCAGTGCAACTATATATATTTTTGAGCATGGACAAAATATGGCAAAACCCAATAGCAATAAGTGCGACCAGTGTGAAATTACGGTAATGGTACATATAGGTTTTAACCATTAAAAAAGGAAAAAAACTATTAGTGATTCATGCCAAATATCTCGCTGTCTCTTTAATTATAAAAAATACGCGTATATAAATTAGCAGGTGCTTGAGCTCGTAACATATTTACAATTAGAAGATTATACAACCCTTCATCCCATCGATATATCCTATATCAAACTCAAGTTGGAGATTTACTTAATCCTCACTCACCTGTTCTTAGCGTCTTATCCTTCTGGTAGTGTGGTTGTTGACAGGGCACCTGCAAGCACATGGGTTGTATTATGTTGTCACGAAGCGTCGTTAGTTACCCATCTGCGGGATTACATTCAACTCGGGAAAGATGTAAAAATATTTAAATTTATATTTTTAGTAACTGTTCTGAGAAAAAATACATTATACTATTTATATGTTAGTTTTGACTGAATTTCTTTTACATAAAATGATATTTAGTTCGATTAAGATGCCAGGAACTGATTTTCCGCGATTCCATAATCGAGCATGCGCATTACAAACTCCGCGAACAGAAGACGGAAAAAGCGTGAGGACTGTCTCGTGAAATTTTGTAAGTGTTTTAATTACGCCTCCTCACATTGATGCTGTGACGTTTGATTTATGTTGAAATGCATTATCCTAGGATAATTTCATCATTATTTTTAAAATGATCAGTTAAATTGTTCTGCGGAGAAATGGACATTGTTATTGTTGATCAAGTTTCTCACGTGTGTGTGCTGGTTTAATGTCAACGAGTGCAGTGCAATCTTCACGACTGCAGCAAGCAGCGACAGTGCTCCTATTGCGTGAAATTACTCATAATTACTTCTAATTACATCTCGGATTGTCACAGAGGTCGTCGATGTTTTGGCTAACGTGAGTTTTGGCATTGGAAATTAAGATATGAAAGGCAGTTTCACTTTCAATGTCAAACCAAATTACAGTACCACCCCCTCTCTCCCCCCTCCCTCTCTCCCCCCTCATACTCTGTATTTGTATGTGTGTGTGTGTATGTCTGTGATATGCCTATGCTAAATAATGAGCTTATGCAGTACTTTTGTACTTAAGTTACGCACAATGCAATTGCATTCTGGAACTTGTTTACTAGTACTGTAGTAGCACTGATGGGCAGAAACAAAAAAAATTGAAAAGTTCTTTTAATGTACATGGGAATAACCATGTAATTCTGTTTAGTTACACCATTGTTACTATCAGGCCTCTCTTACTTAGGGCAGTCTAAATATTTATTGTACTCTTAACGACCTACAAATAGTGATATAACCCATTTAGTGTTATTGGCATTTGGCATTATTACAGAAATCGTAATTGCTTTGATGCTTATCAGACATGCAGGCAATTATTGGGACTCCATGTTATAAAAACTGTACCAGTAGCAGAATGAATGGCATAAGCAAAGTCATTATTGTAACACTGACTACTATAGATTCATTGACAAATTGTATTTATCACAGAGTACTAACAATTGCTGTATTACTGTATATATTCTGCACAGAGATGCTAATGCCAGAGACATAGTAACATCAGTATATATAGATTCATTGTAAATAGTTAATGTTATTGTTTATCACGTATTGTGCTGCACATTGCAGAATGACAGGCGTAGAAATACTGAATGAGGGTCATTGAAGCAGTTATAAAAGCACACTGTGTATTCATTGTACTGTTAATAATGTTGTTTCTGTTTCTGTTTCTATGTGAATAGGACGATTGGTAATACATTGTGCTATAGCAGAATGACTGGTTTAGAAATACTTACAATCAGCATCATTGTTGTAACACTACTATATATTCATTGTACTGTTAATGCTATTGTTTCTGTATGTATCACATAGGACAATTGGTACTACATTGTGCTGTAGCAGAATGAATGGTGGGGAGGTGCTGGCGGCTCAGGTGAATGGAGATCTACTTGAGCAGCATACAGACACTGTGGCAATACTGGACGCTGGAGCACAGTATGGAAAGGTGAGGTTAAACTTAACGTATCCTTGTGTGTGTGTGTGTGTCTGTGTGTCTGTGTGTGTGTGTGTGCTCGTGCATGCATCTGTGTGTGCATGCACAGCCTGTACACATAAATAGATCTGTGGGGTTAAATTAAGTAGCACAGAGGTTGTCTAATTTGATGAAATTAGTAACACCTGGTTTATAACAAGAGAGACATTTTACTTGACCACTACACATTTTATACAGACTAGAATATCTAAGTAAAAAAAAAAATCTTCAGCCTAAATTGTTATCTCTAGTTCTCTTGAAAAATAGACCCCATGTGATTGATCTTTCCAGTGCATGTTGTTTACAATGCTGGAAGGTGTTCTATTAATAAACTACTTTTCCTGTAGGAGTATTTTTAGAAACCTGAGAGCTGATAAAGAACAGGTGTTCCATAGAGCTATATTTATTTATTCAGTGTTTACTAACCCGAAGTGTTGTTTGTGCAGACAAACCACTTACAAATAATTTGATGCATTGGAATTTTTGTGTTTCACTAAACAAAAAATTTTGTGGCTAAAAAATTTGTCTAAAGCCCTAAGTCATCTGTATAATAATAATAATAATAATAATAATAATAATAATAATAATAATAATAAGAGCAATGATGTTTGTTATTAGTATTATGATAACTTATTTTATTACTTATATATTACTGATTAATAAGCTGTTTTGCTTCTGTTATATTAAATGAAAATTATTTAAAAAATGTAATTATACTATTATTATTATTATTATTATTATTATTATTATTATTATTACTATTCACCTTTCCAGGTAATAGATCGTAAAGTAAGAGAACTGTGTGTGGAGTCGGTCATCCTACCCCTGGATACCCCCGCCTTTGCCCTGAAGGAGACTGGATACAGGTAAGGATTTTACTTGCACTTTCGAGGTCTTAAATTGATTTTTCTTAGCTTTTTCTTACATTTTGTGTAAGTTCTTTGCCTTTATGTGTTCTATCAAATGACACTGGTGAAATAATGTGTTCTAAACATAATATAATATTAAGTTGGAATAACTGGAATAATGTTTACTGTTATCCAAAATAATCACAGAGTAATGGGAATGATGTATTGGATAAGTATAATAATGTGTCACAAAAATAAAAAAATTAAGTTAGACTTACAGAAAAGGCTCTTTTAGTGGTCCAAAAATAATTAAAGAATAAAAGAAAAAGGACTTTCAGGGATCCCAAAATATTGAAGAGGAATAGCAAATATGTAAGAGATTGGATTTTCGTTTTTCAGAGCCATTATCATATCTGGAGGTCCTAGTTCCGTCAATGATGAAGATGCTCCTAAATATGACCCAGAAATATTTCACTGTGGACTACCAGTCCTAGGAATTTGTTATGGTTTGCATGTATGTTCTGTTTATTTAGAGCAAAATCTGTTTAAATTCATAGTATCATTACATTTTAGAAGTAGTGTGAAAAATCCACTGATTTTTTCCAGGGCCTTTGCTTGACCTGCTTTTCAAAATTTGTCAGTCATTTTCTCTTGATATTAAATTTGTATCAAATGGCATATTTTGAAAATCAAAATTTTTAATTTGAATTCAGTGAGTTTTAACAGTTGTTGTTATAAAAATAATATTTATTGTTATAATATTTATATGCCAGATGATGAACAAGGAGTTTGGGGGTGTGGTAGAGAAGAAAGAAACCAGAGAAGATGGACAGTTCAATGTCAAAGTGGATCTGGAATGTTCTCTGTTCAAGTGAGTCTCCTCCGTCTCCATCCCTCCTTCCTTTCTTTTTCAGAAAGATTAAATACAATACACATTGTAATAACACTGGGTCTCCTAGCGCAGCAATTACGTAGAATAGTGTGAAAAGCTCGGTTAATAAACAGTACAGAAGATTAGATCTTAACATATAGTTTATGACTACATGTTTTGTAAAGTAAACTCTACATACTCATCAAGTAATGATTATCAAATTGTTGTTTATCTGGGACAAATCTTGGAGAACAGTAACTGAAACTTTTGTAAATACCCTAACCCAAAGCTTCACACAATACAAACACATTTTCAGACCCCAAAGTTTCCAGATAGTGAATGTGGGAAATGTATGTGTTATATATACATATAAAAGTATAATTCCAGAGGTTGTGACCCAGAGGAGCCAGTGCTACTCACACATGGAGACAGTGTGGGTAGTTGTGCAGATGGATTCAAGGAGGTGGCCTTTTCTGGAAATATTGTGGCAGGTCAGAACTTGTGCTTGTGTCAGGCATGCATGCACATGTGTACAAATACACGTACATACACAAATGCATTTCATGTGTTTGATTGGTATCATTACATACTTTTAAATGATCATATGCACTCTGAGGCACAAGCAATCTAATGCAAGTGCTTGTATTCATGTGGTTAAAAAAAGTGGAATATTTAATATTCAGAAATACTACAGGAGAATGCGCGTGCACACATACGCATGCACACACACACACACACACTAGCAAACTACCATCCTACACTTGCCTTAAGTTGCTAACATTGGTGCTGTAAATACTTTAACCAATAATTCCCATTTATCTCCTCAGCTATAGCCAATGAAAAACTGAAGATGTTCGCAGTCCAGTTTCACCCCGAGGTGGACCTGACAACCCATGGGAAGACTATGCTGAAGAACTTCCTGTATGGTATAGCAGAGTGTAAGGGCACTTACAACATGAAGGGGAGAGAGGCAGCTTGTTTAGAATATATAAGAAAAACTGTGGGCGATCACAAAGTACTTGTAAGTAATCGAAAATGTTTATGTAGACTTTTGAATGCCTAAACTTTATCAGTATTTTTATTTTGAATGTTTTTTTATATTTATTTAGTTTTTTACGCATTATTTTTTGTAACAGTACCCTGAAATTTTGATGAGTGCCAAATTGAGTTTTCAGAGCTTTATGTCATAAATTGTAATATCAAATTAAATGTCATCGTATTGAAAGTGTAATATTCAAAATTTTCGATGAAAACTTACCAGGTTAAACAGTAACGCTGTTGTACTTTGGATATTTGTTGTATTGTTACTATTGTTAAAATGTTTTCTTCAGATGTTGGTTACTGTAGGTATGTTGAGTGTTGCCTTGCTACAAAGCCCTTGTTGTACTGTTGCTGAAATTGTAATTTATTGTATTTTTTAGATGTTGGTAAGTGGAGGTGTGGACTCCACAGTGTGTGCTGCTTTACTTCACAAAGCACTGAAGGAAGACCAGGTGATAGCTGTACATATAGACAATGGTTTCATGAGAAAGAATGAGAGCAAAAAGGTTGAAGAATCTCTAAGAGGACTAGGACTCAAGTTAAAAGGTAAGGAGCTTGGTTAATTAATAAATTATGACAATAATTGTGGTGAAATTCCCATGAGCTTGATGTAGGTTTCTTGGAATATTGACATTATCTGGTGATATTTTAGAACATTGAGTATTTTCTGCCCTTGCCCTCACTGCATAATTCAACATCCAGGAAGAACAAAAGAAACATTCAATTTGTCAGGAATGCAGCACAATGCAGTCTTGTGCACAATTCACAATAAATAATTTACCTACCTATATATCTATCTATCTATACTCAGAACACATTATATTTTTAGTGTTTAGTAAACTAACAAAAAGCCCTCATGATTGCCATTGTACATTTATTTATTTGAAAAAAAATGTTACCATTGTTCTTTAGTTGTCAATGCCAGTCACACTTTCTACAGTGGCTACACGTCACTGCCAGTTGACAGCTCAGATCCCAACTCACGGAAACGTAAAACAAAAACCTTAAACACAACCACCAACCCAGAGGAGAAGAGGAAAATTATAGGCGACACGTTTATGAGGGTAGGACAGTTTGCCTCTGTCACTTCAACAAATAGAAATAATAATGGTCCTTATTCAAATTTACTTCTTTGAAAATGAGATCTACTGATATAGAACTTGTATCTAAAACAGGTGTTTTTACACCAGTACAATTTTGCTTGGTCTTTTACCTGAAAATTGCCAATTTTTGAGCTCAGTGTTTAAAAAGGAACAATATAATTTTTTTTTCTGGAGTTAGAAATAAATAAGACAAAATACTCTGAGGTGTGTACTGAATGGATATTTTAGTCATTACACAATGTAAATTTTTGTGTCAATTTGGCCTGGATTTTTTCCCCTGTCCACCACTGGTTAATATCACCCTGTAATTTGTGAAATATTTTTCTCCTAGGTAGCCAACGAAGTTATTGATGAATTAGACCTGAAACCAGAAGACGTATATTTAGGTCAAGGTGAGGGCAATGCACCCTGAGTTTACTGAGGTCACTGGGATCTGGCCTCTCTCTACTATCAGCAAAGACGGAGGCATCAGTTTCTAGTGACCTCTGAATCTCACTGTGGTTATATTGTGTTTGATATTTCTAGTATTTATTATTCATTTTTGGACCTTTTGAACATTAGCGTTGTCTTCTTTACCACATTTTTCTTCCATGCTTTCAAATCTAGCAAAATTAGTTTGATTCTTTGTCTTTTATCTTTCAGAACAAGGTCCATAATGGAATCACAGTGAATGCAAATATAGATATATAATCGTTAATGCATTATAGGGAAAAATAATAACACTTGTCTATTAAATTCTTCCAGGCACCCTCCGTCCTGATCTGATAGAAAGTGCCTCTGAGCTGGCAAGTTCTAAAGCAGACGCCATTAAGACGCACCACAATGACACAGACCTGGTCAGAGAGCTCAGGAAACAGGTGAGACCACTACTTAAGTCTGTAATGGATGAAGTTTGCTTTATATTAATAGCTAATAAAGTAATAATATATCTTGTGTCCGAACACTGATCATGGATGAGATTTTTCCAACTATTGGCAGACTTCTGACTTTTTTGGGAGCCAGAAATATCATTGGCCTGTACAGCCTTCTGGACCCCATATCATATTTTCTTACTTTTTCACTAGATGGCAGTCTCATCCCTGACTGACAAATTGGTTACCTTTTTGGAAATAAGTTTGAAATGGGGACATTATTTTATAAATAGGCAATGATAATTTTTCAACAAACAGCTAGTAGCTAGGAGACTGCTTTGACAAGGATAGGAAGCAGAGAAGACCATTCGACAAATTCTACAGTGGGCTAATATTGGCTTGGCGACCTGAGGGAAAGATTTGTCTTAAAGGACAAATCGTATAAAAAAAGGAAAATAAATTTGGCCGTGTTTTTCCTGTTTTGATTTTTGAGTCAAAACACTGATGCAATGGCCACATTTTTAGAAATATTTACAAACTGTTCACTTGCAATGATAAGTGGAGGTGTCATGGATGTGTTGAGAATGTTTCAGCTGAAATAAATGTAAAAGATCAATGCATTTATCAAGTTGAATGTGTCTTTTTACGATCCTGTTTTTTTCTTTACAATTATACCTCTGTTACTTTCAGGGCAGAGTTGTAGAACCCCTTGTAGACTTTCACAAAGATGAAGTAAGAATTATAGGTAAAGACTTGGGCCTACCAGCTGAAATAGTGCAGAGACACCCTTTTCCAGGTAATATGAACCAAATGTACATACAGTAAATTAAAATTCAATTTATGAAATGAGCTTGTCTTTCTTTCTTTGTGTATTATCAGAGATACCCTTTCCCAGGCTACTTTTTGAGCTGTAAAAGAACTTACAAAATCATTTCATAAATGTATTCATTAAAAACATTTGAAAAATCTTCCTGAAGATCTGTGTGTATTTGATTAATTCACTATTATTTATTTATTTATTTATTTATTTTTATTTATTTATTTATTTATTTATTTATTTATTTTTATTTATTTATTTATTTATTTATTTATTTATTTATTTATTTATTTATTTTTAGGTCCTGGTCTAGCAATACGGGTACTTTGTACAGAAGAACCGTATATAGATAAGTCTTTTGGAGAGACGAGTATCATATTGAAACTGATTATTGAATACAGCACTGCCATTAAGAAGGTAATCAGGAAAAAAATATACAGTCTGCACAAAATTGATTCGTTCCAAAAATTTTGATCTACCTTGCTTTAATTTGAATTTTTTCACTCGTATTATAATTATATTAATTTGGATTATTTGAACAATAAAATGTAGTCAAATGTAAAATTTTTTTAGCCTATGTTTAATATGATTATGGGCACTATTTTGCTTTTGAATTACTTTCCACAGCCACATGCACTTTTAGACCGTATCAAACGTGCCACATCAGAGCAGGAGCAGGAGTCCTTAACACGGATCAGTTCCACGGACAAACTGGGAGTGGCGTTATTACCCATACAGACAGTGGGAGTACAGGTAGTTTCCATCATATGATCATTGTTAAGGAATTTTGTTGTACCATAGTTTGAGAGTAATATGGGCATTATAATGATAATTATTATAATTACAATAAAATTATGATTTATGGTAAGTTTTGAAATTCGTTCAAATTGGGTTTAGATGAAAGCCTTAGGTCTTTTCATTGAGTATTTACCCCCGAGTCAGTAATTTGCCCAATATTATGTCTTCAAGAAAATGTTTTATTTCTCTTAATTTGCATTTTTCAGGGAGACTGCCGGACATATAGCTACCCTGCTGCTATCTTTAGTGATATAGAGCCAAATTGGGAGAATCTCTTTACCTTAGCCAAACTTATACCTAGAATATGCCATAATATAAATAGGTAAAAGAGATTGACATATATTTTGGCATGACATTTGTGCCATTTAATTCATGGGATTTTCTGCAGTATATATGTTTTCTATTTTGTAAAACTTTAATCTTGTATTTCTGTCACAACTTTTTGTATCAAGGAATTCTGAAAGAAGTATGTTTGTTTACTATTTCCAGTTTTCATTTCATGACAATTACATTTAAGGTAGTACCCTTACTTTGTAAATTTTAAAGATGTATTAAGATGGGGCCTTTTATGAACAAGGTCCCAAAGTAATTAAACAAACAGCAGTGATGTAATAGGTATTCTTATGTTTCTTGCATTATAATCGCAGAAAAAGAAGTATGTCATGACTTTTAGGGCTCACATCGAGCAAGTCAGTAGAGTGATCAAAATGAAGGGTCCAAACATCAGGCCTCTTTGATTAAAAAAAATAATTAATTCCTTTAGACAAGACTTACATTGTCACTGTTATTTTAACTAACTTGCACTTCCTTTCAGGGTTGTGTACGTGTTTGGAGGACTCCTACATTATCCGATACAAGACGTCACGCCCACTTTCCTGACAGAAGGAGTATTAGCGACACTAAGACAGGCAGATTATCTAGCACATAAGGTTTGTCCCTATGAATTCTGGTCATATTTAATTTAATAATTTGAAAACTTATTCATTGATTTCAGTTGTCCAAAGAGCTTTTGCTTCCTTTTTGCTGTCTCAGTCAATGAATTACTGTTTTTAGGTTAAAATCTTCTTACTGTCTTGACTTCTGATGCAGGAGTAGATTCTATTTATGTTATGATAATTGCTTAAGGATCATTGAAAGAAAAAACATAAGTTTTCAGAAGTCATACTTTTTAGTTTAATAAACAAAAGATCCAAGTTTTCAGAAGTCATACTTTTTAGTTTAATAAACAAAAGATCCAACTTTCTGATAAGAACCAATTGTCTTGCTCTTCAGTATTTTTTAATAAAAAGTAATTTGCTATAATTTATGGAATGTTTACTATATGCTCCTTTTGCATTTTAAAATATTGGTGAAATTTATACTTTTAAGTATGTTAACTTAACAATTTTAATCATAATAAATTTAGTCAATTCTGATATGTCTTCGGAATATTCTTTTGTATATATGCAGAATGAACATTACATCTTGCTTGAAATTTTGAAATGAACAAATTATCATTTTTAAATTGATTATAACTATTAATATCCATTTTACCACAAATCAGGTACTTCATGAATCTGGTTACACTCCCAAACTCAGTCAAATGCCCGTGGTTCTGGTCCCGCTTCACTTCGACCGCGACCCCATGGGGACCGTGCCATCTTGCCAAAGATCCGTGGCCATCAGGACGTTCATCACCAATGACTTCATGACTGGCGTGGCGGCTGTGCCAGGGCAAGATTTGTCTAAAGAGGTTGAATTTTTTTATCCAACTCATCGTATAATGTTCATTTCTGACAAATTTTTATTCAGCTATTTTCTGCTCTTTGACTGTTTTAATGTTTGTCATATGTTGTAAGTTGTAACAGTGAAAATAGATTAACAGAGAAAGAGAGGGGTAATGCATATTTTTTGTTTACCAAAAAGGTCAACCCAGCAATATTGAGATGTTTTGCATGTTATCTGTTGCAGATGGTGAATCAAATGGTGGAACAGATTCTCACAGTCCCCGGCATATCCAGGGTCATGTATGATCTCACATCCAAACCTTCGGGGACAACGGAATGGGAATAAGATCCGATGAAGACTGAAATCAGGAGAGGGTGGGGGTGGGAAGGGATAGAGGATTAA
>NW_019775081.1:400942-413965 GCF_001039355.2 Lingula anatina | reverse complement strand
TAATCAGTGGGAATAGAGGAGGAGGGGGGGGGGGGGTAACTATAGCGTCATCTTGTGTCAAAACTTCCAGGTACAAAACAAGCAATTACTCATTGACAGTATATTTGAACAGTCTGTTTCATTGATTTTTCCTAAAGAAAAATTGTTTAGTAATACTTAAAAAAATGCTGATTCAAAAGTTTTTAAATGTTAATGAGCTTTGTGTAAGACTATGTATTTGTGTGTAAAAAATGATAAATCTTGAAATTTTAATGTAAAATACTAGACAGTATAAATGAGACATTTGAAAGAGTAAAACTCTCAGTTTAAGTTATTTTAAGAACAACTAAATATTTCATCTGAGTTGTATTGTGCTATATACCGAGTTATAGGGTTATAGTTGAAAACGAATTAGATAAAAAGTTATGAGCATTTTGTGATGAACTGTATATTAAGCAGTTTTAAATATTTTTGTTTAAAAATGCACAAGTTTTTAAGGTAAAACTAAAAATGGAAATATTTAGGTCATGAATGCCTGTGTTTAACAGATTGGCAACATATTGTGGATTATGAAGTGGATTTTAAAGCATTTGTGAACAGTGACATCATGAAATATTTCTAGGTCAGTATTTTTTTTTCTAAGTACGGAAAATTTTGTTGGAAAAGTGTAATTGTCAACTTGATGCTGTTGGGTCATATTAATAGGTCATTTTGTTCAAACCAAATGGGTTATTGTTTAAAATCATCATACACAGTTTTTGTACACTAAAAAAAAAAAGTTTTTTACCTAAATATGTTGGGTTCCATGGTCACATGGTTGTGTGTAAAATCAGGATTGTTGTTGTTATTTCACTGCGTCACCACAATATTGAATGGGTCCAAGAAGGTAGTATTCAAATGCTTATGGCAGTTTCGCTTCTTTTGTGGCACTGTATTGTTGCTGTTACTGTAGTTGCCATCAGTTTCCAACTTGAGAAAATCCCTGTTAAGAATCCATGTCCTCAAAGAGTATTCAGTTGGGTAAACTAAGTTATTGTGAAATGTTAGAAGAAATGACACAGTGGGATTTTTTATACAGAAGAAAAGGAAGGGAAAAAGGGACATTTCCTGTGATAAAAAAAATGTAGTACTGCCCAGCCATATAAGTTTCAATAAACAAATTGCCATCATTTTAAATGCTGGAAACATTTTCTTTGCTAGACCTGGGGGAAATGACAAGTCTCCTCACTGGAACTTTATGCTCTTTGCAAGACTAGTTTTAAAAACTTGTGCTTGACATTCAGTTTCCTAAATTGAGAATTCCTGGACTTTGTGTACTATTGGACACAAACAGAAAATGGGTAGGCAAAACCAGCCTTTTTATCATGAACTCTTTAATATTTATAGAAGATCTAGTATTTATTACTACCCACTTGGATTGTTTTTACTTACAAATATGCTTCCATTTTGTAGTTTTTTCGAATTTGAAATTGCAAAGCACTTGGATTATTTTCAGATTAAATTATCTTCTAAGTAGCATGGATTAGGATTGATAGTTTCTTCGTCTTTCACAAATTATCTTTACCTTTGACTCAGAAATTCCCTGGCAAGGATTGTTTGCTAATGGGCATTTTTTTACATATGTTTATGTATATTTTCAACATTGTACACGTTTGAATTTATGTTATGCAGCCCTGAGGTTAATAAATGATTTTAAGGAATATGTTTCATTTTCCTTTAACCAAAAATTTTTAATAAATGATACGGTACCGTAACATTCCAATATAGGATTTGGCTACAGGATCAAAATCAAGTAAAGATTAGTCGCAAGAATTTAACAAGATGTGCCACAGATGTAAACTTTTTATCACCCATCCTCCTCCTCCCAAAAGGTTCCAAAACTTTTTCAACCTCATATCCCACATTTTCTTTACACATTGGTAAACAGCCAATACTACACAAAGGCCAATAAATTTACCAAACCAACAACAAATGTTCAAGAGAATCTGATAAATAACAATAACATAAAGACATTTATCATTCAGTTTGTTCTGATACAAAATTACACGTCTCCTACTTGAAAATATAACACTCAGCATATGCACTTAATGCTATGGCACACAATAAGAATCAAGAGGTGACCTTTGAGATGACCTTCACAGAAGGCCAAGGTTCAGATAAGCTTTAAACCTAATCCCTACCTAACAATCAACACAATGAATAAAATCATAATTATTGACAGAAGATACCTGTTGGTTTGTTTAAGAATGGTTTCATGAATGGTATAAGAAAATCTGTAAGGTTTCTGAAAAGGAGCAAAACCATAGGACTAAAATAGGTACCCTTTTATTACAGTCATCTCCACTTAAAAATACCAACTGGTGCAATTTAATTGCCTAGCAGGATATAACATGTACAAATATATA
This sequence comes from Lingula anatina, assembly GCF_001039355.2. The sequence goes on along the minus strand of NW_019775081.1, from coordinate 411,581 downwards.
CATATAACAACTTTGTTAGATAAATATGTAATCAAACAAGCTTTTACTTTAACACCTAGTACTGCTGTACTGTGGAAAATAGCATTAAAAATATCTAAACTTAAGTGCAGAGCTACTAAACCAATTTATACAAGCACAGAAATCTACCAAGGACATGGAAAAAGGCATTTAAGACCATTTAAAAAAAATCAGCAGAACCAAATTAAGTTGAAATTGTCATCCACTTCTTTTTCATCTTAAATTACTGTCAATTATAAAAATATCATCAAAACTTGGAAATCATTTTTTGCAATTTCTCACCACTAACAAACACACAAACCAACTTCGTCAAAACATAACTTCCTTTGTTGGCAGAGATAAGAATAAATAAATAAACAAATAAATAAGCACATAATGTTCATAACACTAATCTGCTGCACCATGCAATGTGCTAACTATTCTGGTTGATGCCAGGGAAGGTGATCATCTCCCAACAACTCAAAAAATGGTATATTAACTTTCCTTGAACAATTTCACTAATATCGAGAAAGTCATAATCCAAAGGGCTTCTGTAGTATGGAAATAATTCATGGATTTCAAACCACTTAGTACTTATGATATTTTTCCATATGCTGAGGGAAGTATTCATGGAGGGCTAGTTTGTAGTAATTTAAAAAGTTAAAAAAANATATATATATATATATATATGTATATATATATATATATATATATATTTTTTTTTTTATTTCTTACTTTATTCATTTTTTCGTTCATAAATCAAAATCAAGGGAACCTATGTCCTGAAGCCTCAAAATATCAATAATAACACTAAGAACTTGAGCTGACAACAACATTAATACTATCCCTATGTCAAATGCCAGTAAATCAGCCAGTGAAAATTTGTGCATTTATTCAGACAGAGGCCATACTGTTTTAGCTTTGGGTCTGATTCTTAGACCCTGTCATCTTGAATGGCCATCAGGGTAAATTTTTTTTTAGCACAGACTGCTAAGAGTTCTCACACTCAAAGTTACTTATGTGGAAAAAATCATCTTTGGAGAATATTTCACCTACCTGCATACTAAGGACCGTAAGGTTCTCTAAAGTGTCCAGTCCAGAGATTCTGGTCACTTTATTCTTGCCAATATACAAACTGTCTAATTTCACCAAGGACCCTAGGTTTTCTATGACCTGCGGAGATTAAAAAAAGATATAAATAATCATGTGCTTTGTTGTCAACAGTGATATCATAATTTCACGGACTGTCATATTTCAGAAAGCTAAGAAGTTTTTTTCACATACTGTAAGCCCAAGGAAAATTTTTTCATTACAAAACGAGGCAATACATTTGATATTGCTTCAAGTTATTATAATCAGGCTAGTCCAGTTCATAATGTTCTCTATTGTCTTGAGATTGTGAATGATATGCAGGAATGCATAAATTGTCACAAAAATTAATTAAAAAAATAATAGTATGCAAATTAACATTTTTTTCAAAAACATATCTGTAATTCTAAAATGTCCAGATGAATTGTAAAACAGCATACCCTAATCTTATTTGCCCCAAGTTCTAACATTTCAAGGCTTGTTAGCTGAGATATGTTTTCAATTTTTCCTATCTTGTTCTGTACAAGGAAGAGTTTCTTCAGTTTTGTAAGGTTGTCTAAGTTTTCTATTTTCCGTATTCTGTTGAAGGACAGGTCAAGGACTCTGGAAATAACAGATAAAACTTTTTTTAATAACATAAAAGCAACATTAGCTTATTCAAACTGACAGGTGCTTTGCTTGAAATTTTAATCTCTTTCTTTTCTATGCTGTCGTTTTTAGACCATGAGTAAAACCAAGACAATCTGTTTGATAGTCAGTTTAGCCAATCCATCCACAATGCCAATTTAAATAAAAAATAAATCTATTACAAGAAGAACACATAATTAATTAATTAGTTAATCTATTTTTTAAATAGGCAAGAGAGAGAGAGAGAGAGTAATAGAGACACAGAAAGAGTGAGTGAGACAAAAAAATTCATTATATTCTTTGTGAATCTATTACAGATTTAAAATAACATTTGTTTGAAAAGAATATGCCTGGCCCAGTTTCTCCCACTTAAGCATAAAAATGTACACACTGGCTACTCACTCTAAGTTCACCAAAGCATCTAAATTTTCAATTCTAGTAATCTGGTTGTCGTAGAGGTCCAGCTCTCTGAGCGTTTGTGCCACGCAAGCCACATTCTCAATGGCTTTGATTAAATTATTTCTGAAACATATGCTCTGAAATATGTAAAAAAGGGGGTTATTTAATTACCAAATTTATTTATCTTCTCTCCATACAACAGAACATTTCCTATGAACATACATATTTAGTTATTATTAAAATCTGAAACAGTATCATATGTGGAATTTTCCTACCAGACTAAATTTTTCTCCACAAAAAAAAAAAAATCATTATCCCACATTTATAAACCATTGCAGGACCAATATCTGCACTTGGTTTCAATATTTTTAAACAATTTCTTAAATAATTTAGTTCATGAGAGATAGTCACTTACACTGCCAAATCTCTTGTGTATCAAAGAAAGAAATATAGACATCAGTCATGGGTGTAGATAGCAAAAATTCCCTAGTGAAAACCAACACTTTATTCAACAAGACCAACTCACCTCTACACAAGTAAGCACTTCCAAGTTCTCTATTCTTCCTATTCTGCTGTGATTCAAGTCTATATCTACAGCTGTGGGATCTAACTGAACCATTTCTTGGACTTCTTCTTCAGGCTGTCTGTCATCTTCTTCCTCATCTGTGGACATGCTGACAAAGTGGTCTAATTGGAAAACCAAGGAGAAATTTGCATCGTTATTACTCTATTTACTCAAAACGAATCCAAATTGGTACTTATGCAGATGAAGCAGCATCCCCCAAAACACACACACACACATACACACACAATTTTGATTTCAATGTTTTCCTTGATTCAGTTATGTTGTGAATTTGATCAATGTCTCTGCTACTGAAATAAAATTGCTTGGCAATTACATTGGTTTTTCTGCGTATTATGAGACACTTCTAGTGCATTCACATTTAATTATTAACAGCTGAAGTCACTGTAAGTACGCTACAAGTAGTCCAAAGACTAAAAATAGTGAATAAAATGTGTCTTCCTCATACATTTGCGTTACAATATCACAATGAATCAGTTACGTCACCAGAAAAAATTAATTAAAAAATTTGAATAACAACAGCAACTGAATTTATCAGTTTTCATCTAACACATTAAATACTGAAAACAAACTGTCATTTCGAATGAAATAATAAAACATCTCACTCTCGCCCTCTCCGTCCGCCATATTTCCAAATTTGCCCTAGTTCTACGAAGTTGACCTTTTGGTGATCAATGATTGGCTATAAAATACATTATGTGCGATACTTGTGTAGCCTCGCTTTCGCACAGGATAGCAACAGAGCGACAACAATTCTATAGAAAATCCGGCAATATCGGGGATTCAATCCCCTTTTTATCAAGTATGACTCTAAATCCTCTCGCCAACCCGAAAGGCGTAAAGCTGGTATGTGAACTGTGTCAGAAACCAGCGTTTATACAGTGTACAAAATGCAGAGTTACGTATTATTGGTAAGTGAAAATGCCTCTCATTTTCAACTAAGGCTAAGCGTTTTCCTGATACTGTGATAGTTTGTCTGTGTTTTTCGTTTTAGGTTACCTTAATGTGGGTGCCGGTTTTGATGCATTTTAAGTGAAGTAAAGCACGTTGTTTATCATGAGATTTTTAGTTTTATTCAAACAATATTGCATAGAGCAAAGGCCCCTAATAGATTGGGTTCATTTTCTTTAAATTTAAAGCAAACGTCTCCAATGGCCTCTGCACTGCATCAGCTAGTTAATATACTCATGTAATGATGTAAAGGTGTTGTTATTAAGACAACATGATAGCGGATCTCATTTTATACCAGTAATGTGATTTTTATCATCAAAGTATATTATGCAAAGGAGATTTCTTTGTTGAGAAGGTTGTTATGAAAGTGTGTACATCAATGGACAACATAAAACCAAATGTCAATCAGAAATTAACCCAAGATATTTCTATGTGTGTTATTAATTTTTCAGTGGTGTAGAGCATCAGAAAGCCGACTGGTTAGGGATCCATGAAAAGATTTGCCAGCTCTTGATTCCTTTGAGAACACCCATCCCCTTCCTAGCTTCAGATGAAGAAAGACAACATAGAAAGGACCAGTTATTACAGAGACAGGTACAATTTTAAAGAGATTTACATTTGTCTTATTTAATCTAAAGGATATTTGTCCAAAAGTCCATTTGTTTGATGGTAAGAAAGAGACAGTATAATTTTTTTTTTTTTCAAAATAAACTGATTGAGGCTTTGTTCATTTATTTATTTATTTATTTGATTGTTTGTTCAGTTATCACCTACATCCATCTTGGCTTCTTAATACTCTGTACTGAGACTGTGACAGAAATTATCAATGTCATTACATTGATACCTTTTCAGTAGATTGAATTCATTGCAAAGTGTAATTTGCTTTTCTTTATTTAAGGAAGTAATAGTACTAGTGTCAGTTTCTGTAGTAACTACATTTTTTGGAATTAAAAGAATAATAATAATGGTGTGATTCAGAGTGGTATTTTTGACATGTTTTAACATAGAAAATATCTTAATTTCAGAGACACATGATAGATCTGACAAGAACAACAGGGCAGAAGCTTTTGTTTGAGGGAAGACACGAGCAAGCCGTTCCAGCTGCAATGCAGTCACTGAGATTTGCTATAGAAGTCCATGGATTGGCTAGCATAGAACTGGTGCCTTCATATTTAATACTGGGAGAGGCCAGCATAGGTGAGTGCTGTGATTTGCTATAGAAATTTATGGTTTAGCTGGCATAGAACTGGATGAAACTCTAGAACTCTAGTCCTCCTGGTCAACATTGTCTTCACAAGGAGAAGGACTTCTCCATAGTGAACGTCTCTTGAATTACATTGTAAGTATTAATAGATATAAATTAAAAAAAAAAACATTTATTAGTATAAGTTATCACTGGACATCCAATTATCTCCAAAAATCCTTCCCTCTCCCCAGGTTTAGGTAGACTATCCCAGGCAGAGGAATACCTGATGCAGGCACAGTGGACAGTGGTCAAGACCCCAGAGTGCTCAGATGCCATCAAGTCCAAACTGTACAGGAACCTGGGACTGCTCTATGCTGCCAAGGGGGAGTATGAGGAGTCTCTGAGGCAGTTAGCTGATGATGTGAGTTTTTCCAATTGTGTTAGTTGAGATTTTCCAATTGTGCTGGTTGTGATTTCTCATTGAGCGCATTCAGAACAGCAGACTAACAGATCCATGGATCAAATATGCCAACCCCACTAAAAAGCTTGCCACTTAATTCCTGATTAGACACTGGCAGATTCCCCATGGGGAGTATGCAGCAAGCATTCAAGTGGATCGGCAAATTTTGATCTGTAAGTCCACTGTTCTGAATGCAGTAATTATGTTTGAGGATTTTTAAAAGATCTGAGTTATGAGTGCAGGTTGTGTTAAATTTTGTGAGGATTATTTAAAAGGGTGTTTAACATATCAGATATGCTGCTTATATGCACAGTTTTTGCAGTCATCAGTTATACACAATATAACAATTTTATTGCAGTGTAAGTAGCAAACAAGACAGTTGGACTGTTTTAGATCTTAATTTTTCACCATTTTTCTAGATTTTCCATGCCTCCATGGAGTTTTCCCCAGATGACATTAGGACAAGTGGCGGATATTTCCACATGGCAAATGTTTTCTTTAGACAAAACAGAATGGAAGTAGCAGACTCTCTATATGCTAGGGTAAGTCTGTAGATAACTTTCTTTAGACAGAACGTAAATAGCAGACTCTCAGTATGCTAGATTAAGTCTAAAGATATATTTTTTTTTTCATACAAACTGAAATAGTAGATTCTCTGTGTATTATCATTATTATTTTTTTAGTAGAAGTATTATTGTTAGTAGTAGTAGTAACAGCAACAGTAGTAGCTGTTACTGTGGTAATGTAGAAGTAGTAGCAATTACTGTAGTTTGTAGTGATAATTGTGGTAGTTCTTAGTAGTGTTTTTTCCCTCAGTGCCAAAATTTTATTACATTCACACAATGGCTCTCGATCATTACTTGTCAGCGAGATACAACAGTTAATACTTCAGTTGTCGTATTGTGCACATTCCAGGCCATAGCTAGGCAGGTGTGATCACTGAAAATTGTTTTAGTTGTGATATTGTGTACATTCCAGGTCACAGATAGCTGGTATGACTACTTACAAAAGATAGTCAGTGTTCGAACAGCCACACCCATAGATACAACAGGAATTGGAGCCATCGCCATGGAGATAAACCAAGAGGAAGAGGAGGGGCTGGGTGAGTGGTTTTTAACTGACTGGAAATTTGTGTCAGTGGTATTTGACATTTGAATGAATGAATGGATTTTGCCATTGTCCATCAGCGGCCTGTTGGCCTCCTTTTATAAGCATGTCTATGAGCTTGCTCTACACCATCCTGCCCTTTTGACATTTATGTGCTGTAATATCTTCAAATTATCATACACCCTATATTTTCCAATATTTCATTAAGTTTTTATTTTACATTATTTTATTTTTATATATAATTTATTTATTTATTTTTTAAGATCTGTTATTTTCAAATACTTACTGCAGTGCACTTTGGGAAAGATTTTTTCCTGATTATCTTTCTCAAGGTATTTAAAGTACTGTAGGGGTATAATAGTATATAACTTAGTTATAGTTATCCTATCTGACTGGCAGTTGGAATGACACTGTCAACCATTTATCATGATATTTTCTAATTATTTTTAACATATATTTTAGATGAGGCCCAGGAAGCAGAAGCCAAACAGGTCCTAAATGCCATATATGACATCAGAGATCAACAGTCAAATAAAAAACCTGAAATTGTTGCCAAAATTTGCCATGCTTTGGCTATGCTGTATTTTATACTACATGAAGTGGAGAAGGTATGCTCAGAAGGATAAAAATTTTTAAAAGGGGCACAATGATTCTGTGATGTGTTTTTTTTTTTCATGCTTGACATGCTTTAACAACATTTTACTTTGGTATTACTAATACTTCCTATAAAAAGCTCTTTCTTGATTAGAAAATGTTATCTGTGAAGCAATAATTGCAAAGAAAATATTAAGATTTTTTTCATTTTTTACAAACATTTTTGGATTATTTTGACAATTATATTTAAAAATATACATTTATATATTTTACAAATTTGACCTATATCGTTATAAAAGTATTTTAAATGACACAAATTATGATGCATGATGCATAATGGGAAAAAAAAAAGAAGAAAAAAAAATGCAGTCGATGTTGTCTTTTATTTTTTCAGGCCAAAGAGTATGGACGGAAAGCAGTGGTGACGAGTGAGGGTAATCCTGATGACGAACTGTCACGATCCATTGTAGAGTTCATGAAGATTTGTGACTCAGTCAATGAGGTCACCATGTAAACATTGTAGAGTTCATGAAGATTTGTGACACAGTCAATGAGGTCACCATGTGAACATTGTAGAGTTCATGAAGATTTGTGACACAGTCGATGAGGTCACCATGTGAACACTGTAGAGTTCATGAAGATTTGTGACTCAGTCAATGAGGTCACCTTGTGAACATTGTAGAGTTCATGAAGATTTGTGGCTCAGTCAATGAGGTCACCATGTAAACATTTTAGAGTTCATGAAGTTTTGTGACACAGTCAATGAGGTCACCATGTGACCAGGAGAGGTCATGTCATAGGTCATATTCAAGGTCATATTAGGTCAAGGAAAAGATCTATCAAGGGAATGAATATTAGATCAAGCGTGTAGTTGTATAAATGTTCTTGGTTATGTTTCCCTGTAAAAGCAGCATATAGTGGGTTGTGTCATATATATATATATATATATATATATATATATATATATATATATAAAGATACAATATTTGGTGCAGTATTGAAGGGGAGTAACAGCATTGTACCATCATTTATACATGGGACCTATGGGAGACATAATATTGATTTTGATCAAATGTAGATCTTTGTATCTTTAATTTTTTAAGCTGAAAAGAGAACGGATACCACTTCTGTCTCCACTTTAATTCCACTGATGTATCAATTTTCCAAACACAAGACGTCTGCTGTCAAATTTGTAAATAGAACGTTGTATATAATAAAATTGTATAAAATATTTTGTTTATTTACTGATTTTATTATATTTAGTAGAAACTATCACAACAGTGTAGGCTTGTACACCAAGTGAATTACTTGGCCAAATCCTGTAGAAGCAGGTTAATTTGCTGTTTACAATTAAATGAGGGAAGTGAAGTAGCAGGCCCGCCGTGCATGCTGCAAAAATGTCTCTTTAACGATGTTGCTCTAAAAAAAAAAATAATGATTTCCATAGTGTTCTCATTTACAAAGATTTGTTAATATATATTGGTAGATATCAGTAGTCAGTTTGTCCCTAAATGAATTTTGCTTACTTCAGAAGCAATCAGAAGCATTGTCTATCCCATTCCTAGACACTCAGGGCTAAAGTACATTGTAAATAAGACTTGTATAACGCATTCAAGAATAATGAGACAAAAACGTTTAGACATTTATTCCTTTTCGTTATTTGTCGTGCCGCTTGTGAGCATGTATAAAAGTAAAGAAAACCATCAACTTGCTGAAGCTGTATGTATCCTAAACATTGAAGGTAAAAATGAATGACCGCTTTCCTTAAATGATCAGTTTTGAAGTTTCAAGAATTTTTTAGTGCAATGCATCAATGAAATTAATCAAATTGAAACAAAAGGGTGACAATAATATTTGCTAAATTCTGCTTGGCAATTTATTGAATTTTTTTTTTCGTCCTTAGTTGTGTAGTGTAGTTGCCGTTATTTTACGGTAGTTCTATATACGATATGATTAATCGTGTGTGCATTATTTGCATTTTTCAAATGCGCGCACCTTATACAATGAATGTCTCTATTCCGTCGATTTCTCCTGTTTTTGCATCTATGGTAAAGTGACCGTATGACTGTGCTTTTAATCCACCCGTTGATGCGATAGTCTCGTACGTGTACAGACCTGATTTGAAGAGCGTGGCTGGCGTTGGTGTTTTATACTCTAAGGTTTCTGCATATTGCAAATATTCCAAAACACTTGGCTGAAATGGAATTATCAGTAGCGTTATTACAAATTAAAACTATCTACAACAATAATAATTCATTTAATAAGATTGGACTGGAGAGGGAGGAGGTGGTGTCGAACGAAGTGGAGACTGTGTCACGGAGACCACAAATTTCCCCATCAGCGATATGTTGTTGATAAAGGTACAGTGTAATCATCATCCCGCCTGTCACGCCACTTTTAGCGGATGCCGTTCACAGACTACGCTTTTCTTGTTGTAGGCAATGGCCGATATCTGAATACTTTCGATTTCTGAAAAAAAAATCACACCGATGGTCCCCTCTTGAAATTAGGATTTTGACTAGCTGAGTCATAGTTCTAAACCGTACCAAAATAGCACCGTTGGCCCTTGAAAATGCCAAAAATTTTTGGGGTCCGAACCCAACGCCAAAGGGGGGAGGGAGGAGAGAGAGGTCGGATTCTTATCAAAGGACTCCCCCTTCAAAAAATCCTGGATTGTGTAGAACTTCTTTGGTTTTGTTTTCCTTCCAGCTGATTCTGAGGAGTCTTCTTAAGCACCAGGGTTTAAAGCTCTCAGTCCTTTTCTGACCGGAAAGTATTCTGAATTGTAGGACGCGATGGGGGAAAACCAGCGTTTTGAGGAGCCTGTTTTGAGGATAATACTTCTGTATTTCCAAATGCTGCTTATTGCAATTGTTGCATTCTTTGCTATGGCAATTCTCCTCTTGATCTCAAGTTAATCATCGACAGTGTTTGTAAAAGTTGCCACAAAGAATGTAAATTCTGAATTTTAACAGGGTCTCCATCTATCAAAATTCTAGAATCTGTAGGGGTTCTTTGCACAGTAATGTAAACTTGCAGTATTTGCCTCTTTCAGGTATAATCTTTACCTTTTTTTTTGCCAATTCAAACCCCATTGCATGTTTGTGACCCTGTCAGTCCATGATATAGAGGAGATCCTACGGAAGCACCTGATGTAATGGTTCATTTTACATTTGATTGTGCTGGAGGATCTGGGTGATGCATCCAGCACAGCTCATTTAACACTTGTATACTTTACAACATTTTACGTTCAGGGATACTCCCATGAGTACGCATATTATTTCATTCCACTCAGTGTCTTCTTACGAGTAGGACCAACTTCAAATTCTTGTTATTTTGCATTTTAAACATTAACTTTAAATTTCTAAGGAAGGCATAAATGGTGAGAGTCGAATAGTGATTATTTAAATTTATCGTTTTTTTTTTCTATTTGAGTAAATTTAATTATGTTTATGCATCTATGTATATGTAGCCACACCTATGTGGCGTTTTTTTTTTTCATGCGTATTGCTCTTTGTTTGATAATCATAAATAACAAGTTTATATTCATAATATATTACGAGACATTTAATTTCCTATACTTATGTTAATTGGTAATGTATTATAATTAGTATTTTTTCTTTTTTTTTTTTTTTTTTTTTTTTCA
>NW_019775081.1:383136-400720 GCF_001039355.2 Lingula anatina | reverse complement strand
TTTTTTTTTTTTTTTTTTTTTCACGTGTGCTTTCATTTCCCGATTTGCAATAAACAGTGATCCAGTGAAATAACTTCTGCCTTTCTTCGGTCTTTCTTTATCTGAATAGACCTCTCGAGCTATATAAAAGGTGTATACATGTAGCAGGTGCGGATAGAGGTCGTCTTCTGAGTCCTTTGGAAGACGGGCAGATTTCCAAGTTTACTTTGATGAGTATAATTTTTTTTCTGTCGGAAGACGGCCAAAAATGGAGGATGGATCAACAAAAATAATTTGGAAGACTGTCAGAAAATATCTCGTTTCCCAGAGTGACGTCACTGATAAGGAAAGTGGGTGAGTCGTTTTAGTCGTCTAAAATTTGTGCTTAGTTCAAAATTGACTAAAAATATAACTCAATATTTTACGAAATGTATAACGAAAAAAGGTTATGCCTATCAATGATATGTATTTCGTTCTTTGATTCGGCGGCTATCTTAATCAATATTTTAAAATAATATCACTTGTTGCAAAAAGTGTTGACATCTGGATAAACAAGGCACATTGTAATTAAAATTTGTAGATAGCTCACAGTTATGTATAAAAAGTGAAATGAATTAATGGCTTTATCCATTTTTAGTGAAAAATGTTGGCAACCACTAGGGAATTATCAAATTGCACTGAAATGATACCATACAGTAAAGGAATTAGTATCTTATTTCTGGTGCATATTTTGTATATCTGTACCATTAATCAAGTAAGATATGATGACTTGAATATAAATACACTGTGACAATTTACAACTGTGAGGTGATCATTTGTAAAAAAGTACACGGATCGAACTGGAGGTGAGACATCATATTTGTCTGTATATTTCAATGAGGATTGGCTATATCTAGCCTTGGATAGTTTCAGTTGACCAACATAATTTGATAACCATGCTGAATAGTGCCCCTAGGAGAAAAGAACTTAGTAAGAACAGAAAAAAATCATAGAATTCTAGGTTCCAAAAATTTAGCTTGGACTAGAACAATTTGTATCATTTTAGACTACAAACACATTTTGGTGTAGGTATGTTGTAATTTTAATCTCTAAAACATTGACCAAATTTTGATGCCAATTATCCAAACCTGGGCACAGACTCGAAATCAAATGAATAAATTATAATATGAATTAGGATTTTTAAGATTAACAAAACAGCTTGTATACAAGGTCACTTACCGCCAATACGTATTCCCCATAAAACATTGAATTGGTTTTATCAAGAGTTCCTGTATACCCAGTTCCATAAACCTGAATGCTGTTAATGACCTCAATCACCCAGCCCGCGTTAGAAAGGAACTCTCTTGCCGTACAGTCTGTAATGTAACAAATTGTCAAATAACCATTTTATTCACTTAGACGACATAAAAATATTCAATTTTCCTCCCTACTAATAACAAAATGGGGAAAAATTATGCTCTGTGCATTGATACAAAATATTAGTAGAATCAGATTACTCAAATCGGATACATACATTTTTAGTCACCAGCAAAACGTTTTCATCAGACTTCCCTTCTCAAATTACAAATCTGTTCCTACCATTAAGAAGGCTGCATTTTGCATTTGGGTTTAGGTGGTAGGGGTGAAACACCATCCTTCCCCCCTCTAATAGGACACGTCCATCTAGTATATCAGAATCGGTCACGGCAGACATATTTATTCCATAGTGGTCGCCAAAATATTTCACTGCATCCCTTCCAAATTCAACTATGGTCTGGTTGCTGCAAAAGTAAATGTGCTACAGCTGTACGTCGATATATTATATGTTCAGTCACACACACCACTCTCCATCTGTGCTGTAAGTACTGAAATATAAGTACATTAATTTACATTAGTAATAGTCTTAGTAGACAATTCTTTTCACCAGTGAAGACAATAATTTGTTGTCAACAGTATTTCACAAAATAGCCTCCTTGCCTTTAAGATAAAATAAAGTACACAAGCGCCATACTAATGGTACTCACTCTGTTCTCCCGGCACAGGCATGATGTTGCATAAATCTGGTGCGGTTTTTTTCTAGCCCTGTCCATATTCCACTCAAACGAAATACGAAAGTCAGGCTATCCTCGCTTTTTACGGATGGGAAAGCACACTTCTGGGTGACACAGGGAACGTACAATGAGCAGTGGAGTACGCAGGTCAATGCTGTAGCAATTCTGAAATTACAAAAACATTTTTTTTATCGTTCCACGACATAAGTAAGTAGCAAACTATTCAAATTCTATTCTGCGTCTTTATATCTGTTGAATAACTTTATGTTAATTCCAAAATTTTAAAGCTACACTTAATACTTGCATTTGTCTTTCTTAGAAATATTACTTGTCTCTGAGAATATAAGTAAGCTCCAGGTTACATTTACAGTATCTCAGATAGTGTGCATGATTTAAAGCACGCCACAGATAGGCATTTCTGGTGTTTTAATATAGGCTTAGAAGTTATGTCGGCAAAAGGTAATTTTTGCAATATTTAAAAGAATAGAACAGCATCTAGACTGCACCGCTGATATTGCGAAAAAATGTCTCTTTCGATGTAGTGTTTTTGCTCAAAATTCACAATAAACAAAATCTGTATTCATCTATCTATCTATCTATGAACATTTATCTATCTATCTATCTATCTATCTATCTATCTATCTATTTTATTGACCACCAGATCTTGAAACTTAATAATAATAAACTTGTGGTAGGGGCGGTTATTTGTTCATTATTAAAACTCCGAGAGAATGTTGATCAATAGACCTGGCTATGGATATCAAGGCAAGAGACTGTTATTATCGTTGGTTGAATCTGTGTCACCCGCTTAAATATAGGTCTATAGAGCGAAGAGCTATATGCTTTAATTTAATTAATTTGCTGTCTGACACACACGGTGTCCAAATAAGGCCTTGTATGAGACACATATAACCATTATAGACATTATATATATATACCACGGAAGACGAAAATATGGAGGAGTGTAAATGACTCTCTAAAATACCCACAAATGAAAAACTGAACACAGCATCTGACGCCCTTGACTGGACCGGCCTCACTGTTCTTTTCTTTGGTTAATTTGTACTTAATCTCATTTCTTCCAGAAATATGAGTAATTTTCCTACTTGTGAACCATTCCATAAAAAGTCACAGCAATAGTGTATTTGATGATTTGTACCATCGCCAAGTAGGCCCTACATAACGTAAACGTAAATAAATTGTAAGCATTCGGACCGCCATCTCTTTCTGGCATTTCAAAAGGATATATCAACATCAGGTTCTTTTATTCCAAGGTGTGAATATTTTGTGAAGAACTGGATGGGGTTGGGGGGGATGAGCAGCTGTGCGGAATATTTAGACATACATATGGAGGCATTTGTAAATATATTGCATATTACCCCTAGCACTCAGATCCCTAACATTAATGTTGAGTGGATAGATTGACTCCCCCCCCTCATTGAAAATGAATAAACCATTAGAAAAGTAAGAGCTATTTGTTTTTATTTGTTGCAGACCTAAAACTAAAAATACTGGTATCCTGTCAATTTACATTTACAATATACGTGTATTTATATTGCAGTGCTCATCGTCATATGTGACCGACAACCCAATACGGGGAAATATTATTATTATTATTATTATTATTATTATTATTATTATTATTATTATTATTGTTGTTGTTCTTGTTCTCGTTCTTGTTCACCCGTACAACTTTGTGTGTCAATTGTATTAATTTACACAACTCGGGCATAAATTACTTTGATTTATTTTGCTTGAACTTAAACCATTAACCTTTTCTCTGTATCAGTATAGATGACACTATTAAAAATCTTAACATATACATTGCATTAATATTCTCTCACATATATACCCTTCATCGAAATATACAGGTATTTTCACATCCTGATAATATTTATCAACTTCACAAGTCAAAGTTATAGACAACCTAAGATCGCTGACAATTGCTTTAGTTGTGACATTAGTTGTGTCGTTATTATCTTTTAAAAATCCTTGGGTTATGGTTTGCAAAATTTGGAAGGCGATGTATTCCGTTCGCTTGCCAGGTGACACGATGACACAAAAATCAGTGATATAAACTTTTCATGTTTTACGAGTAGCCCAGATAGGCAAACAATCTTATTGACACTTGTCAGCTTATTGATAATTAGGCACATTTAAATTGATTGGATTGAAAAACATCATCGAAATAAAAATACCAAGTGATAGTTAAGGTTAGATTCGAGCGGCACAAAAATTTTACATTGCTGTCGATGTAAAGCTGAACATACTGGTATCCCCACATGTTACATTTACAGTAGCTAACATAGTGTGTATGATTTTAAAGCACGCTGCGGAAAGGCATTTTTGGTGTTTTGATATAGCCTTGGAGGTTATGTCGGCATTAGGTAATTTTTGCAATATTTGAAGGAACAGCATCTTGACTGCTTCACTTGCTGATATTGCAAGAAGAAATGTTTCTTTCGATCAAGTGCTTATATATATATAATCGTAGGATCGAAACTCTAATTTCACCCAGCAGTACAGAATGACAAAATGGACGCTCTGGTGGATTTAAACTGGTTTCATTTTGAGACGTCATCTTGGTAATATTATAAATAAATGCTTCAGTTAATGAATAATTTTGATTCATTGAAGGATTCCGGACGCCAAGAACTAAAGTAGTCTTGTTAATAATTAATTTATCTGATTAAGAGGTTAACTCTAAGGATCCTTGCTTTTTTTAGATTCTAAAGAGTGGGACTCCACACAATCTGCAGAATGTAAATGAAAACGCCAATGACTATTTAATAAATGAAACTGGTTATAGTTGTGAGCGCTAGATTTCCTCATAGCGATTTACACGTTGATGTTTTGACCGCAAATCTGGAAAGTAATCTTAATGCGTTATCCGATATATCCTATATAACGGTGAAAGTATTTCAAACCTGTTTGTGATTATTATTCATTGCACGGTTCGGGACACCAAGGCTTGACTATGCACGTCAGATTTGACGAGAAAAACTGGTTATTGAGAGCATATAACATAACAGGCCATCCTATCAAATGGGCTTTGTTCTACAACGACAGCATTTATGCGAGCAACTGTTTCCCTCAAAGTTGTAAACTTATCTCGAGTTAATTTTCATTTTCAACCTTTATTACTAAATACGTATCTTTTTCAGGGACTGAAGATGTTGTAAAAACCAGATCGACGTTGATTGAAATCTGAATGCTCCAAGAGCAATAAACTTGCAATGTGTTTTACATTTATTTATTTATTTATTTATTTATTTATTTATTTATTGTCATATATTCCATGCGGGTCACGAGCATTTATCTGAATCGTCTACCTCACCGTATACATCAAAATGCCGCTTAGAGTAAGCATACAGAAATCGCCACAATTCCATGGTTAAAGGTTCGGAACGCAGGTAAATATAACGTCTTACCTCAACATATTGTATCAGGTTTTACGTTAGTGAAGAACGTCCGATGCTTCTCACAATCTGGGGATTGTATCGTCAGCGAAATGTTTTTAAAACTCATTTAACCTGGAGAGTAAGGGATGGTTGTGTGTGTGGATGGGGGGGGGGGGGGTACAGGTAGTAAGGCCGTGTAAAAACTATAAAAAAACATTTTGAGAACGTTACCCCTGTAAGAGTTATTTTGAATGCTTTTTTTCTTGTCAAAAGAACAAAATACTTTTTTTTTTAGATAAACCGACGAAAGCACCTTCCTTAGAAGGCCTTGTTAAAAGTGTTTTCTTTGAATCAGTGATATGCACTCGACCTAATCAATACTAACATCACCCCTACTGGATACAAAATGGTGTTTGGTATTGCAACATTATAGGGGTACTTTTAACTGTCAACTTATTAAAAAGCACCCTCATAAATTTAGTGCAGTGTGACACGTTGGGCTCGATGCATACAACCTCACACCAGTGTAAACGGAGCGCAATCACGGAAGACGAAAATATAGAGTGTAAATTATGATCGACTCTCGAAAATTATAAAACCCACAAATGGAAAACTGATCCCAGGAGCTGACGCCCTTGAACTCAACCGGCCTCAATGTTCATATTATGCGTATAAAAGTATCTCCCATTGTCAATTGTAATCTCATTTCCCCCAGAAAGTAGACAAGCTTTTCTTATTTGCAAACCATTCCTTAACAAGTCTCAGCAAGAAAGTATTTAATGTTGTGTACCTTTCAAGTACATGACATAAACATTTAGACCGATTCAAGTACATGACATAAACATTTAGACCGATATGTCTTTCTGGCATTTTAAAATGAGATATCTACATCTTTTCTAAAAAAACTGAATGGGGAGGGGGGAGGGATAAGCAGCTGTGCGGAATATTTAAACATCTTTATAGAGGCATTTGCAAATATATTGCAAAGTACCCGTGGCACGCAGATACCCTAACATTAATGTTGAGCGAATCGTATGACCCTGCATTGAAAATGAATAAAACCATTACAAATGTAAGAACTATATGTTTTTATTTGTTGCAGATCTAAAACTGAAAATACTGGCTTCTTGTCAAGGTACATTTACAATGTACGTGTGCATATATAGCAGTGCTCATGATCATCGTCATATGGGACTGACAGTCCTATATTATTATTAATATTGTTATTATTATTATTGTTGTTGTTGTTGTTTACCTTCACAGCTTTGTGTGTCAATTATAGGGTAACGACGTTACACAGCTCTGGCATAAATTACCTTTTTATGTTGCTTGAACTTATACCGGTGACCTTTTCTACGTATCTGTGTAGGTGACACTCTTAAAAATACTAACAAAAACATTGCATTGATTTTCTTTTACACATAGACTCTTCATCGAAATATACAGGTATCTTCACATACTGATTCCGTTTATTAACGTCAAGTCAAAATTAAAGAAAAAATGACATTGCATACATTCAAGTTATAGGCAACGTAAGATCATTGACAATTGCTTTAGTCGTGACATTAAGTATATTACAGGTAAAGGCAGCTGGTATGAACACTGACAATTGTTTTAGTTGTGGTATTTTGTATATTCCAGGTCACAGCTACCTGGTACAATCACTTACAAAAATAGGGTTTCCAAAAGCCACTCTCATAGATACCACAGGGATAGGAGCCATTGCCATGGAGATAAACAAAGAGGAAGAAGAGGGCCTTGGTGAGTGTTTTTTAACTGACTGGAAATTGGAATAAATAGATTTTGCCATTGTCCATCGGCGGCCTGTTGGCCTCCTTTCATAAGCATGTCTATGAACTTGCTCCAAGCCATCCTGCCATTATGATATTTATGTGCCATAATATCTTAAAATGTTAACATCCTTAAATATTTCTAATATTTCATTAGTTTTATTCTTACATTTTTATTATTTTATTTTTGAAAAGTTGATATTTTCAAAGACTTACAGCAATGTGCTTTGGGAAAACATTTAGTTTGTATTGATTGATTAACCAAATGCACAAGAACAGGTTTTCTATTAGTATACCATTTATATTTTATTTTACTTCCAATTTTCATTTTTTTGTTGTTGTTGTTCATTTTGTAAATTTTTATTATTGCCTTATTACCTTTCTCAAGGGATATAATGGTACATTACTTAGTTACATTTATCCTATCTGACTGTAAGTTGGAATGACACTGTCAAACCATTTATCCTATATTCCAAAATTTTTAACATATATTTTAGACGAGGCACAGGAAGCAGAAGCCAAACAGGTCCTAAATGCGATATATGACATCAGAAATCAACAGCCAAATAAAAAACCTGAAATTGTTACCAAGATTTGAAATGCTTTGGCTGTGCTGTTTATTATACTACATAAAGTGGAGAAAGTATGTTTCAGAAAGACGAAAAGTGAAAAGTTAATAAATGGGGCAGAAAAATTTGTATTTTTTAGTGACGTAACAAAATCAGCTGATAAAATTTTACTTCTTTATTCCTTACCCTTTCTGTAAAAAATCTCTTCCTAGATTAGAAAAATTATGTTGCAAGTAAATAATGAAAAAGAAAGAAAGAAAATACAGTCATGATAGTTGTGTTTGTTTTCAGGCCAAAGAGAATGGACGGAAAGCATTGGCGACCAGTGAGGGTAATCCAGATGACGAACTGTCGAAGTCCATTGTAGAGTTCATGAAGATATGCGACACAGTTAATGAGGTCACCGTGTGAACAATGTAGAGTTCATGAAGATTTGTGGCACAGTCATTGAGGTCACCGTGTGACCAGAACAGCTCATGTCAAAGGTCACATTCAAGGTCATATTAGGTCACGGAAAAGATCTATCAAGGGCATGAAAATTAGATGGAGCATAAGTCGTATAAAAGCCATCATTTCAAAAGTAAAAAAGTAAAACCATAATTGTTCTTGGTTATGCTTTTCTGTAAAAAAGACCAGCATTCGTTATACAGGGTTGTTTTTTATATTTATAAAAATACAATATTTGATGCAGTTTTGAAGGAGAAAACACATCATTTGTACATGGAATATCTTGGAGACATAATATTGGTTTTGACATAATGTGAATCTTTGTATATTTTATTAAAATATTTTGAACTGAAACTACCCTAATGAAAAAGTCCTATAGTATCCAATAACATCCTATATGATCCTATAGGACATTGGGCCAATTTCCTATAGAATCCTATAGGATCTTATAGGATCCTATAGGTTTTTTCAAAAGGGTAGAATGGATACCACTTCTGTCACCCATCAATTCCCTTGATGTATCAATTTTCCAAACACTAGACCGCTGTTGTTAAATTTGTAAATAAAGAAACGTTGTGTAAAGACAAATGCATAAAATACATTCTGTTTATTTACTGATTTTATTATTTTGCTTGAGTAAAAATCTGTCACAACACTGTAGGCTAGTACACCCAGTGAAAAAAATACGGCCTTAACTCCTTAGAGGCAGGCGTACTGTTTACAATTAAACGAGGGAAGTGAAGAAGCAGGTCCGTCATGCATGTTGCAAAAATGTTTCTTTAACGATGTTGCTCTTAACAGTATCAATTTCCATAGCGTTCTCATTCACAAAGATTTGTTAGTTCTTATTGGTAGATAGCAGTATAGTCGGTTTGTCCATAAAGGAATGTTACCTACTTATATTGATTAAAATATAACTGCAAAATTTAATATTCAATTTGATCCAAACACGATTTTTCATAAGATTACCGAGAATCTCAGCGTAAGTCAAAAGACGGTGGCTATCTTTATTGCCTTTCTAGTGCGTAGGTTCGTTTATATTTTATGGGGCAGAGGAGTCGGGCAAAGGTGTCTTTTTAAGCAAGAGCAAGGATTGTCCGACAAGTAAAATTTCTTTTCTTTTCCCCTGCATTTCAAGAACAATGAGACAAAAACGTTTAGACATTTATTCCTTTTTAGTTATTTCTAGTGCTGCCTGTGAGCATGCATGAAAGTTATGAAAACCAACAACTTGCTGAAGCTGCATGTTTCCTAAATGATCCGTTTTGAAGTTTTCAAGTATTTTTTTAGTGCAATACATCAATGAAGTTAATCTAACTGAAACAAAAAGATGACAATTATATTTACTAGATTCTGCTAGGAAATTTTATTAAATTTATTCGTCCTTAGTTGTGTAGTTTAGTTGCCGTTGTTATTCTTGCTCTACGGAAGTTCTATATCCGATATGATTAATCGTGTGTGCATTATTTGCATTTTTTAAATGCGCACACAATGAATGTCTCTGCTCCGTCGATTTCCCTTTTTTTTTTCCATCTATGGTAAAGCTACCGTATGATTGTCCTTTGAATCCATTCCAGGATGCGATAGTCTTGTACGTGTACAAACCTGATTTGAGGAGTGTGGCTGGCGTTGGTGTTTTATACTTTAAGGATTCCCGAAATTGCCAGTACAGTACGTTACCTAGCTGAAATGGAATTATCAATAGCGTTATTACAAATTAAAACTAACTCTAATAATAACAATAACTTATTTAATTAGATTGGACTGGAGAGGGAGGAGGTGGTGTCGAACGAAGTGGAGATTGTGTCACGGAGACCACAAACTTCTCCTAAGCGATACGTTGTTGATAAAGGTGTCACGCCACTTCTAGCGGACGGCGTTTTTAGACTACTGCACACTTTGGTTGTTGTAGGCAGTGGCAGATTTGGGGTGGGTGGTAGTAGTGTTGTCAGGGGGGTTCTGTCCACCCACCCCCCTTCGATTTCTGAAAAAAATCACACCAATGCTCCCCTTTTGAAATTAGAATTGCACCTGACAGTAAATGTCATTCCTATCCTTTTTAGATCAAATAAATGCCTGTTTTAGTAAAATCTTGTTAACTATGTACATTGCTTTAATCATTAATGATATATAAAGAAATTCAGTAACATAATATTTAAAATGCAGTATTATTATGTTCATTATCAACTAGTGTAACTGAAAATATATTGTATTACTTTTTAGTAATAAAACATTAAAATATTATATTTGATTCAGAACCTGAGTAGTTCTAAAACATAATAGTTCTTTAGAAAATTGGAGGTCCTATTGAATAAAGTGACAGAGCTATTGACAAGGTGGCACAGCCATATTATTTCTATTGTTTCTAAGAAAAAAGGAATATGTTAATATTGTTTGAGGAAACATTTTGAAAGGTACCGGTAGATGTTTGTTAGGATACGTTGAGCTAGAGGCTACCTTTTAGTTGAATAGGTTAGGAATAAAGAAGCGCGTTTGTTACTATTGATAAAAAAGGTGGCGTTGTGTTTCAATATACAAGACTCACTTGAAAGGCGTGTGGAGTAAGGGCATTTCACATAATAAATAACCAATGTACCACACCTATATGGCGTATTTTCATGCGTATTGCTCTTTGTTTGATAATCATAAATAACAATTTTATATCCATAATATATTTAGAGACGTCTAATTTCCTATGCTTATGTTCACTGATAATGTATTATCATTAGAATTTTTTTCTTGTTCTTTTTTTTTTTTCACGTGTACTATGATTTCCCGATTTGCAATAAACAGTGATCCACTGAAACAACTTCTGCCTCTCTCCGGTCTTTCTTAATCTGAGTATATCTCAAGAGCTATATAAAAGATGTATATGAGCTTCTCTTGCAAAACATGGTTGTCCAGGGTTTGCTTTTATACAAAGAAGCTCACAATGCACGCGCGATGCAATGCAATGTTTGTGTGGTTGGTGAGTTCCTCATTTTCCCTTTCTGACGTAAAAGCTTAGCCATGTTGAAAGCAGGCTTTCCAATTCAGCGATAGAGAACCTAGATGGATAAACTGTGGAACGTTTTCCACAGTGACTGATAAAGAAAGTGGGTAAGGTATCAAAGCCATGGTGCATTACTTGTGTGTTCTTCAGACTGATACAATGCTTGATGTCTTTACATGCATTGAACAACTAGTCTAAATGTTCTGCTTTACTTTGTGAAACAAGAGCAGCATCGTCAGCGAAATAATGTCACACAAATACTTTTAGTACTTAGTTCTCAGTCAGTGGCGGATTTAAGGGGGGTGTCAGGGGATACCGACCCCCCCTCCCTTCGGTTTCTGAAAAAAAATAGAATTGAAATAGCTGAATTGTAGTTTGTAACCCTACCAAATGGACCAATTCATCCTTCGAAACGCCAATTTCTGGCCAACGGGGGTTAGGGTCGATTTTACATCCGAGGCCTGTGACTCCTAAAAAATCGGACCACCCTTCTTTCAAATAATCCTGGATATGCCCCTGTACGGCGTGTTAGATTTAAAAAGCTTTCCGTCAGACCGAATTTGTATTATGTTGCCTTCATCTCCTGATTTGAATGAAGTGTTTCAGGCAAGAAAAAAAAAATGTTAAAAAAGTGGTAGTGCTAATACACATCGTAGCTTCACACCACTGTTTATACTTAATATATTCGTTACCATCAAATGGTACAGTACCTTGTGTGTTGATATGGAATAATATAGTGAAATTCAGGAGGTTTGGTCGGCAGCCAGTAACGGCCAACATCAGTCTCTGTCAACCATGTCAAAGGCCTTTGTTACATCAATAAAATCCTATCATTGGGAATTGGCGGGCTTTTGTTAAATATGGTGATAATGTAGAATATTATATTCACTTCAGAAGACCAATATTACCTGAAATTTGCGCTTAGTTCAAAATTGACTAAAAATATATTTCAATATTTTACAAAATGTATAATGAAAATTTAAAGTTTTGTCTATCAATGATATGTATTTTATCATTTGATTATGTCGCTATCTTGTTAAATGTTTTAAAATAATTCACTTGTTGCAAAAGGTGTTGACATCTGGATAAACGAGGCACAATTTGTAGGTAGCTCAAAATCATTTTTAAAAATTGAAATGAATTAATGATTTTACCTTATTTTAGTGAAAAATGTTAGCAATCACTTTGGATTTATTAAAATGCAATAAAATGATTCCATACAGTAAAGGATTCGTATTTTATTTCTTGTGCATATTTTGTATTTTCTGGACCATTAATCAAGTAATATATTGTAACTTTCAAGAATATAAAAACACTGTTTGTAACAATTTACACCTTGTCATGGACATATAATGATTCACTGGCAATTCTGGTAACTTCATAACTTTTTACTGTAGTCTGTAACAGGCTCGAAATACGGACACCGTTGAATACTTTAAAGATGGATAATGCGATAATACTGCCTTCCAGATTCGTGGTCAAAATAGTTACGTGTAAATCGCTATGAGGAAATCTAACGCTGACAACAAAAACCAGTTTCAATAATTTAATGTTTACTCGTTGCTTCCTCAGGTACATTCTTATGATATGTGGAGAATCACACACTTTAGTCTCAAAGCAAGACAATGGCTTCATGAACTTCCAAATCAATGGCTTCTTAATCAGAATAGTCAATAAGCCTACTCTGCCTCTTTAGACTTTGCAAAACGTATTATAAGAAGTTACAGACTACAATAAAATGTTATGACGTGAGGTGATCATTTGTTAAAAAGTACATGGATCGAATTGGAGGTGGGACAACGTTTTTGTCTGTATATTTCAATGAGGATTGGCGATACCTAGCATTGGATTGTTTTAGCTGACTGACATGATTTGTTAACCAAGGGCCCGTAGCAGAAAAAAACTTTGTAAGAAAAGAAAATTCAGAAGATTCTAGGTTCCAAATATTTAGCTTGGACTAGAACAGTTTGTATAAAATTAGACTACAAACATATTTCGTTGTAGAAATGTTTTAATTTTAATCTACAACACTTTTTCCAAAATGTTGATGCCAATCATCCAAACTTCGGCACACTGATACGGACTCGAAATCAAATGAACAAATTATAATATGACTTACGACTTTTAAGATTAACAAAACCGTTTGCATGCAAGGTAACTTACATCCATTACGTATTCCCCATAAAACACTGACTTGGTTTCATCAAGAGTTCCTGTATACCCAGCTCCATTAACCTGAATGCTGTTAATGACCTCAATCACCCAGCCCGCGTTAGAAACGAACTGCTTACCACTCACTTCTGCAATGTAACAAATTGTCAAATAACCATTTTATCCATTCAATCGACATAAACATAAATATATTCAATTTCCAACAAAGAACCACTGCCCAATGCTAAGACTTTACTCATTTAAGGGTGTGTGGGCTTCAAACACAAGTTACAGAGGTCTTCATAGCTCGATATCTTGGTCTATTGGCCGCATTATACAGTATGTCTCTGACTAATAAAACACGAGGCATGACCTCGGAAACAAAACATCGTAATACAAAAACCAGTGATCCGCTCAAACTTACTCAGAATGCCATTAATGGGGAAAAGTATGCTTTGTACATCGAACGAAATCTTAGTAGAATCGGACTAACAAAATCGGACACATAAATTCTAAGTCACCAGCAAAAGGTTTTCACTAGACTTCCCTTCTCAAATTATAAATCAGTTCCTACCATTAACAAGACTGCATTTTGCATTTGGTTTTAGGTGGTAGGGGTGAAACTCCATCCTTCCCCCCTCTAATAGGACCCGTCCATCTAGTATATCAGAATCGGTCACGGCAGACATATCTATTCCATAGTGGTCGCCAAAATATTTCACTGCATCCCGTCCAAATTCAACTATGGTCTGGTTGCTGCAAAAGTAAATGTGCTACAGCTGTACATCGATATATATATGTTCAGTTACACACACCACTCTCCATCTGCGTTGTAAATACTAAAATATAAGTAAATTACACACACTGGACAATAGAAGTGTCACCCCTGAATCAGAGTAAGCAAAGTTATAATTCCTGGTCTACTTATAATGTGACTAATGAGTATAAATCCGCTGTATATGGAATTGTATTGTTGGTCTTTTTGTGAAATTTGATGTTAATAAAATGATACCAGGAGCATATCATTCCACAGTCATTTATCTCCCCCAAAGTATTGGTCCAGTGTGTGTAATTTACATGAATGATAGTCTTAGTAGACACTTATTTTGACCAGTGAAGACAATAATTTGTTGTCAACAGTATTTCACAAAATAGCTCCTTAATGTTATCATGAAGTACCCGAGCGCCATACTAATGGTACTCACTCTGTTCTCCCGGCACACGCATGATGTTGCATAAATCTCGTGAGGTTTTTTTCTAGCCCTGTCCATATTCCACTCAAACGAAATACGAAATTCCACCCAGCCCTGCCTTTTACGGGCGAGAAAGCACACTCCTGGTTGAAACAGTGAACGTACAGCGAGCACTGGAGCACGCAGAGCAATGCTGTAGCAATTCTGAAATCACAAAAAACATACCTGTAGGTGTTTTTATCGTTCCTCAACGTAGGTAAGTAACAAACTATTCTAAACTTTTCTGCGTCTTCATATCTGTTGGATAATGTTATGTTTATTCCAAGATGTAAAACCACACTTAATACTTCGATTTGTCTTTCTCAAAACTATTACTTGTCTTTGAGAATTTGAGTAAGTATAGGGGGTGAAAAAAGTATTGTACCTTTTGCTTGAAGGTGATTAACAGTTGGTCTTTGTATTTCATTGGTATTCTACGTAAAAGTGGTAGCGTCCAGTAACTATCTTTACTACAGATTCATTTTTCTGACGGATATTCTGCCTAAGGTGCTAAGTTTAAGGGCCACTCCATGAGATTTCCCGGCCAAAATTATTTGTTAGACGTTCTCTCCGCGCGTTTGAAAATCCCCCAAGGTCATACATGTATCTATGCCCTTTAACACTTCTTATATTTCCCAATTCAGACTCCAAAGACAACAATCCTTTAAATAAAAGTTTGTCTGAAGCGTACCTTGTGTCGTAATTATCTTTAAGGAATCCCTGAGTTCTTTATTTATATTTACTTTTGTATAAAATTGACATATATTCCATCCGGTTCACGAGCATTTATCTGTATCGTCTACTTTACCGTCTACAACAAAATTCCACTTAGAGATATCATACTGAGCTTGCTACAATTCCACGGTTAAATGTTCGGAACGGAGGTAAATGTAACGACCTATACTACCTCAACATCTTGTATCAGGTTTTACGTTGGTGAAGAACGTCCGATGCTGCTTCTCACAATCTGGGGATTGTGCTGTAAGTACCATCAGCGTAATGTTTTTAATACTCGTTAGGGATTTTTTTTTTTGGGGGGGGGGGGGCAGATAAGTACTATAAAGTACAGCTAAGTACTATAAAAGCAGTTTGAAAATGTTACCACTAAAATAATTATTGTGAATGCTTCTTTTCTTGTCCAAAGTAAAAAAAAAAAACAACATTTTTTCTAGATAAACCGGCGAAAACACCTTCATCTTGAAAGTTGGTGATATGCACTCGACCTAACCAATACTACCAGTGCCCCTACTAGGCAAGACAAAATAGTCTTTGTCTTAGCAACCATTATAGGGGTACTTTTAACTGCATTTGTGTCGACTTATTAAAAAGCACCCACATGATTTTAGTGCAGTCTCCTTAGTGCATTTTGCAATACGTTTATTCCTTTTTATTTAGCCGATCTTTAGAAACCTGCGCTCAATTAGTTTATCTTAACTAATCCCTTTGTAGAACTTCAGCCTCTTGATTGCTATAATTTTGATAAATCTTTTGTAATTAAGTTCATAGTCTTGATCCATGTTCCCATGTCCCCATAGACGGGAGGATCCAGGATAATTAGAAAGAGGTGTCCGTGGATGGGAAGCCGACCCTCCCCTCCTCTTGGCAAGGGTTTCGGAGCTCGCTGAATTTTGGTATTTTAGAGGTCGAACGGTGCCATTTGGTACCATTTAAAACTATGATTCAGCTAGACAAAATCCTTATTTCAAGAGGGGACCATTGGTGTGATTTTTTTTCAGAAATCGAAGAGGGGTCAGGACCCCCCTGACCCCTTATGCCCGTCCCTGTCCATACATGACATGAGACAGGTAAGGGTTGCCTGTCTTCTTTGAAGGGGCGTTTCCTACTCATTCGTTCATTCGTTTACACATTCGGATGTGCACTCCTAAATAGATGTGAAGCGTGGGCTCATATGGATATGAAGCGGGTTCATATGAAAAACTGTATGACGACGTACATAGACTTAGACTTGGTTCCCATCCGTAGATCGATCTAACAAGATCAGTCCATCTCCACAGGGTTTCTCCCTCAATTGCTTTCAGCTTTAGTGGATTAGATGTCTGGCACGCCTGCTAAAGCTGCTAAACGATTGTTAATTGCCCCCTATCAGCTTCAGTAGGCGTGATATACATTTAAAGAGCTTAAGTTAGTTGCAATTAAGCGAGAATCCACTTGAAAATAGTTCGATCCAAAGATAGTACGAAAGTCTTTGGAATTGGTCTCTAACTTACGAAATCAGGCAAAGACAAATTGGCTTGGCTGGTTCTCTACTGTGTATGACACGCGGGGCTTAATGCTTGCAACCTCATACCAGTACACTGGGAGGACAGTCACGGAGGACGAAAATATGGAAGGGTGTAAATGACTATCTAAAATACCCTCAAATGAAAAACTGAAATTAGTAGCTGACGCCCTTGACTCGACCAGTCTCAGTTTTCAAATTAGGCGATAAAAAGTATCTTTCATGGTTAATTTATACTTAATCTCATTTCCCACAGAAAGAAGAGCAATTTTTCTACTTGCAAGTTATTCCTTAACAAGTCTCAGCAATAAAGTATTTGATGTTTTGTACCATTGCCAAGTACATGCAATATACTTGGAGTAATTGTAAGCATTTAGACCGCATGTCTTTTAAAAGGAGATATCTACATCAAGTTATTTAAATCCAAGGTTTAAAACTTTTGTAAAGAACTGAATATGGGGTGTGGATGAGCAGCTGTGCGGAATATTTAGACATCCATATGGAGGCATTAGCAAATATATTGCACAGTACCCCTGGCACGCAGATCCCCTAACATTAATGTTGAGTGAAATGTATGATCCCCCCATTGAAAATAAATAAAACCATTACAAATGTAAGAGCTATATGATTTTATTTGCTGCAGATCTAAAACTAAAAATACTGGTATCCTGTCAATTTACATTTACATTATATACAGCAGTGCTCATGATCATCGGCATATGAGACTGAAATATTATTATTATTATTGTTGTTG
>NW_019775081.1:359995-382827 GCF_001039355.2 Lingula anatina | reverse complement strand
ATTCCAAGAGTTTAGGGTCACGACTAACAAAATATTATAATTAACATAAATATAAAAAGGGGATATGGTTTAAATAAAACTAAATATGCAAAAAACACACTGATTCTGCAGCTTTTATCGTCTTCTGCCTTATGTTTTGACGGCCATTTTGGGTTTTTTGCTAAGTGATACGCGATTAAGCGTATTCACAAGTACTGTTGTGCTCTCCTGATAGGATACACGTTCAAAAAAGCTGTCAATAAAGTTTACCCGGCGACTTCTGGTCGTTTTTCTATTTTTCCTCATAAATTGACGGCCATATTGAAAATTGCTCAAGGTCTCGGAAATAGCAACCAAGCTAATTTTGCTTCTCTCGGCCTGAAGAATGCATTTCAGCAAAAAAAGTTTACAGGAAAGAACATTGCAGGGTTCGACTATTGGGCCTATGGGAGTGGCGACTCGACTATTGTGGCACTGTGTACATTCCAGGTCACAGATAGCTGGTATGAACATTGACAAATGCTTTAGTTGTGACATTGTGTACATTCCAGGTCACAGATAGCTGGTATGAACACTTACAAAAATAGTCAGTGTTCGATCAGCCATGCCCATAGATACAACAGGGATTGGAGCAATCGCCATGGAGATAAACGAAGTGGAAGAGGAGGGGCTGGGTGAGTGGTTTTTAACTGACTGGAAATTCGTGTCAGTGGTATTTGATATTTGAATGAATGAATTTACCATAGTCCATCAGCAGACGGTTGGCCTCCTTTTATAAGCATGTCTATGAACTTGCTCCACAACATCTCTGCCCTTTTGATATCTATGTGCTGTAATATCTGAAAATGTTAAAATATTTTCTAATATTTCATTAGTTTTATTCTTACATTATTATTATTATTATTATTTATTTATTTATTTATTTATTTATTTATTTATTTATTTATTTATATTTGGAAGATTTGTTATTTTCAAACATTTGGGAAAGATTTTTTCCTGATTATCTTTCTCAAGGTATTTAAGATACTGTAGGGGTCTAATGATATGTAACTTGGTAATAGTTATCCTATCTGTCTGTCAGTTGGAATGACACTGTCAAACCATTCATCATATTTTCTAAAAATTAAAAAATATATTTTAGACGAGGCCCAGGAAACAGAAGACAAACAGGCCCTAAATGCCATATATGACATCAGAGATCAACAGCCAAATAAAAAACCTGAAATCGTTGCCAAGATTTGCCATGCTTTGGCTATGTTGTATTTTATAGTACATGAAGTGGAGAAGGTAAGTTTCAGTAGGTTGAAATGTTTTTAAAAGGGGCAGAATGATTCTGTGATATGCTTTATTTTCATGCTTGACATGATTTAACAACATCAACTGATAAAATTTTACTTAGACATTCCTAAACCTTTCTGTAAAAATTATCTTCTTAGATTTAAAAAACGTTAACTGTAAAGAAATAATTGCAAGGAAAATTATGTATGTTTTCATTTCTTTACAAACATTTTTGGATTACTTTGATTTATATTTAAAATATATTTTTATGAATTTTAAAAAAATGATCTGTTTCATAATGAAATATTTTAAATGGAACAAAATCATGTTTCATGTTTATTAAACAATAATAAAAACTAGGTCAATGTTTTTTTTTTCAGACTAAAGAGTATGGACGGAAGGCAGTGGTAACGAGTGAGGGTAATCCTGATGACAAACTGTCAAGGTCCATTGTAGCGTTCATGAAGATTTGTGACACAGTTAATGAGCTCGCCATGTAAACATGGTAGTGCTGCTTGTCAGCATGCATAAAAGTTAAGAAAACCATCAACTCGCTGAAACTGCATGTATTCTAAGCATTTGGAGGAAAAAATGAATGACAACTTTCATCAAATGATCACTTTTGAAGATTTTAAGTATTTTTGGTGTAATACATCAATGAAATAAATCAAATTGAAACAAAAAGGTGAAAATAATATTAAATAAATTTTGCTTGGCAATTTGATTAATTTTTTTCGTCCTTAGTTGTGTAGTGTAGTTGCCGTTGTTATGTATATGATTAATCGTGTGTGCATTATTTGCATTTTTCAAATGCGCACACCTTATACAATGAATGTCTCTGCTCCGTCGATTTCCCTTTTTTTGGCATCTATGGAAAAGCCACCGTATGACTGTCCTTTGATTCCATACCAGGATGCAATAGTCTTGTACGTGTACAAACCTGATTTGCAGAGTGTGGCTGGCGTTGGTGTTTTATACTTCAAGGATTCTGGATATTGCCAGTAGTCCCCAATACCTGGCTGAAATGGAATTATCAATAGCGTTATTACAATTTAAAAGTAACTTCAATAATAAAAATGCATTAATTCACTATTTTACTAAATGTATCATGAAAAGGTAATAAATGTCTATCAGTGATATGTATTGCGTACCTTGATTCGGCGGCTATCTAAAAATGATTTAAAATAATATCACTTGTTGCAAAAAGTGTTGGCATATGGATAAAAAGGAGAAAAATAACTTAGTAAGAAAAGAAAAATTCTAGGTATCAACAATTTAGCTTGGACTAGAACAGTTTGTATAAAATAAGACTACAAACACATTTTGCTGTAGGTGTGTTGCAATTTTAATCTCAAAAACCTTGACCAAATTTTGATGCCAATACGGACACGAAATCAAATGAATAAATTATAATATGACCTACGACTTTTAAGATTGACAAAACAGCTTGCATGCAAGGTCACTTACCTCGATTATGTATTCTCCATAAAACACTGAATTGGTTTCATCAAGTGTTCCTGTATACCCAGTTCCGTTAATGTGAATGCTGTTAATGACCTCAATCACCCAGCCCGCGTTAGAAACGAACCCTCTACCGCTCTCNATTTATTTATTTATATTTGGAAGATTTGTTATTTTCAAACATTTGGGAAAGATTTTTTCCTGATTATCTTTCTCAAGGTATTTAAGATACTGTAGGGGTCTAATGATATGTAACTTGGTAATAGTTATCCTATCTGTCTGTCAGTTGGAATGACACTGTCAAACCATTCATCATATTTTCTAAAAATTAAAAAATATATTTTAGACGAGGCCCAGGAAAAAGAAGACAAACAGGCCCTAAATGCCATATATGACATCAGAGATCAACAGCCAAATAAAAAACCTGAAATCGTTGCCAAGATTTGCCATGCTTTGGCTATGTTGTATTTTATAGTACATGAAGTGGAGAAGGTAAGTTTTAGTAGGTTGAAATGTTTTTAAAAGGGGCAGAATGATTCTGTGATATGCTTTATTTTCATGCTTGACATGATTTAACAACATCAACTGATAAAATTTTACTTAGGCATTCCTAAACCTTTCTGTAAAAATTATTTTCTTAGATTTAAAAAACGTTAACTGTAAAGAAATAATTGCAAAGAAAATTATGTATGTTTTCATTTCTTTACAAACATTTTTGGATTACTTTGATTTATATTTAAAATATATTTTTATGAATTTTAAAAAAATGATCTGTTTCATAATGAAATATTTTAAATGGCACAAAATCATGTTTCATGTTTATTAAACAATAATAAAAACTAGGTCAATGTTTATTTTTCAGACTAAAGAGTATGGACGGAAGGCAGTGGTTACGAGTGAGGGTAATCCTGATGACGAACTGTCAAGGTCCATTGTAGAGTTCATGAAGATTTGTGACACAGTTAATGAGCTCGCCATGTAAACATGGTAGTGCTGCTTGTGAGCATGCATAAAAGTTAAGAAAACCATCAACTCGCTGAAACTGCATGTATTCTAAGCATTTGGAGGAAAAAATGAATGACAACTTTCATCAAATGATCACTTTTGAAGATTTTAAGTATTTTTGGTGTAATACATCAATGAAATAAATCAAATTGAAACAAAAAGGTGAAAATAATATTAACTAAATTTTGCTTGGCAATTTGATTAATTTCTTTCGTCCTTAGTTGTGTAGTGTAGTTGCCGTGCTCTACGGTAGTTCTATATCAGATATGATAAATCGTGTGTGCATTATTTGCATTTTTCAAATGCGCACACCTTATACAATGAATGTCTCTGCTCCGTCGATTTCCCTTTTTTTCGCATCTATGGAAAAGCCACCGTATGACTGTCCTTTGATTCCATACCAGGATGCAATAGTCTTGTACGTGTACAAACCTGATTTGCAGAGTGTGGCTGGCGTTGGTGTTTTATACTTCAAGGATTCCGGATATTGCCAGTAGTCCCCAATACCTGGCTGAAATGGAATTATCAATAGCGTTATTACAATTTAAAAGTAACTTCAATAATAAAAATGCATTTAATTAAATTAGAGTGGAGAGGGGGATTTGGTGTCGAGCGAAGCGGAGGCTGTGTCACGAAGACCACAAATTTCCCTTCAGTGATATGTTGTTGATAAAGGTAATCATCATCTCCGCCTGTCACGCCACTTCTAGTAGATGGCGCACTCAGACTACTGCACGCTTTGCTTGTTGTAGGCGGTGGCGAATTTAGGCTGGGGGGTTCTGTAATTCATAAACCTATCAAATGGCACCATTCATCCTTTAAAAAGCCAATTTCTCGACAAGGGGGCTAGTGTCGGCTTTACATCCGAGCCCTGTGACTCACAAAAAATCCCCCCCCCCTCCTTTCGAATAACCCTGTATCCGCCCCTGTAAGGCGTGTAAGATTTAAAAAGCTTTCTGTCAGATAGAATTTATAATATGTTGCCTTCAATTCCTGATTTGAATGCTTGTTCCAGGTAAACAGAAAAGGAAATGTTAAAGAGTGGTAGTGCTAATAAACATCCTTGCTTCACACCACTGTTAATTAAATATATCAGTCACCATCAAATGGTACAGTGCCTTGTGTGTTGACATGGAATGATATAGTGAAATTCAGGAGGTTTGGTCGGCAGCCAGTAAGGGCCAACGTCCCTCACTGTCAACCATGTCAAAGGCTTTTGTTACGTCAATGAAATCCTATCATTGGGCATTGGCGGCAATTTGTAAAAATGGTGGTTATGTAGAATATTATATTCACTTCAGTCACGGGGGGGGGGGGGGGTGAAGACCAATATAACATTTGAAATTTGTGCTTAATTCAAATCTGACTTAAAATATAATTCACTATTTTACGAAATGTATCATGAAAAGGTAATAAATGTCTATCAGTGATATGTATTGCGTACCTTGATTCGGCGGCTATCTAAAAATGATTAAAAATAATATCACTTGTTGCAAAAAGTGTTGGCATATGGATAAAAAGGAGAAAAAAACTTAGTAAGAAAAGAAAAATTCTAGGTTCCAACAATTTAGCTTGGACTAGAACAGTTTGTATAAAATAAGACTACAAACACATTTTGCTGTAGGTATGTTGCAATTTTAATCTCAAAAACCTTGACCAAATTTTGATGCCAATACGGACACGAAATCAAATGAATAAATTATAATATGACCTACGACTTTTAAGATTGACAAAACAGCTTGCATGCAAGGTCACTTACCTCGATTATGTATTCTCCATAAAACACTGAATTGGTTTCATCAAGTGTTCCTGTATACCCAGTTCCGTTAATGTGAATGCTGTTAATGACCTCAATCACCCAGCCCGCGTTAGAAACGAACCCTCTACCGCTCTTNTCAGAGAAGGGGTGCCTCAAAAGTTATGGAGATCGTGCTTTTATAATCTACGCCCCAAAAGTGTGGAATGGTCTACCAAATTTTATTAGAAAAACAGAAGACTTTGACAATTTTAAATCGCTTTTAAAGACCCACATTTTTAATTCTGTCTATATCTCTTAGATTTTTTTTTAATATATATATATATATATGTATTTTAATAAGATTGATTCTTAGTAGTGTAAATTTTAAATGGTTTCCAATGAGAGTTTATGATTAAAATATTGTAGTCATTTTAATGATTTTATTATATTAGCCATTATTGTAAGGCGCCTTGAGATAGAATGTAAGGCGCCATATAAGAATCTTATTATTATTATTATTATCATTATTATTACTGTATTATTATAGTCAGTTTGTCCATATAGGAATTTTGCTTACTTTTAATATACTTTTTATTTATAAAAATGTCACTGCAAAAAAATATTATATTCTGTTTGATTCATACATGATTTTTCATAGGATTATCGAGAATCTTTGCGTAAGTGCAAAAAAAATTGTTTCCATTGCTTCTTTCTAGTGCATAGGTTCGTTTATATTTTATGGGCCAAAGGAGTATAGGGCAAAGGTGTCTTTTTTTAGCAAGACCATGCAAGTATTATCCTTCAAGTAATTTTTTTCTCCCCCCCCCCCTCTCTTTTTACCAACAAGAGCATAATATAGGTGAAAGGTACGTCTCTACAACCAGAAGCATTGTCCATCCCATTCCTGGACATTCAGGGCTAAACTAAATAGAAAACGAGACTTGTATAATGCATTTCAAGAACAATGAGACAAAAACGTTTAGGCATTTATTCTTTCTGTTATTTGTAGTGCTGCTTGTGAGCATGCATAAAAGTTAAAGTTAAGAAAACCATCAACTTGCTGAAGCTGCATGCATCCTTATCATTTTGAGGAAAAAAAATAATGACAACTTTCATTAAAAGATCGGTTTTGAAGATTTCATGTATGATTTTATCAGTGCAATACATGAATAAAATCAATCATATTGAAAAAAGGTGACAATTATATTTACTCAATTCTGCTAAGCAATTTGATTAAATCAATTCCTAAGTTTTATAGTGAAGTTGCCGTTGTTAGGCTTGCTCTACGGTAGTTCTACATAAGATATGATTTACAGTGTATACATTATTCGCATTTTCAAATGGGCGAACCTGATACAATGAATGTCTCTGCTCCATCGATATCGCCTTTTTCTGGATCTATGGTAAAGCTAGCGTATGATTGTGCTTTGTATCTATACCAAGATGCGATAGTCTTGTACGTGTACAAACCTGATTTGGAAAGTGTGGCTGGCGTGGGTGTTTTATACTTAAAGGATTCCCGATCTTGCCAGTGCTGCATGTTACCTAGCTGAAATGGAATTATCAATAGCGTTATTACATATTAAAACTAACTCCAATAATAATAATTAATTTAATTTGGTTGGACTGGAGAGGAAGGGAGTGGTGTCGAACGAAGAGGAGACTGTATCACGGAGACCACAAAATTCCCCTCAGCAATATGTTGTTCATAAAGGTAATCAGCCTCTCCGCCATCTTCCACTTCTAGCGGAAGGCGTTCCGCAGACTACTGCACGTTTTGTTTGTTGTAGGCAGTGACGGATTGCTATGTTAAAAGCAGCCTTTCCATTTCTTTTTCCAAGCCCTGTATCCAACGATACAGAACCTAGAGGGATAAACTGTGGAACGTTCTAGAGTGACGTGACTGATAAGGAAAGTGGGCGAGGAGTCAAAGCCATGTTGCTCTACTTGAGTGTTCTTGATATGTAGTGCTTGAAATCTTAACATGCATTGAACAGCTAGTCTAAAAGTTCTGCTGCACTTTGTGAAACGAGCAGCATTGTAAGTGAAATAAAGTCACACAAATACTTTTAGCACTTAGTTCTCAGTCTGTAGTGGATTTAGGGGGAGAGGTGTCAGGCGGTACTGACCCCCCTCCCGTCGGTTTCTGAAAAAATATCATTTGACTAGCTGAACTAGCGGGATTGTAGTTCGTAGCCCTAACAAAAGGCACCATTAACAAACGAAACTCCAATTTCTCGGCTATGGGGGTTAGGGCCGGCTTTACACCCAAGGCCTGTGAGTCCTAAAAATCGACCCTCCCTCCTTTCAAATAATCCTGTATCCGCCTCTATAAGGCGTGTTAGATTTTCCCGTCAGATCTAATTTGTAATGTGGTGCTTTCATCTCCTGATTTGAATGCGTGTTTCAGATAAACAGAAAAGGGAATGTTTAAGAGTGGCAGTGCTAATGCACACCATTGCTTCACACCACTGTCAATATTAAATATATCAGTTACCATCAAATGGTACAGTGCCTTTTGTGTTGACATGGAATAATATAGTGAAACGCAGGAGGTTTGGTCGGCAGCCAGAAAGGGCCAACGTCCATCTCTGTCAACCTTGTCAAAGGCCTTTATTACATCAATAAAATCATATCATTGGACATTGGAGGATATTTTGTAAAATTGTGATTGTCTAGAATATTATATTCACTTGATTCACAGGGGATGAAGATCAATATAACATCTAAAATTTGTGCTTAGTTCAAAATCGACTAAAATTTAACTCAATATTTCACGAAATGTATCACGAAAAAAAAAAGGCTATGTTTAGCAATGATATGCATTTCGTCCTTTAATTCGGAGGCTATCTTATTCAATGTTTTAAAATAATATCACTTGCTGCAAAAAGTGTTGACATCTAGATAAACGAGTCACGCTGTACTTAAAATTCTGTAGGGCGCTCAAAATTGTGTTTCAAAAGGAAATGAATTAATGATTTTATCCGTTTTTAGTGAAAAGAGTTGGCAACTACTATAGATTTATCAAAATGCACTGAAATGATTCCATGCAGTAAAGGGATTAGTATTTTATTTCTAGTGCATATTTTGTCTTATCTGTACCATTTGTTAAGTAAGATATGATAAATTGAATATAAAAACAGTATTTGTAACAATTTGCACCTGCGCGATGATCATTTATGAAAAAGTACACGGGTCAAATCAGGGTTGGGACAGAATTTTTGTCTGTATATTTTAACGAGAATTGGCGATATCTAGCTCTGCATAGTTTCAGTTGACCAACATAAGCTGATTACCATGCTGAAGAGGACCCCTATGAGAATAAACTTATTAAGAACAGAAAAAATCGTAAAATTCTAGGTTCCAAAAATTTAGCTTGGACTAAAGCAATTTGTATCAACTTAGACCACAAACACATTTTGGTCTAGGTATCTTGAAATTTTAATCTACAAAACTTTAACCACTGATACGAACTCAAATCAAATGAATAAATTATAATATGACTTAGGACTTTGAAGACAGCTTGTATGCAATGTCACTTACCCCGATTATGTATTCCCCATAAAATATTGAATTGGTTTCATCAAGCGTTCCTGTATACCCAGTTCCGTTAACCTGAATGTTGTTAATGACCTCAATCACCCAGCCCACGTTAGAAACGAACCCTCTACCCTTCTTGTCTGTAATGTAACAAATTGTCAAATAATCATTAAATCCACTTAAACGACATAAATATATTTCAACTTCCACCCCAGATGCTCTGTCCACTACTAAGACTTTACTCATTTAAGGATGTTTGGACCTCAAACACAAGTAACGGAGGTCTTCATGGCTCGATATCTTATATTGTATATTGGCTGCATTATACAGTATGCCTCTGACTAATAAAAGATGTACCACATGAGGCAGGACCTCGGAAATAAAACGCCGTAATACAAAACTCATGATCCGCTCGAACTTACTCAGAATAACATAAAATTGGTAAAAAGTATGCTTTGCACATTGCTATGAAATCTTAGTAGAATNGATATCTTGGTCTATTGGCCACATTATACAGTATGTCTCTAATTAATAAAAGATGTACCATATGAGGCAGGACCTCGGAAACAAAACGCCGTTTTACAAAAACACATGATACGCTCAAACTTAGAATGTCATAAAATGGGGAAAAAATGTGCTTTGTGAATTGCTACAAAATCTTAGTAGAATCGGATTACGCAAATCGGATACATAAATTTGAAGTCACCAGCAAAAGGTTTTCCATTCTCAAATAATTTATAAGTTCCTACCATTTACAAGACTGCATTTTGCATTTAGGTTTAGGTGGTAGGGGTGAAACTCCATCCTTCCGTCCTCTAATAGGACATGTCCATCAAGTATATCAGAATCGGTCACGGCAGACATATCTATTCCATAGTGGTCGCCAAAATATTTCACTGCATCCCGTCCAAATTCAACTATGGCCTGGTTGCTGCAAAAGTAAATGTGCTACACATGTACGTCGATATATAATATGTTCAGTTACACATACCACTCTCCATCTGGTTTGTAAATACTGAAAAATAAGTACATTAATTTACATTAGTCATAGTCTTTGTAGACAATTCTTTTCACCAGTGAAAACAATGATTTGTTGTCAAGAGTATTTCACAAAATAGCCTCCTTTACATTTAATGTTATCATAAAGTACCCGAGCGCCATACTAATGGTACTCACTCTGTTCTCCCGCCACACGCATGATGTTGCATAAATCTGGCGCGGTTTTTTTCTAGCCCTGTCCATATTCCACTCAAACGAAATACGAAAATCCACACACCCCTGCTTCTTACGGGCGAGAAAGCACACTCCTGGTTGCTACAGTGAACGTACAATGAGCACTGGAGCACGCAGAGCAATGCTGTAGCAATTCTGAAATCACAAAAACTTAGGAGGTGTTTTTTCATCGCTCCACCACGTTGGTAAGTGACAAACTATTCAAATACTTTTCTGCGTCTTCATATCTGTTGGGTAATGTTATGTTAATTCCAAGATGTAAAGCCACACTTAAGACTTGCATTTGTCTTTCTTAAAAATATTACTTGTCTTTGAGAATATGAGTAAGTATACGAGATGAAAAAAATATTGTACCTTTTGCTTGGAGGTGAACAACAGTTGGTCTTTGTATTTCATTGGTATTTTACGTTAAAGTGGTTGCGCCCAGTTACTATCTTTACTACAGATTAATTTTTCTGACGGATATTCTGCCTAAGATGTTAAGTTTAAGGACCACTCCATGAGATTTCCCCGCCAAAATTATATGTTAGAGGTTCTCTCCGCGCGTTTGAAAATCCCCCACAGTCATAGTTGTATCTATACCCTGTAACGCTTTTTATATTTCCCAATTAAGACTCCAAAGAAAAAATCCTTTAAATAAAAGTTTGCCTGAAGCGTACCTTGTGTCGTAATTATGTCTGTTAAAAATCCTTGGGTGATGTTTTGAAAAATTCGAAAGGCGATGTATACCGTTCGCTTGCCAGGTGACACGAAGACACAAAAATCAGTGATATAATCTTTTCATGTTTTACGAGTAGCCCAGATAGGAAAACAGTCTTATTGACACGTGTCAGCTGATTGATAATTAGGTACATTTAAATTGATTGAATTGAAAAACATCTTCGAAATAAAAATGCCTAGTGATAGGTAAAGGGATAATAAATTTTCGTATGAGATCTATGTTTCACAATAAAACATTGTGAACAACTCATAGAAATATAATATATTATGTTGTACCACAAAACGGCAGTTATAGCTATTTTTCTGATGTCTGAGATTATCTTTAGACCACGTGACCTCCATTGATGGCTATGATCTGTTATAATCTCTTAAGAGATTATAACAAAAAAAAAAAAAAGACTTTTTAGGAAAAAAAACAGGGACTAACTTTGAATGTAAAAATGGATTCATTAACCATTGGTAAGTATGAAAATTTCATTTTTTGGCAAAAACGAAGAGTTATTATCCCTTTAAGGTTAGATTCCAGCGGCACTGTACTTTACTTTGCTGTCGATGTAAAGCTGAACATACTGGTATCCTCACAGGTTTCATTTACAGTAGCTAACATAGTGTGTATGGTTTTAAAGCTCGCCACGTTATAGCTTTTCTGGTTGTTTTAATATCGGCATTAGGTAGTTTTTGCAATATTTAAAATAATAGAACAGCATCTTGACTGTTTCACTCGCTGATATTGCGAACAAAAATGTTTCTTTCGATGTACTGTTTTTGCTCAAATTCACAATAAACAAAATCTCTGTTTATCTGTCTACCTATCTATCTATCTTTCAATCAACATGGTGCGACACTGAGTTATATTTTATTGATCATCACATTTTATTGATTTATCGATCTATCTATCTACCTTATTGACCACCAGATCTTGAAACTTAATAAAAATAAACTTGGGGAAAACACGGTTATTTGTTCATTATTAAAACTCCAAGAGAATGTTGATCGAGATACCTGGCTATGAATATCAAGGCAAGAGACTGTTATTAACGTTGGTTGAATCTGTGTCACCCGCTTGAATATATGTCTATAGAATGAAGAGCTATATGCTTTAATTAAATTAATTTGCTGTCTGACACACACGGTGTACAATTTAAGCCTTGTATGAGACACATATAATCATTATATATATATATATATATAACCGTAGGTTCGAATCTCTGATCTCACCAAGCAGTACAGAATGACGAAATGGACGCTCTGGTGGATTTAAACTGGTTTCATTTTGAGAAGTCATCTAGGTAAATTTATGAATAGATGTTTCTGTTCATGGACGGAATGTCTTTGTTTGAAGTCTGAAATTCCTTATAATATTTTGTGTAAAGTTTAAAGAGCTAAAGTAGACTTGTTTATAATTAATTTATATGTTTAAGAAGGTAACTTTAAGAATCCTTGCTTTTTTATATTTTCTAAAGAGTGGGACACCCCGCAATCAGCAGACTGTACCTGAAGAAGTGAGTGAACATTAAATAATTAAAACTGATTATTGTTATCAGCGTTGGATTTCCTTATCACAAGTTGATTTTCATCTTCATCCTGTATCACTGAATACTTGTCTTTTTAAAGGGACTGAAGATGTTGTGAAAACCAGATCAACGTTGGTAATAATCTGAATGCTCCAAAAGCAATTAACTTGCAATGTGCTTTACATTTCTTCTTAATTTGTTTTTATTTATTTATTTTGTATATAAACTGACATATATTCAGCCGATTCACGAGCATTTATCTGAATTGTCTACCTTACCGTCTGCATCAAAATGCCGCTTAGAGCTATCATACTGAAATTGCTACAATTCCACGGTTAAAGGTTCAGAACGAAAGTAAATATAACGACCTACCTCAACATCTTGTATCAGGTTTTACGTTGGTGAAGAACGTCCGATGCTGCTTCTCACAATCTGGGGATTGTGCTTTAAGTACCGTGAGCGCAATGTTTAAATAATTGTTTAACCTGGAGAGTTAGGGATGTTTTTGTGTGTTTGTGTGTGTGTGTGTTGGGGGGGGGGGGGTACAGGTAGTAACGCCGGGTAAATACTATAAAAGCAGTTTAAAAATGTTACCCCTAAAAGAGTTATTTGGAATGCTTTTTTTCTTGTCCAAAGCACAAAATGCTTTTTTCTAGATAAACCGACGAAAACATCTTCCTTAGAAAGCCCTGTTAAAAGGTTTTCTTTAAATCAGTGATATGCACTCGACCTTATCAATACTAGCAGTGCTCCTACTAGGCACGACAAAATGGTCTTTGGCTTAGCAACATTATAGGGGTACTTTGAATTGCATTTGTGTCGACTTATTAAAAAGCACCCATGTCATTTTAGTGCAGTCTGTTTAATTTATCCAGTCTACAGAAAGCTGTGCTCAATTAGTTTATCTAAACTAATTCCTTTGTAGAACTTCAGCCTCTTGATTGCTATACTTTTGATAAATCTTTTGCAATTAAGTTAAAAGTCTTGATCCATGCTTCCATGTCCCCATACACAGGGGTGGAACGAAGATAATTTGAAAGGGGGGTCTGTGGATGGGAAGCCAACCCACTCCTCCGCTGAATTTTGGTATTTTAAAGGATGAACGGTGCCATTTGGTTCGATTTAGAACTATGAGTCAGCTAGTCAAAATCCTAATTTCAAGAGGGGACCATTGGTGTGTTGTTTTTTTTTTTTTTCAGAAATATGAAAAACTGTATCACGATGTCTATAGACTTTTAGGATCGATCTATCTCCCTGAGGAGTCTCACTAAATTGCTATCAACTTAACCGACTTAAATGTCACTCACGTCTAGTAAAGTTGTTTGCGGGTAATTATCTTTACCCCATAGCTGATTCGGAAGGCGTGACAGACATTTAAGCCGGTTAGTTGATAGCAAATTAGTCCCCAGGGAGTAAGACTGATCCAGATGGATCTTTCTAGGGAAGGGATCCCAGTTTAAGACTAGGTTCCCATCCCTAGATCAATGTTACAGAATTGGTCCATCTCCACAGGGTTTCTCGCTAAATTGCTTTCAGCTTTAGTGACTTAGATGTCTGCCACGCCTGCTAAAGCTGCTAAACGATAGTTAATTGCCCCCTATTAGCTTCAGTAGGCGTGACAGACTGTTAAGTCGCTTAAGTTAATTGCAATTTAGCGAAAAACCCCTTGGAGATAGTTCGACCCAAAGTTAGTACGATAGTCTCTGGGAATGGTCTCTCACTTACAAAATCAGGCAAAGAAAATGGTCCTGGCTGGTTCTCCACTGTGTATGACACACGGGGCTTGATGCATGCAACCTCATACCAGTACACTGGGAGCGCAATCACAGAAGACGAAAATATAGAGGAGTGTATATGACTCTCTAAAATACCCACAACTGAAAAACTGATCACAGCAGCTGACGCCCTTGACTCAACCGGCCTCAATGTTCAAATTAGGTTATAAAAAGTATCTTTTATGATTAATTTTTACTTAATCTCACTTCCCCCAGAAAGAAGAGCAATTTTTCTTACTTGCGAACCATTCCTTAAAAAGTCTCAGCAATAAAGTATGTGATGTTTTGCACCATTGGCAAGTACATGACATAGACTAGAACGAATTGTAAGCATTAAGACCACCAGCTCTCCCTGGCATATCCAAACAAGACATCTACATCAAGTCCTTTTATTCCAAGAATAAACGATTTGTAAAGAACAGAATAGGGGGTGGATGAGCAGATGTACGGAATATTCAGACATACATAGAGGCATTTG
Organism: Lingula anatina; assembly: GCF_001039355.2. The sequence continues at coordinate 368,106 of NW_019775081.1, read as the reverse complement.
CAAATATATTGCATAGTACGCCTGGCACGCAGATCCCCTAACATTAATGTTGAGTGAATCGTATTGGAAATGAATAAAACCATTAGAAATGAAAGAGCTATATGTTTTCATTTGCTGCAGATGTAGAATTGAAAATACTGGTATCCTGTCAAGTTACATAATGTACGTGTGTATATATAGTAGTCCTCATGATCATCGTCATATGGGACTGCCAGCCCATTACGGGGATATATTATTATTATTATTATTAGTATTATTATTATTATTATTATTGTTGTTGTTGTTGTTGTTGTTCACCTGTACAGCTTTGTGTCAATTATATGGTTACCACGTTACACAGCTCGGGCATAAATCACTTTCTCTGTATCTGTATAGATGACACTATTAAAAATATTAACATATACAAGACGGCTGTTGTCAAATTTGTAAATAGAAAGTTGTCTATGATAAAATTGAATAAAACATTTTGTGGTTGTTTACTGATTTAATTATTTTCAGTAAAAACTATTAAACATTGTAGGCTTGTACTCCAAGTGAAAGATATGGCCAAATCCTGTAGAAGCAGGTTAGCTGTTTAGAGATAAACGAGGGAAGTGAAATAGCAGGTGAGCCATGCATGTTGCAAAAATGTCTCTATAACGATGTTGTTCTTTAAAAAGTAATGACATAGTGTTCTCATTCACAAAGAATTGTTTATATTTATTGGTATATATCAGTATAGTCAGTTTGTCCATAAAGGGGTTTTGCTTACTTATAATATATTTTTCGTTTATTAAAATATTACTCCAAAAATGTAATATTCAATTTGATTCAAACAGGATTTTGCACAGGATTATCGAGAATCTCTGTATAAGTGCAAAGACGTTGGCTATCTTTATTGTCTATTTCTAGTTCATAGATTCTCTTATATTTTATGGGACAAAGAGTCGGGCAAAGGTGTCTTTTTTAAGCAAGACCAAGGATTATCCGACAAGTAACCCCCCCCCCCCGTTTTTTACCAGCAAGGGCATCATATAAAAGAAAGGTACGCCTCGACAGTCAAAAGCATTGTCCATCCCATGACAGGGCATTCAGTGCTAATGTACATTGTAAATGAGACTTGTATGATGCATTACTAGAACAATGAGACAAAAACGTTTAGACATTTATTCCTTTTCGTTATTTGTAGTGTTTATTGTGAGCATGCATAAAAGTTAAGAAAACCATCAACTTGCTGAAGCTGCATGTATTCTAAGCATTTGGAGGAAAAGAATTTATGACAACCTTCATTAAAACATCAGTATTGAAGTTTTCAAGTATTTTTATCAGTGCAATACATCAATGAAATCAATCAAATTGAAACAAAAAGGTGACAATAATATTTACTAAATTCTGCTTGACAATTTGATTAATTTTCTTCGTCCTTAGTTGTGTAGTGTAGTTGCTGTTGTTGTGCTTGCTTTACGGTAGTTCTATATCCGATATCATTAATCGTGTGTGCATTATTTGCATTTTTCAAATGCGCGCACCTTATACAATGAATGTCTCTGTTCCGTCGATTTTTCCATTTTTTGCATCTATGGTAAAGCGACCGTATGACTGTCCTTTGATTCCATCCCAGGATGCTTTAGTCTCGTACGTGTACACACCTGATTTGAGAAGTGTGGCTGGCGTTGGTGTTTTATACTTTAAGGATTTCGCATATGGCCAATTGCCCATACGACCTGGCTGAAATAGTATTATCAATAGCGTTATTACAAATTAATATCTCCAATAATAATAATTTATTAGCTAGATTGGATTGGAGAGAAGGGGGGGGGGGTGTCGAACGAAAAGGAGACTGTGTCACAGAGACCACAAGTTTCCCCACCAGCGATGTTGTTGATAAAGGTACAGTGTAATCATCATCTCCGCCTGTCACGCCACTTCTAGCGTATGCGTTCACAGACTGCTGCACACTTTGCTTGTTGTAGGCAGTTGCGGATTTGGATTTGGGAGGGGTTCTGACACATATCTTGCCACTCTAGTTCAGTGCGGGTTGGCGAGTGCTTGATGCCCATTTGCCCCAGCATCTGTATATGTGGCAGGTTGCACGAGGGTACATTTCACTAGTGTCATGCTGAATGACTTGACCTGACTTCAGGTAAATTTTAATATGTGATGAATATTCACGATATCGACTGATATTTCTGGGTAAAATAACAAAAGCGGAATAAAGCAGTCATTTTATTGCCAGCAATATTCAGAATCTTTTAATTCATTTTATATCACATAAAAATAAGGACATAGCTTGGATTAGAACAGTTTGTATAAAATTAGACTACAACCACGTTTTGCTGTAGGTATGTTGTCATTTTAATCCAGAAAACTTTTTTCCAAAATTTTGATGCCAATTATCCAATTTTGGGCACACTGATACGGACTCGAAATCAAATGAACAATTTATAAAATGACATACGACTTTTAAGATTAACAAAACATGCTTGTATGCAAGGTCACTTACCTTCATGATATATTCCCCATAAAACATTGAATTGATTTCGTCAAGCGTTCCTGTATACCCAGTTCCGTTAACCTGAATGCTCTTAATGACCTCAATCACCCAGCCCGCGTTAGAAACGAACCCTCTACCGCTCTCGTCTGTGATGTAACAAATTACCAAATAACAATTTTATCCACTCAAATGACATAAACATATTCAATTTCCAGCATAGATGGATTGCCCAATGCTAAGACTTTACTCATTTAAGGTTGTTTAGACTTCAAACACAAGTTACGGAGGTCTTCATAGCTCGATATCTTGGTCTATTGGCCACATTATACAGTATGTCTTTGACTAATAAAAGATGTACCACATGAGGCATGGCCTCGGAAATAAAACGCAGTAATACAAAACCCATGATCCGCTCAAACTTACTCAGAATAACAAAATAACAAATAAAATGGGGAAAAAGTATGCTCCGTGCATTGCTACGAAATCTTAGTAGGATAGGATTATGAAAATCGGTTTTCACCCCAGACTTTCCTTCTCAAATTATAAATGAGTTCCTACCAAAAACAAGACTGCACTTTGCATTTGGGCTTAGGTGGTAGGGGTGAAACACCATTCTTCCGTCCTCTAATAGGACACGTCCATCAAGTATATCAGAATCGGTCACAGCCGACATATTTATTCCAAAGTGGTCGCCAAAATATTTCACAGCGTTCTGTCCAAATTCAACTATGGATTGGTTGCTGCAAAAGTAAATATGCTACAGCTGTACGTCGATATATAATATGTTCAGTTACACATACGACTCTCCATCTGCGTTGTAAATTCTAAAATATAAGTGAATTAATTCATATTAGTCATATGATTAGTAGACACTACTTTTTCTCCAGTGAAGACAATGATTTGTTGTCAAGAGTACAGTATTTCACAAAATAGCCTCCTTTACCATTAATGTTAAAGAAAAGTACCCAAGCGCCATACTTATGGTACTCACTCTGTTCTCCCCGCACATGCATGATGTTGCATAAATCTGGTGAGGTTTTTTTCTAGCCCTGTCCATATTCCACTCAATCGAAATATGAAAGTCCAGCTAACCCCGATTTCTACGGATGGGAAAGCACACTCCTGGTTGATACAGTGAACGTACAATGAGCACTGGAGCACGCAGAACAATGCTATAGCAATTCTGAAATCACAAAAACATAGTTATTCTTTATCGTTCCACAACGTAGGTAAGTAACAAACTATTAATATACCTTTCTGCGTCTTTATCTGTTGAATAATGGTATGTTAATTCCAAGATGTTAACCCACACTTAATACTTGCATTTGTCAGTAGTATAAAATCAGGCTGACAGTTACCAGCGGCGTGATGAATGACGTGAGGAGTGTTTGTTTGTTTGTCTGCCTGTCTGTTTGTTTGCCTGTCTTCTGTCTGTTTGTTTGTTTATTTGTCTGTCTGTCTGTCTGTTTGTTTGTTTGCTTGTCTGTTTGTCTGTCTGTCTGTCTGTCTGTCTGTCTGTCTGTTTGTTTGTTTTTAAGGGGACGGGCTACAAATGTTATTTTTAAAAGTCTTATTTATTTTTTCTTGTGTATTTAAATATTTTATGACATTTTCTTTTTTTTTTTTTTTTTTGAAAATCTTATCTTGTCTGTTTTGATTTTCTGTCTCGTCTCATTCTATAGGTAAAAGTGCGCTTGCACTGAAGTTTGTTCCAGTGCTTTATTGGGTTGATTCGATAAGCGCGTATGCAAACAGTTACGCTAAGACGCGCAGTGGACACAGTCCGTATATGATCGTTCAAGTGTCCTCACCTCAAGGCGTATCAGATATTTCTATGTGTCTAAATGGTGTACACACCATACAGTTAAGCGCACATCCGGGCGCCCCAACATTTCTGATTCAAAGTAGATGAAATGAAGGAAAAGGAATTAGGGAGGAGGAGGGGGAGGTAGTAGGGAGAAGTTATGGAGGAGGAGGAAAATTTATGGAGGAGGAGGAGTTAGAAAGGAGGAGGAGGAGGAGGGAGGGAGGGAGAAGAAGGAGGAGAAGTTATGGAGTTAGGGAGGAGGAGTTAGGGAGGAGGAGGAAGGGAGGAGGAGTTAGGGAGGAGGAGGAAGGAGGGTGTATATAAATAGCTTACTCCTCACCCTCACTTCTCATTCTTTGAAAAGGTGTTCAAGTGTATTGAGTGTGGAAAAACCTTCTCCAGAAAGGACAACTTGGATAGACACGTAATGAGTGTACACCAGGCGAAAGCTCAGCTTAATCTGCAGGCGGGTAGTGAGTGTGGACCACTCATATCCCCATTTACTGACATGGAGACTGGTCCGACGGGCAGTGGGAAATCGTGAAACGATTGATAGCACACGCGCAATTAATGATTTCATTGCGCCCACAGAAAATAATTTGGTGTTACGATATGTGGCAACATTTATATGAAGTCATGCTGGTCGAGTCAAAGGGTTTTCACCTTCCTATATCCAAGATGACGATTTCTTTGATCCTAATGTGAACAGTCTCATAGTATTTGACGACCTATTTGCCGAAGCAGCAGTTGATAGCAGAATACGCGACTTATTTACCAAAGTGTCACATCATCGCAACGTCAGCGTCATTCTTATTACCCAAAACCAGAGAGAAGGAAGCGAGAACCATCTCCTTGAACTGCCATTATCTCGTCCTCTTTAAAAACCCAAGGGACACATTGTAGGTCAGAACACAAGCCCAGCAGATGTATCCCGGTGAGGTAAAATATTTCCTCCGAGTTTTTAAACAAGCAATAACCCAAAATCGAGTAAGCCAAAGTTGCCCACATCAGTGTTGACACAATCTATTGTTAACTATAAGGAAGACAGCTCTCAAGTGAGCTTCACTGTTGACACACTCTATTGTAAGTCGTAGTTGCCCAAAATATAATGTATGGTGTGTACACCATTTAGACACATAGAAATATTTGATACGCCTTGAGGGCACTTGAACGATCAAATACGGACTGTGGCCACTGCGCGTCTTAGCGTAACTGTTTGTATACGCGCTTATCGAATCAACCCAATAATGCACTGAAACAAACTTCAGGGCAAGCGCACTTTTACCTATAGAATGAGACGAGACTGAAAATCAAAACAGACAAGATAAGATTTTCAAAAAACAAAGAAAATGTCATAAAAAATTTAAATACACAAGAAAAAATAAATAAGACTTTTAAAAATAGCATTCGTAGCCATAGTTACCCCTCCCCTCAAAAACAAACAAACAAACAAACAAACAGACAAGCAGACAGACAGACAGACAGACAGACAGACAAACAAACAAACAAACAAACAAACAGACAGACAGACAGAAAAACAAACAAACAAACAAACAAACACTCCTCACATCACTCCTCACGCCGCTGGTAACTGTCAGCCTGATTTCATACTACTTTTGTCTTTCTTAGAAATATTACTCTTCTTTGAGAATATGACTAAGGAAAGGGGGTGCACAAAGTATTGTACCTTTTGCTTGAAGGTGAACAACAGGTGGTCTTTGTTTTACATTGGTATCTTACTTAAAGTGGTTTACGTCCAGTTATTATCTTTTCTATTTTTCTGACGGATATTCTGCCTAAGGTGCTACGTTTAAGGGCCACACCATTGAACTTGGGGAAGGGACGGTTATTTGTTCCTTATTAAAACTCCGAGAGAATGATGATCGAGAGACCTGGTTACGAATATCAGGGCAAGAGACTGTTATTAACGTTGGTTGAATCTGTGTCACCCGCTCTATACATCTATAGAGTGAAGAGCTACAGTATATGCGTTAATTTAATTAATATACAATCGTTGGTTATAATATCTGATCTCACCAAGCAGTACAGTACAGAATGACTAAATGGACGCTCTGGTGATCTAAACTGTTTTCATTTTGAGAAGTAATCTAGGATTGCATTCCCACAGATTTAGATCGATCCATCTGGATCGACCTAACTTCCTGGGGGTTCATGCTAAATTGCTGTCAGCCAAGCGCGCACGGAAGTTAATTACCCCCTGACAGCTTTTAGTATGCGGGACAGACATTTAAGCCGGATAAGCTGACAGTAATCTATTGAGACTCCCCACGGGGATAGATCGATCTAACATCTGTGGAAATCCAGTCCTAGACTGTTCTACAACGACAGCATTTATGCGAGCAACTGATAACCTCAAAATTGGAAACTTACCACGAGTTAATTTTCATTTTGAACAGCATCTTGACTGCTTCACTTGCTGATATTGCAAAAAACAAAAAAAAAAAAAATGTTTCTTTTGATCTAGTGTTTTTGCTCAAAATTCACAATAAACAAAATCGCTATTTACCTGTCTACCTATCTATTTATCAATCAGCATGGTGCGACACTGAGTTATATTTTATTGATCATCACATCTTGAAACTTCATAATTATAAAATTGGGGTATGGACATTTATTTATTTATTTATTGTCCATCTATCTATCTGTCTATCTCTTTATCTCTTTTATTGACCAGCAGATCCTGAAATTTAATAATTATAAACCTAGGGTATGAGCGGTTATTTGTTTATTATTAAAACTCCGAGAGAATGTTGATCGAGAGACCTGGCTTTGAATATCAAGGCAAGAGACTGTTATTAACGTTGGTTGAATCTGTGTCACCCGCTTAAATATACGTCTATAGAGTAAAGAGCTATATGCTTTAACTTAATTAATTTGCTGTCTGACACAGACGGTGTCCAATTTAAGCCTTGTATGAGACACATATAATCATTATAGACGTTATATATATATTACCGTAGGTTCGAATCTCTGATCTCACCAAGCAGTACAGAATGACGAAATAGACGCTCTGGTGGATTTTAAGTGGTTTCATTTTGAGAACTCATCTAGGTAAATTTATGAATAGATGTTTCTGTTCATGGACGGAATGTCTTTGTTTGAAGTCTGAAATTCCTTATAATATTTTGTGTAAAGTTTAAAGAGCTAAAGTAGACTTGTTTATAATTAATTCATCTGTTTAAGAAGTTAACTTTAAGAATCCTTGTTTTTTTATATTTTTCTAAAGAGTGGGACTCCCCGCAATCAGCAGACTGTACCTGAAGAAGTGAGTGAACATTAAATAATTAAAACTGGTTATTATTATCAGCGTTGGATTTCCTTATCACAAGTTGATTTTCATCTTCATCCTTTATCACTGAATACTTGTCTTTTTAAAGGGACTGAAGATGTTGTGAAAACCAGATCAACGTTGGTAATAATCTGAATGCTCCAAAAGCAATAAACTTGCAATGTGCTTTACATTTCTTTTTTATTTGTTTTTATTTATTTATTTATTTATTTTGTATATAAATTGACATATATTCAGCCGATTCACGAGCATTTATATGAATTGTCTACCTTACCGTCTACATCAAAATGCCGCTTAGAGCTATCAAACTGAAATTGCTACAATTCCACGGTTAAGGCTTCGGAACGTTAGTAAATATAACGACCTACCTCAACATCTTGTATCAGGTTTTACGTTGGTGAAGAACGTCCGATGCTGCTTCTCTCAATCTGGGGATTGTGCTTTAAGTACCGTGAGCGTAATGTTTACATAATTGTTTAACCTGGAGAGTTAGGGATGTTTATGTGTGTGTGTGGGGGGGG
>NW_019775081.1:274763-359974 GCF_001039355.2 Lingula anatina | reverse complement strand
GGGGGGGGGTACAGGTAGTAAATGTTACCCCTATAAGAATTTTTTTAATGCTTTTTTGCTTGTCCAAAGCACAGAATGCTTTTTTTGTAGATAAACAGACAAAAGCACCTTCCTTAGAAGGCCCTGTTGAAAGTTTTTCTTTAAATCAGTGATATGCACTCGACCTAATCTATCCTACCAGTGCTCCTACTAGGCACGACAAAATGGTCTTTGGCTTAGCAACAGTATAGGGGTACTTTTAATTGCATTTGTGTCGACTTATTAAAAAGCACCCATGTCATTTTTAGTGCAGTCTGATTAATTTAGCCAGCCTTCAGAAAGTAGAACTTCGGCCTCTTCATTGCTATACTTTTGATAAATATTTTGTTATTAAGTTAAAAGTCTTGATCCATGTTTCCATGTACCCATACACAGGGGTGGATCGAAGATAATTGGAGGGGGGTCTGTGGATGGGAAGCCAACCCTCCCGTCCGCTGAATTTTGGTATTTTAGAGGGTGAACGGTGCTATTTGGTACGATTTAGAACTATGATTCAGCTAGTCAAAATCCTAATTTCAAGTGTGGACCATTGGTGTGATTTTTTTTCAGAAATATGCAAAACTGTATAACGATGTCCATAGACTAAGGGGCCATTCCCACATATATTAGGATCGATCTATCTCCCTCAGGAGTCTCACTATTAAATTGATATCAACTTAACCGGGTTAAATGTCGGTTAGTTGATAGCAAAATTAGTCCCCAGGGAGTAAGACTGATCCACATGGATCGTTCTAGACAAGGGATCCCAGTCTAAGACTGAGTTCCCATTCCTAGATCGACCTCACATAATCGGTCCATCTCCACAGTGTTTCTCTCTAAATTGCTTTCAGATTTAGTGGCTTAGATGTCTGCCACGCCTCCTAAAGCTGCTAAACGATAGTTAATTGGCCCCTATCAGCTTCAGTAGGCGTGACAGCCTTCAAAGCCGCTTAAGTTATTTGCAATTTAGTGAGAATCCCCTTGGAGATAGTTCGACCCAAAGTTAGTACGATAGTCTCTGGGAATGGTCTCTCACTTACAAAATCAGGCAAAGAAAGTGGGCCTGGCTGATTCTGTACTGTGTATGACACGCGGAACTTGATGCATGCAACCTCACACTAGTACACTGGGAACACAATCACAGAAGACGAAAATACGGAGTGTAAATGACTCTCTAAAATACCCACAACTGAAAAATCTGATCACAGCAGCTGACGCCCTTGACTCGACCGGCCTCAATGTTCAAATTAGGTGTTGAAAAGTACCTTTCATGGTTAATCTGCACTTAATCTCACTTCCCCCAGAAAGAAGAGCAAATTTTCCTACTTGCGAACCATTCCTTAACAAGTCTCAGCAATAAAGTATTTGATGTTTTGTGCCATTGGCAAGTACATGACATAGACTTGAAGGAATTGTAAGCATTTAGACCGCCATGTCTTCCTGGCATATCCAAACGAGACATCTACATCAGGTCCTTTTATTCCTAGGTTAAACGATTTGTAAAGAACTGAATAAGGGGTGGATGAGCAGCTGTGCGGAATATTCAGACATCCATATAGAGGCATTAGCAAATGTATTGCAAAGTACCCCTGGCACGCAGATCCCTTAACATTAATGTTGAGTGAATCGTATGGCCTCTGTATTGGAAATAAATGAAACCATTAGAAATGTAAGAGCTATATGTTTTCATTTGCTGCAGATGTAGAACTGAAAATACTGGTATCCTGTCAAGTTACATAATGTACGTGTGCATATATAGCAGTAATCATTGTCATATGGGACTGACAGCCCATTACGGGGAAATATTATTATTATTATTATTATTATTATTATTATTATTATTATTATTATTATTATTATTATTATCGTTGTTGTTGTTGTTCACATGTACAGCTTTGTGTGTCAATTATATGGTAACCACGTTACATAGCTCGGGCATAAATTACTTTCTCTGTTTCTGATAGATGACACTATTTAAAATATTAACATATATTGCATTAATTCTCTTTCACAAATAGACCCTTCATCGAAATAATAGATATCTTCACTTCCTGATTCTGTTTAACTTCTCAAGTTAAAGGAAAAAAATACTGTATATACAGTATATATACTTTGGATTTCCTAACCCTTTCGGTGAAAAGCTCCTCCTAGATTATAAAATGTTTTTTGTAAAAAAAATAATTGCAAAGAAAATATCAAGATGTTTCCATTTTCATTTACAATCAGTTTTGAATTATTTTAATTTATGGTTAAAAACTTATTTTATACATTGAAAAATGACTTATATTAGTCAAGGTCCATTGTAGAGTTTATGAGGATTTGTGACACAGTCAATGAGCCCACCATGTGACCAAGGGAGTATGTCAAAGGTCACATACAATGTCTAGGAAAAGATCTACCAAAGGCATGAATATTAAATCAAGCATGTAGTTGTACAAATATACTTGGTTACGCTTACCTGTAAAAGCAACACACGAATCCTTTAAATCCTTGTATGTGACCTTTGACATACTCCCTTGGTCACATGGTGGGCTCATTGACTGTGTCACAAATCATGAACTCTACAATGGACCTTGACTAATATAAATAATTTTTTAATGTATAAAAATAAGTTTTTAACTATAAATTTAGATTATATATATATATATATATATATATATATATATATATATATATATATATCGGAAAATTAAGTCAATAAACCATGAAAAAGTGCTCCACCCATGGTGGCGGACAGTGGGGAGCTGGTATAGAAAATCAAGGATACGAATAAATTAGACTTTTCTCTCCATTTTATTAAAAAAATGCCCTACGACCGTTTCGGCCCTGAGGTCTCTTCAGGGGAGAAACGGTCGTAGGGCATTTTTTACATAAAATGGAGAGAAAGGTCTAATTTATTCGTATCCCTGATCTTCTATATATATATTCAATATTTGATGCAGTTTTAAAGGATTTGAAGGGGAATAACGGCATTATACCATCATTTCTATATCGAACACCTGGGAGACAATATTGATTTTGACATAATGTAGATCTCTGTACATATTAATTTTTTTGAACTGAAAAGAGAATGGATACCACTTCTGTCTCCACTCTGATTCCTTTGATGTATCAATTTTCCAAACACAAGACGGCTGTAGTCAAATTTGTAAATAGAACGTTGTATATAATAAAATTGTATAAAATATTTTGTGGTTGTTTACTGATTTAATTATTTTAAGTAAAAGCTATCACAACATTGTAGGCCAGTACACCGAGTGAAGTATATGGGCAAATCCTGTAGAAGCAGGTTTGCTGTTTACAGTTAAACGAGGGAAGTGAAATAGCAGGTCCACCATGCATGGTGCAAAAATGTCTCTTTAACGATGTCGTTTTTTTTAAAAAAATATATGATTTCTATAGTATTCTCATTCACAAAGATTTGCTTATATTTATTTGTAGATATCAGTATAGTCAGTTGGTCCATAAAGGAATTTTGCTTACTTATAATATATTTTTATTTATTAAAAATGTTACTGCAAATATGTAATATTCAATTTGATTCAAACAGGATTTTTCATAGGATAATGGAGAATCTCTGCATAAGTGTAAAAGACGGCGGTCATCTTTATTGCCTCTTTCTAGTGCATAGGTTCGTTTATATTTTATGGCCCAAAGGATTCGGACAAAGGTGTCTTTTTTGAGCAAGACCAAGGTTTATCCGACAAGTAAAATTTCTTTTTCTACCCCCCCCCCCCCATTTTTTACCAGCAAGGGCATAATATAGAAAAAAGGTACGTCTCTACAGTCAAAAGCATTGTCTATTCAGTGCTAAAGTACATTGTAAATGAGACTTGTATTTACATTTCTAGAACAATGAGACAAAAACATTCAGTGCTAAAGAACATTGTAAATGAGACTTGTATAATGCATTTCTAGAACAATGAGACAAAATGAGACGTTTAGACATTTATTCCTTTTCGTTATTTGAAGTGGTGCTTGTGAGTATGCATAAAAGTTAAGAAAACCATCTACTTGCTGAAGCTGCTTTTATTCTTAGCATTTGGAGGAAACAAATGAATGACAACTTTCATTAAAAGATCGGTATTGAAGTTTTCGAGTATTTTTATCAGTGCAATACATCAATGAAATTAATCAAATTGAAACAAAAAGGTGACAGTAACATTTACTAAATTCTGCTTGGCAATTTGATTAATTTTCTTCGTCCTTAGTTGTGTAGTGTAGTTGCCGTTATTTTACGGTAGTTCTATATCCGATATGATTAACCGTGTGTGCATTATTTGCAGTTTTCAAATGCGCACACCTTAAAAAATGAAAGTCTCTGTTCCGTCGATTTCTCTTTTTTTGGCATCTATGGAAAAGCCACCGTATGACTGTCCTTTGATTCCAGCCCAGGATGCGATAGTCTTGTACGTGTACAAACCTGATTTGGAAAGTGTGGCTGGCGTTGGTGTTTTATACTTCAAGGATTCCCGATCTTGCAAGTACAGCATGTAATAAGCTGGCTAAAATGGAATTATCAATAGCGTTATTACATATTAAAATCAACTCCAATAATAATAATTATATTAATTTGGTTGGACTGGAGAGGGAGGGGGTGGTGTCGAACGAGGTGGAGATTGTATAACGAAGACCACAAAATTCCCCTCAGGGATATGCTGTTGATAGAAGTAATCATCATCTCCACCTGTCACGCCACTTCTAGCGGAAGGTGTTCCACAGACTACTGCACGTTTTGTTTTGTTTGTTGTAGGCAGTGTCGTTCTGACCCCCCCTTTCGATTTCTGAAAAAAATCACACCAATGATCCCCTTTTGAAATTAGAATTTTGACTACCCGAATCATAGTTCTAAACCGTTGGCCCTCTGAAAATGACAATAAAAATTTGGGCCCGAACCCTTCGCGGGTTCTTATCAGCAGACTCCCCCTTCAAAAATTCCTGGATCCACCCCTAGAAGGTGTTGTGTAATCAAGAAGCTCACAATACAAGCGCGATGCAATACAATTTTTGGTTGGTCAATGAGTCTCTTATTTTCCCTTTCCAGACATGAAAACTTCGCCATGTTGAAAGCAGCTATTCCTGTTCTTTTCCCAAGCCCTGTATCCAGCGATACAGAACCTAGAGGGATAAACTGTGGAACGTTTTCCAGAGTTACCTCACTGATAAGGAAAGTGGGTGAGGCGTCAAAGCTCTGCTGCATTACTTAAGTGTTCTTTAGACTGATATAATGCTTGAAATCTTAACATGCATTGAACAGTTAGTCTAAAAGGATCTGAAGTTCTGCTGCACTTTGTGAAACGAGCAGCACTGTAAGGGAAATAAAGTCACACAAATACTTTTAGCACTTAGTTCTCAGTCTGTGGTGGATTTAGGGGGAGAGGTGTCAGGCGGTTCTGACCCCCCTCCCTTCGGTTTCTGAAAAATTATTATTTTGACTAGCTGAACTAGCTGGATTGTAGTTCGTAACCCTATAAATGGCACCATATTCCACCTCAATTTCTCGGAAACGGGGGTTAGGGCCGGCTTTACACCCGAGGCCTGTGACTTCTTAAAGTCGACCCTCCCTCCTTTCAAATAACCCTAGATCCGCCCCTGTAAGGCGTGTTAGCTTTCAAAAGCTTCCAGTCAGATCGAATTTGTAATATGTTGCCTTTATCTCCTGATTTGAATTTGTGTTTCAGGTAAACAGAAAAGGGAATCCTTGCTTCAAACCACTGTTAATATTAAATATATCCGTTACCATCAAATGGTACAGTGCCTTTTGTGTTGGCATATAATGATATAGTGAAACGCAGGAGGTTTGGTAGGCAGCTAGTAAGGGCCAACGTCCGTCTCTGTCAACCATGCCAAAGGCCTTTGTTACATCAATGAAATCCTATCATTGGAGGACATTTTGTAAAAATGGTGATTGTATAGAGTATATCATATTCACTTCATTCACAGGGGCTGAAGACCAATATCACATCTAAAATTTATGCTTAGTTCAAAATTGACTAAAAATATAACTCAATATTTTACGAAATGTATAATGAAAAAAATGTTATTTCTATCAATGATACGTATTTCGTCCTTTGATTCGGAGGCTATTTTGTTCAATGTTTTAAAATAATATCACTTGTTGCAAAAAGTGTTCACATCTGGATAAACGAGTCACGTTGTACTTAAAATTTGTAAGGAGCTCAAAATAAAGTTTCAAAAGGAAATGAATTAATGATTTTATCCATTTATAGTGAAAAGTGTTGGCAACCACTATAGATTTATCAAAATGCACTGAAATGATTGGGATAGGGATAACTACAGTAAGGTATTTTATTTCCAGTGTATATTTTGTATTTCCTGTACTATTAGTCAAGTAAGATATGGTAACTTGAATATACAAACACTGTTTGTAACAATTTACACCGGCAAGGTGATCATTTATAAAAAGGGTACATGGATCGAAACGGAGGTGGGGCAACATTTTTGTCTGTATATTTCAATGAGGAATGGCGACATCTAGCTTTGTATAGTTCCGTTGACCAACATAAGTTTTAATAATCATGCTGATGCTGAATAGGGCCCCTAGGAAAATACACTTAGTAAGAACAGAAAAAAATCATAAATTCTAAGTTCCAAACATTTAGCTTGGACTTAAACATTTTGTATCAACTTAGACTACAAACACATTTTGCTGTAGGTTTGTTGTAATTTTAATCTCCAAAACTTTGAGCACTGATACGAACACAAAATCAAATAAACAAATTATAATATGACTTAGGACTTTGAAGATTAACAAAACAGCTTGTATGCAATGTCACTTACCTCGATTATGTATTCCCCATAAAACATTGAATTGGTTTCTTCAAGCGTTCCTGAATACCCAGTTCCGTTAACCTGAATGTTGTTAATAACCTCAATCACCCAGCCCGCGTTAGAAAGGAACCCTCTAATCTTCTTGTCTGTAATGTAACAAATTGTCAAATAATCATGTAGTCCACTTAACGACATATATATATATATATTTCAACTTCCACCACAGATGCTCTGTCCACTGCTAAGACAACTCATTTAAGGGTTTTTGGACTTCAAGTAACGGATGTCTTCATGGCTCGATATCTTGGTCTATTGGTCACATTATACAGTATGCCTCTGACTAATAAAAGATGTAACACATGAGGCAGGACCTCGGAAATAAAACGCCGTAATACAAAACTCATGATCCGCTCAAACATACTCAGAATAATATAGAATTGGGAAAAAGTATGCTTTGCGCATTGCTACGAAATCTTAGTAGAATCGGATTACAAAAATCGGATACATTAATTTGAAAGCAACAGCAAACGCTTTTCACCAGACTTGCCTTATCAAATTATAAATCAGTTCTTACCATTAACAAGACTGCATTTTGCAACTGGATTGAGGTGGTAGGGGTGAAACACCATCCTTCCCCCCTCTAATAGGACACGTCCATGTAGTATATCAGAATCGGTCACAGCAGTCATATTTATTCCAAAGTGGTCGCCAAAATATTTCACTGCATCCCGTCCAAATTCAACTATGGTCTGGTTGCTGTAAATGTAAATTTGCTACAACTGTACTTCGATATGTAATTTGTTCAGTTACACATACCACTCTCCATCTGAGTTGTAAATACTGAACTATAAGTAAATTAATTTATATAAGTCATAGTCTTAGTAGACAATTCTTTTCACTAGTGAAGACAATAATTTGTTGTAAAGAGTATTTCACAATACAGCCTCCTTTACCTTTAATGTTAAAATAAGGTACCCGAGCGTCATACTAATGGTACTTACTCTGTTCTCCCAGCACATGTNTGTTTATTATTAAAACTCCAAGAGAATGTTGATCGAGATACCTGGCTATGAATATCAAGGCAAGAGACTGTTATTAACGTTGGTTGAATCTGTGTCACCCGCTTGAATATATGTCTATAGAATGAAGAGCTATATGCTTTAATTAAATTAATTTGCTGTCTGACACACACGGTGTACAATTTAAGCCTTGTATGAGACACATATAATCATTATATATATATATATATATATATATATATATATATATATATATATATATATATATAACCGTAGGTTCGAATCTCTGATCTCACCAAGCAGTACAGAATGACGAAATGGACGCTCTGGTGGATTTAAACTGGTTTCATTTTGAGAAGTCATCTAGGTAAATTTATGAATAGATGTTTCTGTTCATGGACGGAATGTCTTTGTTTGAAGTCTGAAATTCCTTATAATATTTTGTGTAAACTTTAAAGAGCTAAAGTAGACTTGCTTATAATTAATGTATCTGTTCAAGATGTTAACTTTAAGAATCCTTGCTTTTTTATATTTTCTAAAGAGTTGGACTCCCCACAATCAGCAGAATGTTCCTGAAGAAGTGAGTGAACATAAAATAATTGAAACTGGTTATTGTTGTCAGCGTTGGATTTCCTTATCACAAGTTGATTTTCATCTTCATCCTTTATTACTGAATACTTGTCTTTTTTCAGGGACTGAAGATGTTGTGAAAACCAGTAATAATCTGAATGGTAATAATCTGAATGCTCCAAAAGCAATCAACTTAGGATGTG
Organism: Lingula anatina; assembly: GCF_001039355.2. The sequence continues at coordinate 351,372 of NW_019775081.1, read as the reverse complement.
TTTAATATTTCTTCTTTATTGGTTTTTTTAATCTATTTATTTATTTATTTTTTTATTTATTTATTTTGTATATAAATTGACATATATTCAGCCGGTTCACGAGCATTTATCTTAATTGTCTACCTTACTGTCTACATGAAAATGCCGCTAAAAGTTATCATACTGAAATTGCTACAATTCCACGGTTAAAGGTTCGGAACGAAGCTAAATATAACGACCTACCTCAACATCTTGTATCAAGTTTTACGTTGGTGAAATTTGAAGAACGCCCGATGCTGCTTCTCTCAATCTGGGGATTGTGCTTTAAGTACCTTGAGCGTAATTATTCTTGTTTAACCTGGAGAGTTAGGGATGTTCGCTTGTGTGAGTGGCTTAGATGTCTGCCACGCCTCCTAAAGCTGCTAAACGATAGTTAATTGGCCCCTATCAGCTTCAGTAGGCGTGACAGACTTCTAAGCCGCTTAAGTTATTTTCAATATAGTGAGAATCCCATTGGAGATAGTTCGACACAAAGTTAGTACGATAGTCTCTGGGAATGGTCTCTCACTTACAAAATGAGGCAGAGAAAATCATTTCTAATGGTTTTATTTATTTTCAATGCAGGGACCATTCGATTCACTCAACATTAATGTTAGGGGATCTGCGTACCAAGGGTACTACCTGTATGCAATATATTTGCAAATGTCTCTCTGTAATAATAGATATCTTCACTTCCTGATTCTGTTTAACTTCTCAAGTTAAAGTTAAAGGAAAAAATACTGTATATTCAGTATATTTACTTTGGATTTCCTAACCCTTTCGGTGAAAAGCTCTTTCTAGATTATAAAATGTTTTTTATAAAAAAATAATTGCAAAGAAAATATCAAGATGTTTCCATTTTCATTTACAATCAATTTTGAATTATTTTAATTTATAGTTAAAAATTGTAGAGTTTATGAGGATTTGTGACACAGTCAATGAGCCCACCATGTGACCAAGGGAGTATGTCAAAGATCACATACAATGTCTAGGAAAAGATCTACCAAAGGCATGAATATTAAATCAAGCATGTAGTTGTATAAATATTTTTGGTTACGCTTACCTGTAAAAGCAACACACGCATCCTTTAAACCCTTGTATGTGACCTTTGACATACTCCCTTGGTCACATGGTGGGCTCATTGACTGTGTCACAAATCATGAACTCTACAATGGACCTTTACTAATATAAATCATTTTTTAATGTATAAAAATAAGTTTTTAACTATAAATTAAGGCCTCGTCAGGGGCGAAACGGTGGAGGGCATTTTTTAAAATAAAATGGAGAGAAATGTCTAATTTATTCGTATCCCTGATTTTCTATATATATATTCAATATTTGATACAGTTTTAAAGGGTTTGAAGGGGAATAACGGCATTATACCATCATTTCTATATGGAACCCATGGGAGACAACATTGATTTTGACATAATGTAGACCTCTGTATATATATTTAATTTTTTTGAACTGAAGAGAGAATGGATACCACTTCTGTCTCCACTCTGATTCCTTTGATGTATCAATTTTCCAAACACAAGACGGCTGTAGTCAAATTTCTAAATAGAACGTTGTATATAAAAAATTGTATAAAATATTTTGTGGTTGTTTACTGATTTAATTATTTTAAGTAAAAACTATCACAACATTGTAGGCCAGTACACCGAGTGAAGTATATGGGCAAATCCTGTAGAAGCAGGTTTGCCGTTTACAGTTAAACGAGGGAAGTGAAATAGCAGGTCCACCATGCATGGTGCAAAAATGTCTCTTTAACGATGTCGTTTTTTTTTTTAATTATGATTTCCATAGTATTCTCATTCGCAAAGATTTGTTTATATTTTTTTGTAGATATCAGTATAGTCAGTTTGTCCATAAAGGAATTTTGCTTACTTATAATATATTTTATTTATTAAAAATGTTACTGCAAAAATGCAATATTCAATTTGATTCAAACAGGATTTTTCATAGGATTATGGAGAATCTCTGCATAAGTGTAAAAGACGGTGGTCATCTTTATTGCCTCTTTCTAGTGCATAGGTTTGTTTTTATTTTATGGCCCAAAGGAGTCGGACAAAGGTGTCTTTTTTTAGCAAGACCAAGGTTTATCCGACAAGTAAAATTTCTTTTTCTACCCCCTCCCATTTTTCTACCCCCCCCCCCCCATCATAATATAGAAAAAAGGACGTCTCTACAGTCAAAAGCATTGTCTATTCAGTGCTTAAGTACATTGTAAATGAGACTTGTATAATGCATTTCTAGAACAATGAGACAGAAATATTCAGTGCTAAAGTACATTGTAAATGAGACTTGTATAATACATTTCTAGAACAATGAGACAAAAACATTCAGTGCTAAAGTACATTGTAAATGAGATTGTATAATACATTTCTAGAACAATGAGACTTGTATAATACATTTCTAGAACAATGAGACAAAAACATTCAGTGCTAAAGTACATTGTAAATGAGACTTGTATAATGCATTTCTAGAACAATGAGACAAAATGAGACGTTTAGACATTTATTCCTTTTCGTTATTTGAAGTGGTGCTTGTGAGCATGCGCATAAAAGTTAAGAAAACCATCTACTTGCTGAAGCTGCTTTTATTCTTAGCATTTGGAGGAAGCAAATGAATGACAACTTTCATTAAAATATCGGTATTGAAGTTTTCAAGTATTTTTATCAGTGCAATGCATCAATGAAATTAATCAAATTGAAACAAAAAGGTGACAGTAACATTTACTAAATTCTGCTTGGCAATTTGATAAAATATTTTTGTCCTTAGTTGTGTAGTGTAGTTGCCGTTATTTTACGGTAGTTCTATATCCGATAAGATTAATCGTGTGTGCATTATTTGCATTTTTCAAATGCGCACACCTTAAAAAATGAAAGTCTCTGTTCCGTCGATCTCCCTTTTTTTTGGCATCTATGGAAAAGCCACCGTATGACTGTCCTTTTAATCCACCCCATGATGCGATAGTCTTGTACGTGTACAAACCTGATTTGGAAAGTGTGGCTGGCGTTGGTGTTTTATACTTAAAGGATTCCCGATCTTGCAAGTACAGCATGTAATAAGCTGGCTGAAATGGAATTATCAATAGCGTTATTATATTAATTTGGTTGGACTGGAGAGGGAGGGGGTGGTGTCAAACGAGGTGGAGATTGTATCACGAAGACCACAAAATTCCCCTCAGGGATATGCTGTTGCTAGAAGTAATCATCATCTCCACCAGTCACGCCACTTCTAGCGGAAGGTGTTCCACAGACTACTGCACGTTTTGTTTGCTGTAGGCAGTGGCGGATTTTTTTTTTTTTTTTTTTTTTTTGGGGGGGGGGGTCAGGGTCGTTCTGACTCCCCCCCCCTCTTCTAAAAATAATCACACCAATGATCCCCTCTTGAAATTAGAATTTTGACTACCCGAATCATAGTTCTAAACCGTTGACAATGAAAATGACAATAAGAATTTGGGCCCGAACCCTTCGCAGGCTCTTATCAGCAGACTCCCCCTTCAAAAATTCCTGGATCCACCCCTAGAAGGTGTTGTGTAATCAAGAAGCTCACAATACAAGCGCGATGGAATGCAATTTTGGTTGGTCAATGAGTCTCTTATTTTCCCTTTCCAGACATGAAAACTTCGCCATGTTGAAAGCAGCTTTTCCTGTTCTTTTCCCAAGCCCTGTATCCAGCGATACAGAACCTAGAGGGATAAACTGTGGAACGTTTTCCAGAGTTACGTCACTGATAAGGAAAGTGGGTGAGGCGTCAAAGCTCTGCTGCATAACTTGAGTGTTCTTTAGACTGATATAATGCTTGAAATCTTAACATGCATTGAACAGTTAGTCTAAAAGTATCTGAAGTTCTGCTGCACTTTGTGAAACGAGCAGCACTGTAAGGGAAATAAAGTCACACAAATACTTTTAGCACTTAGTTCTCAGTCTGTGGTGGATTTAGCGGGAGAGGTGTCAGGCGGTACTGACCCTCCTCCCTTCGGTTTCTGAAAAATGATTATTTTGACTAGCTGAACTAGCTGGATTGTAGTTCGTAACCCTAACAAATGGCACCATATTCACCACTCGAAACCTCAATTTCTCGGAAACGGGGGTTAGGGCCGGCTTTACACCCGAGGCCTGTGACTTCTAAAAGTCGACCCTCCCTCCTTTCAAATAACCCTAGATCCGCCCCTGTAAGGCGTGTTAGCTTTCAAAAGCTATGTTGCCTTTATCTCCTGATTTGAATTTGTGTTTCAGGTAAACATAAAAGGGAATCCTTGCTTCAAACCACTGTTAATATTAAATATATCCGTTACCATCAAATGGTACAGTGCCTTTTGTGTTGGCATATAATGATATAGTGAAACGCAGGAGGTTTGGTAGGCAGCTAGTAAGGGCCAACGTCCGACTCTGTCAACCATGCCAAAGGCCTTTGTTACATCAATGAAATCCTATCATTGGAGGACATTTTGTAAAAATGGTGATTGTCTAGAGTATATCATATTCACTTCATTCACAGGGGCTGAAGACCAATATCACATCTAAATTTGTGCTTAGTTCAAAATTGACTAAAAATATAACTCAATATTTTACTAAATGTATAATGAAAAAAATGTTATGTGTATCAATGATACGTATTTCGTCCTTTGATTCGGAGGCTATCTTGTTCAATGTTTTAAAATAATATCACTTGTTGCAAAAAGTGTTGACATCTGGATAAACGAGTCACGTTGTACTAAAAATTTGTAAGGAGCTCAAAATTAAGTTTCAAAAGGAAATGAATTAATGATTTTATCCATTTATAGTGAAAAATTTTGGCAACCACTATAGATTTATCAAAATGCACTGAAATGATTGGGATAGGGATAACTACAGTAAAGTATTTTATTTCCAGTGTATATTTTGTATTTTCTGTACTATTAGTCAAGTAAGATATGATAACTTGAATATACAAACACTGTTTGTAACAATTTACACCGGCAAGGTGATCAATTATAAAAAGGGTACATGGATCGAAGCAGAGGTGGGGCAACATTTTTGTCTGTATATTTCAATGAGGAATGGCGATATCTAGCTTTGTATAGTTCCCGTTGACCAACATAAGTCAATAATCATGCTGAATAGGGCCCCTAGGAGAATACACTTAGTAAGAACAGAAAAAAATCATAAAATTCTAAGTTCCAAACATTTAGCTTGGACTTAAACATTTTGTATCAACTTAGACTACAAACACATTTTGCTGTAGGTTTGTTGTAATTTTAATCTCCAAAACTTTCAGCACTGATACGAACACAAAATCAAATAAATAAATTATAATATGACTTAGGACTTTGAAGATTAACAAAACAGCTTGTATGCAATGTCACTTACCTCGATTATGTATTCCCCATAAAATATTGAATTGGTTTCTTCAAGCGTTCCTGAATACCCAGTTCCGTTAACCTGAATGTTGTTAATAACCTCAATCACCCAGCCCGCGTTAGAAAGGAACCCTCTAATCTTCTTGTCTGTAATGTAACAAATTGTCAAATAATCATGTAGTCCACTTAACGACATATATATATATATATATATATATATATATTTCAACTTCCACCACAGATGCTCTGTCCACTGCTAAGACAACTCATTTAAGGGTTTTTGGACTTCAATTAACGGATGTCTTCATGGCTCAATATCTTGGTCTATTGGTCACATTATACAGTATGCCTCTGACTAATAAAAGATGTAACACATGAGGCCTCGAAAATAAAACGCCGTAATACAAAACTCATGATCCGCTCAAACATACTCAGAATAACATAGAATTGGGAAAAAGTATGCTTTGCGCATTGCTACGAAATCTTAGTAGAATCGGATTACAAAAATCGGATACATTAATTTGAAAGCAACAGCAAAAGCTTTTCACCAGACTTGCCTTATCAAATTATAAATCAGTTCTTACCATTAACAAGACTGCATTTTGCAACTGGATTGAGGTGGTAGGGGTGAAACACCATCCTTCCGTCCTCTAATAGGACACGTCCATCTAGTATATCAGAATCGGTCACTGCAGACATATTTATTCCAAAGTGGTCGCCAAAATATTTCACTGCATCCCGTCCAAATGCAACTATGGCCTGGTTGCTGCAAAAGTAAATTTGCTACAACTGTACTTCGATATGTAATTTGTTCAGTTACACATACCACTCTCCATCTGAGTTGTAAATACTGAACTATAAGTAAATTAATTTATATAAGTCATAGTCTTAGTAGACAATTCTTTTCACTAGTGAAGACAATAATTTGTTGTAAAGAGTATTTCACAATACAGCCTCCTTTACCTTTAATGTTAAAATAAGGTACCCGAGCGTCATACTAATGGTACTTACTCTGTTCTCCCAGCACATGCATGATGTTGTTTAAATCTGCTGAGGTTTTTTTCTAGCCCTGTCCATATTCCACTCAAACGAAACACAAAATTCCACCCACCCCCGCTTTCTACGGATGAGGAAGCACACTCCTGGTTGCTACAGTGAACGTACAGCGAGCACTGGAGCACGCAGAGCAATGCTGTAGTAATTCTGAAATCACAAAAACATAAGTGTTTTTCACCTAGCAGGTAAGTAACAAACTATTCAAACACTTTTCTGCGTCTTTATATCTGATGTAACCTGAACATTATAAGATGTAAAGTCATACTTAATAAGTGCATTTCTCTTTCTTAGAAATATTACTTTTCTTTGAGAATATATGAGTAACATATATTAATTATTGTACCTTTTTGCTTAAAGGCGAACAACAGGTGGTGTTGTTTTTACTACAGATTCATTTTGTTCACGGATATTCTGCCTAAGGTGCTAAGTTTAAGGGCAACTCCATGAGATTTCCCCGCCAAAATTATAGGTTACAGGTTCTCTCCGCGCGTTTGAAAATCCACCACGGTCTTACATATGTATCTATGCCATTTAACGCTTCTTACATTTCCCAATTCAGACTAAAAAGATAGAATTCCTTTAAATAAAAGTTTGTCTTAAGCGTCCCTTGTATCGTAATTATATGTATTTTATGAATCCTTTAGTGATGGTTTGCCAAATTCGATAGGCGATGTATGCCGTTCGCTTGCCAGGTGACACGATGACACAAAAATCAGTGATGTAAACTTTTTATGTTTTACGAGTAGCCCAGATAGACAAACAATCTTATTGGCACGTGTCAGCTGATTGATAATTAGGCACATTTAAATTGATTGGATTGAAAAACATCATCGAAATAAAAAATGCCAAGTGATAGTTAAGGTTAGATTCCAGCGACACTCTAATTTACTTTGCTGTCGATATAAAGCTGAACATACTGGTATCCTCAAAGGTTACATTTACTGTAGCTAACATAATGTGCACGGTTTTAAAGCACGCCACAGAAAGGCATTTCTGGTGTTTTGATATAGGCTTAGAAGTTATGTCGACATTAGGTAATTTTTGCAATATTTAAAAGAATAGAACAGCATCTTTCACTGGCTGATATTGCGAAAAAAATGTTTTTTTCGATGTAGTGTTCTTGCTCAAAATCCACAATAAACAAAAGTTCTATTTATCTTTCTACCTATCTATCAATCAACATGGTGCGACACTGAGTTATATTTTATTTCTCATCAGATCTTAGAATCGGGGTATGTATATTTATCTTTCTATCTATCCATATCTATTTTATTGACCACCAGATCTTGAAACTTAATAATAATAACAAACTTGGGGTATACACGGTTATTTGATCATTATTAAAACTGCGAGAGAATGTTGATCGAGAGACCTGCCTATGAATATCAAGGCAAGATACTGTTATAAACGTTGGTTGAAACTGTGTCACCCGCTTAAATATACGTCTGCAGAGTGAAGAGCTATATGCTTTAATTTAATTAATTTGCCGTCTGACTCACACGGTGTCCAATTTAGGCCTTGTATGAGACACATATAATCATCATAGACATTATATATATATATATATATATATATATATATATATATATATATATATATATATATATAAAGAAAAAAAGAACAGCAACTTTTTTGCCCGACCGGTTTCTTTCTTTCTTCAGGGGGTTTTGTTTATTTGTTTGTAGGTGTACAATTAAACACCTATTGTTACAGACGTCACATTTTAACCTTTATGACATCACCTAGAAACAAATAAACAAAACCCCCTGAAGAAAGAAAGAAACCGTTCGGGGCAAAAAAGTTGCTGTTCTATTTTTCTTTTTATTATATATAATATTACTCGTACAGGAAAAACGTTTTTACTTTTAATATATATATATATATATATATATATATATATATATATATATATATATATATATATATATATAAGTCTGACATTCCTTGTGTTAAGTTTAAAGAGCTAAAGTAGAATTGTTAATAATTAATTCATCTGTTTAAGAAGTTAACTGCTGTTTTATATTTTCTAAAGAGTTGGTCTCCCCACATTCAGCAGACTGTACCCGAAGAAGTGGGTGAACATTTAATAATTAAAACTGGTTATTGTTGTCAGCGTTGGATTTCCTTATCACAAGTTGATTTTCATCTTCAATCTTTATTACTGAATACTTGTCTTTTTTGAGGGACTAAAGATGTTGTGAAAACCATATCAACGTTGGTAATAATCTGAATGCTCCAAAAGCAATGAACTTGCAATGTGTTTAACATTTCTTCTTTGTTTTTATTTATTTATTTATTTGTTTGTTTGTTTGTTTTTGTATATAAATTGGCATATATTCAGCTGGTTTACGGGCACTTATCTGAATTGTCTACCTTACCGTTTACATCTAAATGCCGCTTAAAGCTATCATACTGAAATTGCTACAATACCACGGTTAAAGGTTCAGAACGAAAGTAAATATAACGACGTACCTCAACATCTTGTATCAGGTTTAGCGTTGGTGAAGAACGTCCGATGCTGCTTCTCACAATCTGGGGATTGTGCTTTAAGTACCGTGAGCGTATTTCATATTTTCTAAAACATTTTGAACATATACTAGACGAGCCTCAGGAAGCAGATGCCAAATGAAGTCACTATGTGAACATTGTAGAGTTCATGAAATTTTGCGACACAGTCATATTTGTAAATAGAACGTTGTATATAATAAACTTGTGTAAAATATTTTGTTTTATTTACTGATTTTATTTTGTTTAAGTAGAAACTATCAAAACATTGTAGAGTGAAAGATATGAGCAAATCCTGTAGAAGCAGACGTGCTGTTTACAATTAAATGAGGGAAATAAAGAAGCAGGCCCATCAAGCATATCGTCTCCTTAACGATGCCGTCTACAAAGAAAATATTTCCATAGTGTTCTCATTCACAAAGATTTGTTTATATTTATTGGTAGTTATCAGTATAGTTATTTTTGCAGATGACACACAAGTATATATTACATGCAAGAGCAGCCAGTCTATGGAGACTTGTCTTAAAGAGATTCGAAAATGGATGAAAGTGAACATGTTGGCTTTAAATGATAGTTAGACTGAGTTGATATGGTTTACATCAAGGTTCAAGGCAAATAGAAAAAATGTAGCAAATGCCAACATTTGCATAGGAGATGTTCTTATAAAACCATCTAGTTCTGTAAAAGATCTGGGAGTTACCCTCGATGAAAATGGCACTATGGGCAAGTGTGTATCTGAAGTGTGTAAATCAGCATCTTATGCACTATGGCGCATTTCCCAATTCAGAAAAATAAGGAAAGTGTTAGATAACAAAACCACTGAAAAATTAGTACATGCATTTATATCATCAAGATTAGATTACTGCAATAGTCTCCTCTTTGGTATTTGTGACTATCAAATAAAAAAGTTACAAGTTATTCAAAACTCAGCTGCATGACTGGTTTGTCAAATTAAGTACAATAGTACACACCATATCACTCCCATTCTGAAAGAATTACACTGGCTGCCTGTGAAGCAGAGGATTGATTTTAAAGTACTTTGTATTATTTTTAAGGCGATCCATTCACAAGGACCATTATATTTATCTGATCTTATCTGTTTTAACTTACCACGGCGGTCCACTCGTTTTAATACTGAAAATGATTTTATTTTAGAACATTCTGTTTTAGAGAAGGGGTGCCTCAAAAGTTATGGAGATCGTGCTTTTATAATCTACGACCCAAAAGTGTGGAATGGTCTACCAAATTTTATTAGAAAAACAGAAGACTTTGACAATTTAAATCGCTTTTAAAGACCCACATTTTTAATTCTGTCTATATCTCTTAGATTTTTTAATATATATATGTATTTTAATAAGATTGATTCTTAGTAGTGTAAGTTTTAAATGGTTTCCAATGAGAGTTTATGATTAAAATATTGTAGTCATTTTAATGATTTTATTATATTAGCCATTATTGTAAGGCGCCTTGAGATAGAATGTAAGGCGCCATATAAGAATCTTATTATTATTATTATCATTATTATTACTGTATTATTATAGTCAGTTTGTCCATATAGGAATTTTGCTTACTTTTAATATACTTTTTATTTATAAAAATGTCACTGCAAAAAATATAATATTCTGTTTGATTCATACATGATTTTTCATAGGATTATCGAGAATCTTTGTGTAAGTGCAAAAAAAAATTGATTCCATTGCTTCTTTCTAGTGCATAGGTTCGTTTATATTTTATGGGCCAAAGGAGTATAGGGCAAAGGTGTTTTTTTTAGCAAGACCATGCAAGTATTATCCTTCAAGTAATATTTTCTCCCCCTCCCCCTCTATTTTTTACCAACAAGAGCATAATATAGGTGAAAGGTACGTCTCTACAACCAGAAGCATTGTCCATCCCATTCCTGGACATTCAGGGCTAAACTAAATAGAAAACGAGACTTGTATAATGCATTTCAAGAACAATGAGACAAAAACGTTTAGGCATCTATTCTTTCTGTTATTTGTAGTGCTGCTTGTGAGCATGCGTAAAAGTTAAAGTTAAGAAAACCATCAACTTGCTGAAGCTGCATGTATCCTAATCATTTTGAGGAAAAAAATAATGACAACTTTCATTAAAAGATCGGTTTTGAAGATTTCATGTATGATTTTATCAGTGCAATACATGAATAAAATCAATCAAATTGAAAAAAGGTGACAATTATATTTACTCAATTCTGCTATGCAATTTGATTAAATCAATTCCTAAGTTTTATAGTGAAGTTGCCGTTGTTAGGCTTGCTCTACGGTAGTTCTACATAAGATATGATTTACAGTGTGTACATTATTCGCATTTTCAAAAGGGCGAACCTGATACAATGAATGTCTCTGCTCCATCGATATCGCCTTTTTCTGGATCTATGGTAAAGCTAGCGTATGATTGTGCTTTGTATCTATACCAAGATGCGATAGTCTTGTACGTGTACAAACCTGATTTGGAAAGTGTGGCTGGCGTGGGTGTTTTATACTTAAAGGATTCCCGATCTTGCCAGTGCTGCATGTTACCTTGCTGAAATGGAATTATCAATAGCGTTATTACATATTAAAACTAACTCCAATAATAATAATTAATTTAATTTGGTTGGACTGGAGAGGAAGGGAGTGGTGTCGAACGAAGAGGAGACTGTATCACGGAGACCACAAAATTCCCCTCAGCAATATGTTGTTCATAAAGGTAATCAGCCTCTCCGCCATCTTCCACTTCTAGCGGAAGGCGTTCCGCAGACTACTGCACGTTTTGTTTGTTGTAGGCAGTGACGGATTGCTATGTTAAAAGCAGCCTTTCCATTTCTTTTTCCAAGCCCTGTATCCAACGATACAGAACCTAGAGGGATAAACTGTGGAACGTTCTAGAGTGACGTGACTGATAAGGAAAGTGGGCGAGGAGTCAAAGCCATGTTGCTCTACTTGAGATATGTAGTGCTTGAAATCTTAACATGCATTGAACAGCTAGTCTAAAAGTTCTGCTGCACTTTGTGAAACGAGCAGCATTGTAAGTGAAATAAAGTCACACAAATACTTTTAGCACTTAGTTCTCAGTCTGTGGTGGATTTAGGGGGAGAGGTGTCAGGCGGTACTGACCCCCCTCCCGTCGGTTTCTGAAAAAATATCATTTGACTAGCTGAACTAGCTGGATTGTAGTTCGTAGCCCTAACAAATGGCACCATTAACAAACGGAACTCCAATTTCTCGGCTATGGGGGTTATGGTCGGCTTTACACCCAAGGCCTGTGAGTCCTAAAAATCGACCCTCCCTCCTTTCAAATAATCCTGTATCCGCCTCTATAAGGCGTGTTAGATTTTCCCGTCAGATCGAATTTGTAATGTGGTGCTTTCATCTCCTGATTTGAATGCGTGTTTCAGATAAACAGAAAAGGGAATGTTTAAGAGTGGCAATGCTAATGCACACCATTGCTTCACACCACTGTCAATATTAAATATATCAGTTACCATCGAATGGTACAGTGCCTTTTGTGTTGACATGGAATAATATAGTGAAACGCAGGAGGTTTGGTCGGCAGCCAGAAAGGGCCAACGTCCATCTCTGTCAACCATGTCAAAGGCCTTTATTACATCAATAAAATCATATCATTGGACATTGGAGGATATTTTGTAAAATTGTGATTGTCTAGAATATTATATTCACTTGATTCACAGGGGATGAAGACCAATATAACATCTAAAATTTGTGCTTAGTTCAAAATCGACTAAAATTTAACTCAATATTTCACGAAATGTATCACGAAAAAAAAAAAGGTTATGTTTAGCAATGATATGCATTTCGTCCTTTAATTCGGAGGCTATCTTATTCAATGTTTTAAAATAATATCACTTGCTGCAAAAAGTGTTGACATCTAGATAAACGAGTCACGCTGTACTTAAAATTCTGTAGGGCGCTAAAAATTGTGTTTCAAAAGGAAATGAATTAATGATTTTATCCATTTTTAGTGAAAAGAGTTGGCAACTACTATAGATTTATCAAAATGCATTGAAATGATTCCATGCAGTAAAGGTATTAGTATTTTATTTCTAGTGCATATTTTGTCTTATCTGTACCATTTGTTAAGTAAGATATGATAAATTGAATATAAAAACAGTATTTGTAACAATTTGCACCTGCGCGATGATCATTTATGAAAAAGTACATGGGTCAAATCAGGGTTGGGACAGAATTTTTGTCTGTATATTTCAACGAGAATTGGCGATATCTAGCTCTGCATAGTTTCAGTTGACCAACATAAGCTGATTACCATGCTGAAGAGGACCCCTATGAGAATACACTTATTAAGAACAGAAAAAATCATAAAATTCTAGGTTCCAAAAATTTAGCTTGGACTAAAGCAATTTGTATCAACTTAGACCACAAACACATTTTGGTCTAGGTATCTTGAAATTTTAATCTACAAAACTTTAACCACTGATACGAACTCAAATCAAATGAATAAATTATAATATGACTTAGGACTTTGAAGACAGCTTGTATGCAATGTCACTTACCCCGATTATGTATTCCCCATAAAATATTGAATTGGTTTCATCAAGCGTTCCTGTATACCCAGTTCCGTTAACCTGAATGTTGTTAATGACCTCAATCACCCAGCCCACGTTAGAAACGAACCCTCTACCCTTCTTGTCTTTAATGTAACAAATTGTCAAATAATCATTAAATCCACTTAAACGACATAAATATATTTCAACTTCCACCCCAGATGCTCTGTCCACTACTAAGACTTTACTCATTTAAAGATGTTTGGACCTCAAACACAAGTAACGGAGGTCTTCATGGCTCGATATCTTATATTGTACATTGGCTGCATTATACAGTATGCCTCTGACTAATAAAAGATGTACCACATGAGGCAGGACCTCGGAAATAAAACGCCGTAATACAAAACTCATGATCCGCTCGAACTTACTCAGAATAACATAAAATTGGTAAAAAGTATGCTTTGCACATTGCTATGAAATCTTAGTAGAATCGGATTACGAAATATGATACATTAGTTTGAAAGCAACAGAAAAAGTCTTTCACCAGACTTGCCTTATCAAATTATAAATCAGTTCTTACCATTAACAAGACTGCATTTTGCAACTGGATTGAGGTGGTAGGGGTGAAACACCATCCTTCCCCCCTCTAATAGGACACGTCCATGTAGTATATCAGAATCGGTCAAAGCAGACATATTTATTCCAAAGTGGTCGCCAAAATATTTCACTGCATCCCGTCCAAATTCAACTATGGCCTGGTTGCTGCAAAAGTAAATATGCTACAACTGTACTTCGATATATAATTTGTTCAGTTACACATACCACTCTCCATCTGAGTTGTAAATACTGAACTATATAAGTACATTAATTTACATAAGTCATTGTCTTAGTAGACAATTCTTTTCACCAGTGAAGACAATGATTTGTTGTAAAGAGTATTTCACAATATAGCCTCCTTTACCTTTAATGTTACAATAAGGTACCCGAGCGTCATACTAATGGCACTTACTCTGTTCTCCCAACACATGCATGGTGTTGTTTAAATCTGATGAAGTTTTCTACTAGCCCTATTCCACTCAAACGAAATACGAAATTCCACCCACCCCCGCTTTCTACGGATGAGAAAGGACACCCCTGTGTGACACAGTGAACGTACAATGAGCACTGGAGCACACAGAACAATGCTCTAGTAATTCTGAAATCACAAAAACATAAATGTTTTTCATCGTTCCACCTGGTTGGTAAGTAACAAACAGTTCAAATACTTTCTGCGTCTTTATATCTGTTGAATAATGTTATGTAAAATAAAAGTTTGTCTGAAGCGTACCTTGTGTCGTAATTATCTGTTAGGAATCCTTGGGTGATGGTTTGCAAAATTCGATAGGCGATGTATACCGTCCACTTCCCAGCTGACACGATGACACAAAAATCAGTGATATAAACTTTTCATGTTTTACGAGTAGTCTGTTTTACGTGTCAGCTGATTGATAATTAGGTCCATTTAAATTGTTTGGACTGAAAAACGTCATCGAAATAAAAATCGCGCCGAGCTGTTTTCATAGATAGTAATATCTAATGGCTGAGTAAGTTTATTCCCATCGTTAGATGCTCCTTGGAATGGAGAGGGCGTTTAATTAAGTTTTAATCAGAGTAGAGTGATATAAGTGGATTGAAGCCACCGCGCAATGTCGGTCAATTTACGCTTGGACGATCCCTTAACTGCGATCATGCTCAGCTTCGACCTTTATCTCAGCAGGCTAGGAGTTGACTCTTTTGCTGGCAGAAAATAAGACACGATTATTATCCTACGGGGAAGGAGCAGGGTACTTTTGTCAAGAGAAATCAAACACCGCATGTGTGACAATGTCATTTCCTCGGTTACCGCGACAGGCAGCATGAATAACCCGCAGGCTCCCGCATGGTAGACATACTAGCGGCACTTCACTTTGCTGTCGATGTTAAGCTGAACATACTGGTATCCCCGCAGGTTACACATACAGTAGCTAAAATAGTGTGCATGATTTTAAAGCTCGCCACGTTAAAGCATCTCTGGTTGTTTTGATATAGTCTTCGAAATTATGTCGGCATTAGGTACTTTTTGCAATATTTGAAAGAACAACATCTTGACTGCTTCACTTGCTGATATTGCGAAAATATGTTTCTTTCGATGTATTGCTTTTGCTCAAAATTCACAACCACAATTAAAATATCTTTTTTATCTGTCTATCTATCTATCAACGTGGTGCGACGTGAGTTATATATAATTGATCATCAGATCTTGAAACTTCACAATTATAAATTAGGGTATGGACATTTATTTATTCTCTATGTATGTATGTATGTATGTATGTATGTATGTATGTATGTATTTTATTGACCATCAGATCTTGAAATATAATAATTATAAACTTGGGGAAGGGACGGTAATTTGTTCATTATTAAAACTCCGAGAGAATGTTGATCGAGAGATCTGGCTATGAATGTCAATGCAAGAGACTTATAAACGTCGGTTGAATCTGTANAAATTAATTTACATAAGTCATTGTCTTAGTAGACAATTCTTTTCACCAGTGAAGACAATGATTTGTTGTAAAGAGTATTTCACAATATAGCCTCCTTTACCTTTAATGTTACAATAAGGTACCCAAGCGTCATACTAATGGCACTTACTCTGTTCTCCCAACACATGCATGATGTTGTTTAAATCTGATGAAGTTTTCTACTAGCCCTGTCCATATTCCACTCAAACGAAATACGAAATTCCACCCACCCCCGCTTTCTACGGATGAGAAAGGACACCCCTGTGTGACACAGTGAACGTACAATGAGCACTGGAGCACACAGAACAATGCTCTAGTAATTCTGAAATCACAAAAACATAAATGTTTTTCATCGTTCCACCTGGTTGGTAAGTAACAAACAGTTCAATTACTTTCTGCGTCTTTATATCTGTTGAATAATGTTATATAAAATAAAAGTTTGTCTGAAGCGTACCTTGTGTCGTATTTATCTGTTAGGAATCCTTGGGTGATGGTTTGCAAAATTCGATAGGCGATGTATACCGTCCACTTCCCAGCTGACACGATGACACAAAAATCAGTGATATAAACTTTTCATGTTTTACGAGTAGTCTGTTTTACGTGTCAGCTGATTGATAATTAGGTACATTTAAATTGTTTGGACTGAAAAACGTCATCGAAATAAAAATCGCGCCGAGCTATTTTCATAGATAGTAATATCTAATGGCTGAGTAAGTTTATTCCCATCGTTAGATGCTCCTTGGAATGGAGAGGGCGTTTAAAGGTACATACGAACCGAGCATCGGTGGAGTGTGGATTCCCAGTAACACATGGAAACCACTTCTACTAGTTTCTTATACAACTCAAATAAATTCGACATGCCAAGGGATAAACTGAATAGAGCACTCGATCAGCCATAAAAGAGCTTTAGACTGCTCCTTTTTTAAATTTTTGGTCAGAAATTTAACCTACTTTTGTGACCTACTTTTCTGCCCCATTGACATACAGCATAGATTGCTAGCAGAAAAATCCATGCAAACATCATTTTCGGGTAAAATTAAACAATGCCTTTTGGTAATTCTCTTAGTTATACTACTTCAAACTATATGTTGGCATTTGGTTGGTTTTTGTGACAAAAAATTGACTTTGTATGCATCTTTAATTAAGTTTTAATCAGAGTAGAGTGATATAAGTGGATTGAAGCCACCGCGCAATGTCGGTCAATTTACGCTTGGACGATCCCTTAACTGCGATCATGCTCAGCTTCGACCTTTATCTCAGCAGGCTAGGGGTTGACTCTTATGCTGGCAGAAAATAAGACACGATTATTATCCTACGGGGAAGGAGCAGGGTACTTTTGTCAAGAGAAATCAAACACCGCATGTGTGACAATGTCATTTCCTCGGTTACCGCGACAGGCAGCATGAATAACCCGCAGGTTCCCGCATGGTAGACATACTAGCGGCACTTCACTTTGCTGTGGATGTTAAGCTGAACATACTGGTATCCCCGCAGGTTACACATACAGTAGCTAAAATAGTGTGCATGATTTTAAAGCTCGCCACGTTAAAGCATCTCTGGTTGTTTTGATATAGTCTTCGAAATTATGTCGGCATTAGGTACTTTTTGCAATATTTGAAAGAACAACATCTTGACTGCTTCACTTGCTGATATTGCGAAAATATGTTTCTTTCGATGTATTGCTTTTGCTCAAAATTCACAATCACAATTAAAATATCTTTTTCATCTGTCTATCTATCTATCTATCAACGTGGTGCGACATTGAGTTATATATAATTGATCATCAGATCTTGAAACTTCATAATTATAAATTAGGGTATGGACATTTATTTATTCTCTATGTATGTATGTATGTATGTATGTATGTATGTATTTTATTGACCATCAGATCTTGAAACATAATAATTATAAACTTGGGGAAGGGACGGTAATTTGTTCATTATTAAAACTCCGAGAGAATGTTGATCGAGAGATCTGGCTATGAATGTCAATGCAAGAGACTTATAAACGTCGGTTGAATCTGTGTCAACCGCTGAAATATAGGTCTATAGAGGAAAGAGCTATATGCTTTAATTGAATTTATTTAATTTACTGTCTGCCACACACAGTGTAATATATATATATATATATATATATATATTCGTAGGTTTGAATATCTGATCTCACCAAGCAGTACAGAATGACAAAATGGACGCTCTGGTGGATTTAAACTGGTTTCATTTTGAGAACTCATCTAGGTTAATTTATAAATTAATGTTTCAGTTCATGTACGGAATGTCTTGGTTTGTAGTCCGTAATTCCTAATAATAATTTTTGTTAAGTTAAATAGTGTTAAATAGAGCTAAACAGTGACAAAATGGACGCTCTGGTGGATTTAAACTGGTTTCATTTTGAGAACTCATCTAGGTTAATTTATAAATTAATGTTTCAGTTCATGTACGGATTGTCTTGGTTTGTAGTCCGTAATTCCTAATAATAATTTTTGTTAAGTTAAATAGTGTTAAATAGAGCTAAACAGTGTTATTAACAATTTTAATTAAAATTTATCAGATTTAAAAGTTAACTTTAAGAATCCTTGCTTGTATAATATTCTAAAGAGTGGGACTTTCCACAATCAGCAGAATGCACCCGAAGAAGCGAGTGAATATTAAATGATTGAAACTGGTTATTGTTGTCAGCGTTGGATTTCCTCATAGCGATTTACACGTTGATGTTTTGACCGCGAATCTGGGCCCGGTTGCAACAACAGGGCGTAAATTTACTCGGCTACGACTGTCGTAAACCGCAACGCCTGGCGTCCGTGCGCCAGGTTTACTCTCCCTGCTTACGCCCGTTGCACCAAGACAAAAACTGATCGTCGTAACTACGCCCGAGTAACGCTCCGTTGCGCCTCTGGCCAACAACACGTGGATGGTATAATTGGGCAAATGAGGAATTCTCAGCTGCAGTCATAATGGAATGATGACATAAATAAACACAAAAGGAGCATTTCAGTGACGGAGAAATTCATGAGCTACATTATTCCATTTTGATTTAGAAATAAGAACGTCAAAATACGTTAACTTTGCTGTTGCCTTGGATATATAGCAATAAAATCGTAAATATATTCCGAATCAAAATATTATTATAGTATGCTATCGTATGCTATTATAGTATGCTGTTGTAAATGAGAAAAACGCGTTGGAGGCAGTACGTATTTCTATTAATGGATTTGAACACTTTCACATTTGTTATTGGAACATTTGAGTCTGAAAATAATCCAAAAAAGCCAGCATTGCTTTCTTTTTAAAAAATTTACTTCAATTTCATGACCTTTTTTATCTATGGTTACACCGTGAGGTATCATTTAATTCAATCGAGCTTACATCTTGGAGATTGAGAAATACAAGAGACCTAATACATATTGTATGAGCCTTAAAATGTTGATATTTTAAGCTTTCGTCTCTATGTTTATATATAGTAAAGTATGAATGAAATAAAATTTGAATAAAAAATGACTATGGCTAGTTATGGTTTGTCAAAAATTGTGAAAAGAATTAAAGAAACCGTACTGCTGAGAGCCAAGGCGTGTCGACATGAGTGGTAAGATTTAATTTGAACACATGCATGTACATGTACGTGGCTACACACATAATGTATTTAATAATCATTTATATATATATATATATATATATATATATATATATATATATATAAGTGTATAAAATTAGTTTTTTAAAAACCAAGCTATACAGACGGAAGTTTTGTGTAAGAAACAAACAAAAAACAACCCACATAATCTACGTTAACTACGATAATTGTCATCAAACTCTCTCTGTGCCAACCTAGCCATAGTGGAAAACGAGCTACGACCGACTTACTCCACCTAACTAGCAGGCGTAAATTTACGACTAAGTTAAGACCGACGTAAACACTACTCCAGTTTGGTGCAACTGGCTTTTCTCGGGCGTAGAATTTTGCGCCCGGTGTACCCGGCGCAAATGCTACGCCTCACTTACGACCGGTTGGTGCAACCGGGCCCTGGAAAGCAGTATTAATGCGTTATCCGATATATCTTATATAACGGTGTCCGTATTTCAAGCCTGTTTATACTTTTTATTTATTGTGCGGTTCCGAACACCAATACCGGACACCGATGCTTCATTTTGACGAGAAAGACTGATTATTGCAAGCATATAACACAGGCCAACCTATCAAATGGCTTTGTTCTACAACGGCAGCATTTATGCAATCAACAGATTACCTTAAAATTGTAAACTTATCACAGGTTAATTTTAATTTTCAACCTTTCATTTTCAATCTATTTTCAGGAACTGAAGATGTTGAGAAAACCATATCAACGTTGATTATAATCTGAATGCTCAAAAACTTGCGACGTGTTTTACATTTTTTATTTACTTATTTATTTATTTATTCATTTATTTTTGTATGTAGATTGACATATATTCCATCCGGGCCATGAGCATTTATCTGATTCGTCTACCTTACCGTCTACATCAAAATGCCGCTTAAAGTTATCACACTGAAATTGCTACAATTCCACGGTTAAAGGTTCGGAACGAAGGTAAATATAACGACCTACCTCGACATCTTGTATCAGGTTTTACGTTGGTGAAGCTCGTCCGATGCTGCTTCTCAAAATCTGGGGATTGTGCTTAAAGTACCGTCAGCGTAACATTTTAATGATACGGGCTGCTCGAGATAGCCTATTTTGAATATCTGCGCAGCAGATGACGTCAAACGAGACCTAGATATATAAGAGCGAGATTTAACGAAAGGTTGGGTTAAAATCTGCCATAGCAACTCCTCTCGCGGTCGGGCACGAGTCTATGTTATAGGACTACATTGAGTAAAATTTGGCGTTGTCATGTAATTTAAGATAAAGTCAACGCAATGGCGAATTGCTTATGTTGTTTCGTAGGGTGCATTGCAGTTAAAGTACAGATCAGGTCGTAGTATTTTGTTGGAAGAAAGGGACCAACTGTAGACAACTCACACCCGACCGTCACTGGCTTCACGGCATCACCGTATAGACCGTATCATCAACGGTCGGGGGACATATTAAAAAGTAAGTTTTGTGTGTAGTTTACAGGACACCATGGTTTATTACTGTAATACAGCTCTAGTACTTGTGATTAAAAGTCTTTTACGGTAACTATATCTGACCAATTTTCTTATACCATTCCTGTCTCTGTGATGTGTACCTGATCATGAAATACTGGTTACCTTCCACACCTATTCAGTATACAGAATGTTCAGTTGCATTTGTAACATTCCATGCCGGGTGGTCAGTTATGATAATTGCAAGTAAGGTAGAAAATGAGAGTTGGTATTTTTACAACATACTGGTATGCATTTCAACATACTGGTATGCATTTCAGAAAACAAAGTGAGTCATTTTTTATTTATTTCAGAACAAGACAAAAATGTGCACCAATAGCACATGTTACTGGGTTTCCATTCCTGGATCGATCCAACAGAATTGGTCCATCTCCACAGGGTTTCTTGCTTAATTGCTTTCAGCTTTAGTGGCTTAAATGTCTGCCACGCCTGCTTAAGCTGCTAAACGATAGTTAAACGATAGTCAACTATACCCGAATACCCAGAACCATAAACCAGAATGGTATTTAAGACCTCAATCACCCAGCCTGCGCTGGAAACGAATTTTTTCCATGTTCCATCTGTAAGATAACAAATGATCAACATTTAAATCTCTCCATTAAAATATCAGGAATTTATTGCAATTCCCTGGACAAACGCTCTGTCTATTGCTACATTCTAAACATTATACAAATATATTATTACAGGTTCCTATTGCTGATCTTTCCAAGCAGTAGGCCTACTACATGGCGAGATGAACGTTCTTGTGGATACAATCTGGTTTTACTTTGAGCAATCTCGGTTTTTGGATGTTTCAGTTGAGGGGCGGAGTCAAGTTCACGGCCTGGTGTCTGACTATATCTTGGATTTGATTCTATATTTTTTTATGAATGAAGGTTTGGAACTAAGATAAATATAACACCCTACCTCAACATATTGTATCAGGTTCCACGTTGGCGAAGAACGTCCGATGCTGCTGCTCACGATGTTCAAGAGAGAACCGTTTACTTAATATTATATAAATCTGTTTAACTCAGGAGGGGGCACACAAGGGAAGACGGGTACATACTATAAAACAGTCTTGAACCGTTACCCCAGAAAGCATTCATCTGAAGGCTTCTTTTATTGCTCAAACTACAAAATTCTTTGTTGTAGAAAGACCGATGACCACATCTTCCCCAAAACACCCGTTTGAATGTTTCTCTTTCCTTCGATAATATAAACTCGACCTAATTAATACTACCGGTGCCCCGTACGGGCACGGCAGAGCAACCGTATTATAGGGGTACTTTTAATTGAATTTGTGTCGACTTATTAAAAAGCACCCACAGAATTTTTAGTGCAGTCTGCTTAGTGCAATACACAGTACCAAAGTTTACCACAAAAAACTTTTTCTCAACACTTTTGTTCCGCTTTATTTTTCCAGTCTTGAGAAACATGTGCTTATTTACCTTATTTGCGTATTTTGTAGTGGTTTATCCTCACCAATTCCTTTATACTCTGATTAATCTTTTGCTATTTAGTTTAATGCCTAGCTCCTTGTTTCCATGTCTCCATGCACGACAGGGTGCAAACAAGGGTTGCCTGTCTGCTTTGCAGTTGCATCAGAGTTTTCCTTCTACTACAGATGTGGTGTGACAACAGTCAAGAGCACCCCCCCCCCCCAGTGTGATGACCGCATGCCTAATAGGCACCACAGAAGGTATTTCCATTCCCCCCCATGCGCACTGAACAAGATGGAGAGAACTTAAAATTTCTAGCGTGGACCACAGACTCAAGTGTAGACTTTCGTTTCCATATAGCCGAGCGCGCAATCCTACATGGCTGTTAATCGTGGACTGTATCAATTAAAGAGGAGAGGGCCCTAGGTTGAGTGAATATGTTCAAGATGACCCTGGGTGTTTCCTCGGTGGTTCATATACCGTAGAAAAAATCTATGGTGACCTCCATGGACTTACTAATTACAATACCAGGCAAAGACAAATGGACCTGACTGGCTCTCCACTGTGTATGACACGCGGGACTTGCTGCATGCAACCATACCAGTACACTGGGAGCGCAAACACGGGAGGCGAAAGTCAATTTATTTATTAATTGGTTTGCTTGTTGATACAAAACCCTTAAAAGATGGATAAATACATAAAAACGCAAAAAATAAAAAATGAAATAAATAAATAAATAAAACAAAAAACATAAAATTGCCCTAAATATAAAAGAGAATTTATTTAATTTCAACATCGTTGGGTATTTTTATTTGAAGGGTATTATCGTTTTTAGGTTGGAGGTCTTGAGAAAGGTAAGCTAATTCTTTGCAGTACATGGAGAAACAGAAAATATGACTCTAATAAATGGGGCATGCAAACGCGTATAGTATTCCATCAACTATCCAGGTTGCAATAGAGCAAATATAATGTACCAACTGCTGTATTATTCGCTGTGTTATTGATTACATTGTTCGGTCTATTGCGTTTTTCCAGTTAAGCGAAAGAGGGCATATTGTGCCCAGTACACATGTACTTAATACAAAAGAACGCGTCTACATTGAGTATTTTGTGTTATCGTCACCGTCCATAGTGCAGCAAGATTGTGGTAGCGTTCTGTAAGTAGGCCTTAAAAAACTGCGACCAACATGGCAAATATCGTAGTTTTCCTGGGCGATCTTTTGTCATCGCTTGGTCCAGCCACTGTTCTGGTCTTCGTGGCAGTATTGTTGCTGAGTCTGTGGGCGTTAACGCCTCGGACGCCTCGGGTGAACTGGCCGCCCGGGCCTTTCTGTTTTCCCATGGTGGGCTGTCTCCCACAGCTGATAATCAGCGGTAGGAGACGACAACCGACAGATCTTCTTCCGTGGTATGATACATACGGAGATATCATGCACATCAAAATTGGCGAACAGCACATGGTGATACTGGGGACTAAAGAGCTTCAACAAGAGGCCTTCGTGAAGAAGGCGAGTTCAGTGAGTGAAAGGCCGCTTTGGGTTTATATCTTCGATCGTCTTGTGGGAAAGGACGGTAAGTATACTCACAATGGCTGCATTCGCGGCCAAAGTTGATCCGCGAGCTGGCAGATCCGCGAATCAAATATGGCCGACCTACTTGAAAGCTAACCGCTTAATCCCTGGGGGGAATCTATTCAGTGTCTATTAGGGGGATAATGCGACAAGTTTTTTAAGTGAGTCGGCCATATTTGATCACCGGATCTGTAATAGAGCAGATCAACTTGTTCTGAATACCCTCTAAATAGGTCATCTATCGCACGTCCCAAAAGTGCATTGTGAAAAAAGTTGCAGAGGTCACGCATTGTACGTGTGTAAGAACCTCTGGGTACTGAAAAGACTTAAGCTAATAAAAATATATATATATATACGAATGACCTCTGAAACTTTAAGTTAGAGAGGTGAAGTGTACATGTACTAGCACTGAGCAAGGTGTTATATATATATATATATATATATATATATATATATATATATATATATATATATATAACTCCCTGCACCGGGCAATTCACAGTGTCAAAAAAAGGAAGAGCTTACCTTCCGTGTCTGTATATGAGGACACGTTTATTCATTCATTAATCTGTATTATTTATTTATCATTGAATACTAACATGCTGGAACTGAATGGTAGATCACAGTACTGTAAGCGTGCAGTTACAGTTTCACTCAAATCTTGAAGAATGTAATGTTATATGTGCATTTATGCTGTCACTGAGTAAAGTTATTTAGTAAAAAAAAATCCTTAATTTAATGTTTATACCGGTATATAAATGTTTTATAAATATAATTTCCGAATAATTCAAACTCAAAATGTTACTTATATTAATTAGCATATTTATTTTCGTTACAGGAGCTGGAGTTATAATGAATTCTGGCCATGCATGGAAAGAACTCAGGCGTTTCACACTCTCGTCTTTTCGAGATCTCGGAGTGGGCAAACATAGTTTGCAAGAAAGGATTCAAGACGAGGCTAGATACTTGGTGCAAAGTATGGAAGATGAAAATGGAAATCCTTTCTCTCCCAGGGACAGAATTGGAAAGGCTGTCAGCAACATCATTTCTATAGTTGTTTTTGGCACGAGGTAGTTTTTTTTCTTTTTTACAAAGTCTTGATCAATCTAAACTAAGGGACCAGAAATTTACCTTAGAAGAGAGTGCTGGTACATTAAGTTTCATACTTATATGTTTCTGGTATCTCAATTCCATGCCTTGGCAAGCTCCTACCGTTTCAACCCCGAGTTTCAACGATTACCAGTACTAGAAACTACATTGTGTCTTTCAATATCAATAGTCCTTACGAATGGCATGTACATGTACATGTAGTACCAGTACGTGAAGAAGAATGCTAGTTGTAAATGATAGTCTTTTCGTAAAAATAAATGCATAAACTATGAAGCTCAATGTGGGCGTTAAGGGACAATGTGTCATATTGACTCTGTCTATTTACAGGTGGAATTATGACGAACCTTCAGAAATGTTGACGAATGTGGATCAGACCTTGCGGTTACTTACCGGAATTCTAATCTTCACAGACTTTGGACGCGTTTTTACGCCGGTAATATATAATTAAATTGAAATAATTTTTTGTGAATTGCTTTATCTATAATAAATAACTGAAATACTGTACTGCTTAAATCTCTCTAGGTACATGCATGCCAATACACGTACTGGCCTTGGAATTGACGTAAAATGAATTTAACTTCTATCCCGATAGAACAATCGCATTTTGTATCAGATTTTATCCTATTGTAATGAACCGGTCATTCGGAGTAGGGTTTAGTATCTTGTTAAGGTAGATAAATAGGCATACATTTTCAATTTTGTTTTAGACAAAGAAAATATTTGCCCTCGTAGATCGTCTACGTGAATTGATTGCACAAGAACTGGAACGACACCGCCAGACCTTTGATCCAAATGACATCCGGGACTTCATTGACCTCTTTATAAAGGTCACCCAAGAGGGACAGGATCCTGAGGTCTTCACTGGTATGATTACGGGGTCTTTCAGAAAAGACGATCCGAGTACTAACTGATCCGCCGACTATATATGGCCAGTCACACTTCAAAAGCTATAGGCCTATGCCGCTGATTCCCGTTGGTCTTCCTGCCACCACGGCGGTTAGTACTCGGATCATCTTTTCTGAATGGACCCTAATAAAAAGAATGCTACTGGCCCAGGTAATGTTGCAATCGTTTCATTTTTATAAAACTCGACCGCTATTCGACAGGAAGCATGTTTAATATCACACAATGCGTATCGTCAGTTTAGGGGTTAAGTTCTACCCTTTGACCACTAAGTTGCGTTTTACGGAACATCCATCACTCTTTTAACTAAGCCCCTTGTGTAACAATGTGAAGTGTTTGTTCTCAATTATAATGGGTCAATAAGTATTCTTAATAGTGTGAAAAAATATAAGAACAGTGTTGCAAAGCCGATTTTGCATAATTGGCTTTTCGGTTTTATAAATCTAAATTTATCCCAATTATTTTTGTCTGAAAATATTCTCCTGAGTTTTTTCAATAAGTATTTTCACATTTATATTATATCGAAATAGTATTAGTGTTACACCCATTTGTGCTCTCTATCCTTTTAATCAGATTTTCTCTGGCATTTTAATTCACAATTACTACTCAAATCAAATTTTAGAGAAGAACTTTTTTCGCACAATCGCCGATCTGTACATGGCCGGCACCGACACAACGGCCAATACTTTGAGATGGTCCCTTGTCCATATGGTGAATGAGCCACATGTTCAGAAGAAAGTACAACAGGAAATCAATGAGGTAAGCGATGTTTTTATCATAACAAATACAGAGAAAAATAGCGTTGAACTACTTTTACGATTCAACTAATTAGATCTTTAATCGCACAGTAAAGTATTGAACATACTTGTACTTTGGAAATTAAAAAAATGCAAATATCTGGAGGAGGTCATATCTATTCCCGTTTATGCCCGTGCTAAACCTCGTACACCCAAAGGAATCTTCGGAGATATCCTTTTCATTGGGATTTTCTAAGCATATCTCATCAGCCTCATTAAATACTGATACCTGAGGAAAGAGGGCGTTTGATACGCTCTCCAATCAATTCCAAGGCATGGTTGGAATTGTCCAGAGCGTGTGGCCATCGCGTCAGCCTCTAGACCAAGCTTCACTATTGCAGG
Source organism: Lingula anatina (assembly GCF_001039355.2). The sequence goes on along the minus strand of NW_019775081.1, from coordinate 324,122 downwards.
AATGACCTCGGTGACAAAAAGATACTGGCGCTCCCTATCGAATGTTTTTACGGTAGTTGGAGTGTCTAGGTTGATAAATTGTCCGGAGGACGCTGTGTATTCTGGCCACTGGACACTGACCGGGTCACCGATGTTTGGGTCACTGAAAGGACGAGAGTGTTGAATGCTTAGAAAACAGAAAAGAATGAAATTATATGTTTATGACGTTATTTCGACGTCAGTACGACATAAAAACGACATCCTGACGTCATGCTTGTGATGAGCCCTTTTCAAGACAGGAAGTTTGGATTAATGAAAATTCATCGACATTATGGCCATTGAAACTTTATATACACCGTGTTTTCATTAACAATTGCATGTATCATACATGCTTTAATTACGCATATTGATAAGCCCTTACCCATATTTTGCGAAGTTAGCTATATATCGTCTTATACTTCTTCCAAGTTCCATTTCCTCAGCCGTCAAATTATAAAGCTCCGGGTGCTCTTCAAAAACACCAAAATACAGAATGCGAGTGTCAAAGTGATCAGCTCGTACAAAAGGCGCCTTGGGAAGGTAAGAAGGTGGATGGCCAAGACGGACCGACAATGTGTATTTGTACGCTGTGGCACCTCCCGCTGCGTTCAGTCTCGCCGACTCCTCTGCAGGCATTCCAAAGAGAAAGTCGGTGTTCTGTTGTACCAGACGTGTCAAGATTTCCAATGGCTCCATGGGGTCTTGGAGGAGGCCGTATTCATGAAGCATCGACCTGGCAAAGGCGACCCTGGCGCTTTTCGTTTTGAGGTGATAGGCGAGTGATGCAAACGTTTCAAGATTGATGCGTTGCTGGGCAACGGTAGGGGGATCCCCAGCCACTGGAAGTGCAAAGATGCTGGCGCTGTGGGAGGAAAAGCCAGTCATATATCGAAGCCCGGATGTCACGTTTTTTCTCAAGAGATCTCGCGGATGCACTGGGATCAAAACCCCGTCAATACCTGGTCGCCAATTGAGTACACCACGCAACCTTTTCTCTTTTATCTCTACCAATTCCTGGGCATCCTTACTGCGGAGGCAGCGGAGTCTTGCCGAAGGTTCATCCATATCACAACCGGCCATTTTAGAAAACTCAAGACTGACGTTGAGAGACTCGGTCAGAGACCACGGAGCCAAGCTCGACCCTTCGGCAGATATCCCTCCCTGGATCAAACCACGGTTTAGGGGAGAGATCATCTGAAAATCTACCGACGCTCCTCCTGCAGAATCACCAATTAAAGTGATGCGATCAGGGTCTCCGCCAAATGCCTCAGCGTTCTCTCGTACCCATTTAATAGCCCAGTGCTGGTCATACAGACCGTAATTTCCTCTTGCCTCGTCAGTCCCCGTGCTGAAGAACCCCAGAAAACCCAATCTGTAGTTTATAGTGACGACGATGACATCGGACTCCAGCGCAAGGATATCCCCATTAAAAGACGCACCTGAGCCTGTTTTAAAAGCCCCGCCGTGAAAGTGAATCAAAACCGCCAGACGAACGCCCGTCGCACGTAGAACATCAACCCCGCGTGGCACGTACACGTTCAAAAACAAACAATCTTCGTCACGTGTGATGTTGGTGATTGTTCGTCCTAGGTTGGCAAAGAGGGATATATCGCTATCACTCTGCGGGCAGTGGGGACCGAATTGTTGGGCCAGTAGTACTGTATCTCCCCATCCGGGATGTGGCTCGGGATTGGCGAATCTCAGTCTTCCCACAGGCGGTTTTGCGTACGGTATACCACGAAAGCGGTCCACTATTCCTGGGACTGGATTTGAAAGATAAAAGTGAATCGGTGATATATTTAAGCCATAATAATATAAATATGTATTTTGCAACTAAATACTGATTGTACATGCACTAAGAAGGAAATGATGGTTTAGTGAACTAAAACACAACTGTATTATCCACTATAACATAAATGGAGAGTTCGGTGATTGAAATATTGAAAAAAATTAACTTATGCTTAAAAATGACCAAGGCAACTTAATGGTTAGAAGGAGATGTTTCAACAATGACCCGATTAGTACATATCAGAGCTTCATCCCTGTATGGTGCATTGTTAATCACAATATGCGTGCCATATTTAACATAATATACGGGTCACATTTAACACAATATACAGTATTCTCACTCCCAATGTTAAAACTAGTTATCGGCACATGTGTGTGTGTGTGTGTGTGTGTGTATGTGTGTGTGTGTGTGTGTTTGTATGTGTGTGTGTGTGTGTGTGTGTGTGTGTGTAGAAGTGTTCTAGATCTCTACAACCCCATTATCCAATACTCTAGATTGCGCGTGAGCGTTCTAACTGAACACGCGGACATGTGCATGTACACACAGGCTTTCCCACTCCAAACAGACAGATGCATTTAGGCCTACATGACGAAAACGCGCAACTAGGGGAGTGGTGATTATATTCAAGGAATGCCTTGAAATAGGCGCCTTTCAAAGTTCTACGGTAAGATCAGCGATCTGTTTTCATTACTGACATTAATTCATCCATAATAATGTTAACTTTAGTATTCTTCGCTTATTGACACAGAAATCCCATTATTTTTCAATCGACACCTTTAGACAAACTTCAAAGACACCGCATATATGAAATACGGTTTATGCCAACGTTTTGTGGTGACGAAGACGTTATCTACTTACCGGCGCCAATATTTACAGTAACTCTTTCTCCAACAATCTCCCCTAGGTTTGTTCTCACTATATGCGTATCCAAACACAGAACCGGCTGTGTTGTCACCAAAATGTAGAAACAGACAGCTAAATGAGCAATTTTACCCGCCATCTTACTGACACAGCAATGCGCACAATGCTTAGTCAAACGCGTGTTGGTATACGCCTAGCTTTATGTCAAGCTTAATGTCAAGCAATAAAATTGTGTGGTGCAATATACTGCGATGTCTGTCACGGTGTTAAATCAAGAATAATCACATTATTTTAAGAGGCAGTATAATCGGCTATTCTACCCCTTAACTATTATGTCGTCTGCTAGACACTGAATACATATTACAAAACCACTTGAAAGAATTACTATTGCCATAAAATAGCGCTTAGCTCCAATTAATTTTAAATAAAATGTTCGTGTGGAATTTGATAGCGTTTAATAGAGACCATTCCCACAGATATTTAAATCGATCTATCCCCCTGGGGAGTCTCACAAGATTGCTGTCAGCTTAACCGGCTAAAATGTCTGTCCCGCTTACTAAAAGCTTTAAGGGGGTAATAACTTTTGTGCGCGCTCGGCTCCCGGAAGCTGACAGCAATATAGCGTAAACCCCCAGGGAGTTAGGCCGATCCAGATGGATCGATCTAAATCTGTGGGAACCCAGTCTAAGCGTGCTAGACGAGGACATGACTCGTCTGACGCACTGTTTCGCTTGGTAAAGTTTTATCTAGGAAATTTTGACGAACACGTTCAGTTACAGAGTGAATACATTCTGATTAATTATTTGAATTGCTTGGTCTTTAGTGTCCCCATCCGGTGTATTGAACAGGGTTGGGGAACTAAGCCTTCCCTCCGGGGGTTTTACATGTACATACGGTTTACTACGCAAACGGCTCACTATTCTTAATACTGGATTTGAAAATAACAATGAGGTGAAGAGCTGAAAGGGGTATCAAAATGCTCACAACTACAGCAACGTCTCTAAATTGGATTGGTTTTGAAACTACTGCAATATGAATTACCCTAAAACTAAACTTTAGTCACAGTAGTATCAGTAGTATCAGCACAAAAAAGGGCACACAATTGCCTAGACAAATATTTGTGAATATTAAGTGTTGAATCAATCTGCGGCCCTGTTCGATAGGGTCTCGTGCTTGGTCCAACTGTTGACGACGATGAAACCCAAAGCCCTTCGGTCACGTGATGTGTCTGCACAATTTCTGGTCGTTGCTCCTGTCCACTCTCTGATGTTGCAATTTCCACACAAGTTTATCCTGAGCGTTCGCGTCTCCGTCTTCCTCTGATGCCGCTTGGAGATCAGTTTTTAAAAGGAGACATGCAATTGTATTAATGAAGCTTTGGAGCAAAAAAAAAATAATAAAAATAAATAAATAAATAAATAAATAAATAAATAAAAATAAAAACTAAATAAATAAAAAAGGTTTAGAACCGTGATTCAGCTATTCAAAATTCTAATTTCAAGAGGGGACCAGAAATCGAAGGGGAGGTCAGGACCCCCCTGACCCCCTCTATATCCGCCACTGTATAGGCCTAGTACCATTATTACTCACCATTATTGATTTCTACATTCACTTTATCTCAAACAGTCTTCTCGAGAATTGTTGTCACACTGTACCACGGACGTTTCTCTACAAAACGTTGGTGCTAGCAATAAACAGTAACAGAATTTGAAAATTATATTAACCTAAGGCTTAGGCCTGCCTGTGCCTTAAATTGAAGAGATCTAGTAATTTCCGAAAAGAATATATTGGATAGTAAAGGAGAATAATAATTTTAATTATCAAAATACAAGAAATATTCACTCACTGCACATTCTTCATTTGGGGTCAAATTAAATCATAATCCTTAAAAATATGAAAATGCTCAAACAATCAGCATTTTTATATGTACACAACTAATACAATAGGTCATAACACAGATGGAACAGGGTGACGTTGGACAATGTCTATATATGCCTACACGGTAGCCTATCGGAACATGCCCAGTGGATTGGAAGAAAGGACAGGATAAACTGCAATCGTTAGATATATGCACCTCATCCTATCCCAGAGCCCATTATAATTACAAAACATTTTCATTTTAAGGTCATAGGTCAAGGTCGAGTTGTCAAGATGGAGGACAAGATCAGGATGCCCTACACTGAAGCAACCATCTTGGAGGTTTTTCGAATGTCGCCCGTCGGTGAGTTCTAATATCTGTTCATCGTATAAGGTTATCATATAATAAGATAAAATATTTTCCATTCATACTAAGTTGATGATCAAAAGTGACGCATATTTAAGACACAGTTTACAGAATTTGGGTGTGAAAAGCAAGATATTCGCATATACCTGTACTGTTGCATTTTGAAAAACCTTCATGTAAAAGCCATGGAGCTATTGATTTCCAAACTAAAAAAAAAACACCCTTAACCCATGAAAGTATTCTCATTGCCTCCTGGGCAACCAAGCGTACTGAACATTTAATCGTTTATTTTCATCATTCCCGTCGCAGATTCTATTAGGCCCGAGTTTGAGGCTTGTTTCACACAGAACAAAGTGAATTGCTTGATTAATTTTTGATACTTAATCTTAAGCCCCTTTTGGCGTCGCACATGCAACCAGCGAGTCGGTGGAGGTGGGTGGATACACCATTCCCAAGGGAACGATAGTGATAGCAGATCAGTATCGGATATTACACGATAAATGTAACTTCGAGGACCCGTACCAGTTCAAACCAGAAAGGTGGCTGGATAGTTCTGGGAAGGTGACCAAGTCTGGCGCATACATACCATTCTCCACAGGTGAGATGACAATAATTATATTATAATTATATTTTAATTATATGCAGACAGGAATCCTACGAGAGGTACATGTAGCCAAGTTACGATAGTAAGTATTTTTGAATTATGAGTGGTTTAATTTTGTAAGTAATTAAGTTAGCTGTATTGATAAAAAAAAATTATTTGTAGCACACGCACGCACACACACACATACACACACACACACACACACACATATATATACAGACTTGACATTTAATATGGAATATTTCAGTTTCGAAGGCATGCCTAGGTAAAAATGCGTTTTTTCTTAAAAAAACTCCGATCTCATATAAAATATGTGAATGGAGAAGTGTGTAGTCAGGTGTGTCGCTACCAATTAACTGAATCCCAGGTTTGTTGCGCTGCTGCATTATGTAATATGCAGTGATTTAATTGGATAGTGCTCCTTTGGGCAGGTCAAAGCTTGGCTTTGGCCAAGCATGGTTCTGCCGAAAAAGTATCCGTACGTCAGTAACTACTGCATAGAAGAATTTGAAATTTTGCCTGCAAGTGGTCGGTTTTGCAGTGTGTAAAATGAGCTATGCAGTGCTTTACAAGTTTGTTAGTCTGTGACAGAATGGCGCGAAAAAGACAGACATTGCCAGACAGATAATTGCGTTAAACGAAACGGTCCGCACAGTTTTATAGAGTAATGCCCAGACTGAGGTACCTACACAGAGACCACACCCAATGTATTGAAATCTTACCACCAGGGTACAGGACCCACTTTCTTTCGGGGTATGCTGTTGCAACTAAACGAAAACCACCCAGTCCGTTCAGAATGAGGGGTAAATTGCCACCAAAACGCATTTTTCAAGATTCTTAACGAACACCAAACTGGTTTTAGCAGGTTAGAATACCAGACGACCTCCGAGGAACCCACTGTAAACAGCAAAACATCCGTTGTATGTTTCTCTAATGAATTGGGGACCTTGGTCGATTCTTGGTTGAACACTGAAACCTCGTGGGTTTCTTTATTGAGGTCAGATTTCACCTGTACCGTTCAACTAGTCAAAACAGAGTTTACAGACATCCAGAAGAGGCCAACGACGAAGCCAGTGCCACGTCTAACGTGACTAAGGTCATTAACAGCGTCAGTATTTGGAGTAGATACCACATTGGTGCCAAAACACAAATGGTAGTCATCGACGAAAACCTGAACCAGATCAAATACAGGAATAATCTGGGAGCCACTTGACTATCATTTGATAGGGGGCACCTTATGAACAATTTTAAGTTGCACGATGAGATTGCCGGTTCACACAGAGCACTTTTAAAAGCAGATTACTTACGGAACCAAGGGAATGAGCAGTTACCTTGGTCATCACAATCGCCATATTTGAACCACATAGACAATATGTGGGTAGGCCATTACTCGCCAAAACAATGACCTGCATGTCCTACAACAAAACTGGACCAAATTGGACAGATTTTGACCGTTGCCTGGAATGTTATGCCAGATTGAACTTTACAAACATATCCCAAAGAATGCCTTGCCACTTGAGAGCTCTGGTAGCAGCCAGAAGATGTCAGGCGTAACAGCAACCGTCACTGTGACTAGACACTGACATGAGGGTCCTTTGTGGAGCATGTTACTCTTTTTACAGACAATAATTTGGAAAATATGGAGATCCAAAATATCGTTTTTAATGGTAGTCGTATGACATAGAATAGGCAATGTGTTTTTGTTTGCTTCTCTGGCGAATTCAATTAATGAACTGATGTCACAATGACATCAAAGAGATAACTAAAATATATTAAAACACGATTTTAATCCTGGTTTTCGTTTATCAGTCAGCAAAATAGGGAAAAACTTGTTAAAAATGTTTTGGAAAAAAATATTCCATATTAAATGTCAAGTCTGTATATATAGAGAGAGAGACAATTACTTATTTATTTATTTATTTATTTATTTATTTATTTATTCATTTCATTTTGTCATCAATTTTCAGGACCTCGTGTTTGCTTGGGCAAGGGGCTGGCCGAAATGGAAGCTTTCATTTTCTTCACCACGTTGATGCAGAACTTTGTGTTTAAGGTGCCAAATGGCGAGAAACACCCCAATGGAATCGAAGGCATAAACACAGGGGTCTTTATGCCGTACCCCTACAATGTGGTTGCGGTGAGGCGTTAAGATTCAACTTTAAGGACCTAACGGCTCGGGTATCGTATGGCAGAAGGGCCAATTTCGTTATGGTGGAAGAATCGCGGTACATTTAGCTCGTCGTTGTTTTCAATCTTAATGGAGTCACAACCGCCCACTATTTAGAGAAAAATGACGTCTGTTTTTTGTTTCATTTAAAAGAGAATTATTTCAAATTATGTAGTGGTTTTGTTTTCCATATATCTTAAATTTCTCTCATACTGAAGGTGCATGAAACTGTAGATCAATGTCAGATAGAGCCTAATTTATCATATTGAAAGATGTTGACACTGCCTTTTAACAGACCCAGGCTAAGTCCCTTTGACAGCAATCAAGACAGTTAATTGCTCTGATTAAAATCACTTCCTCTTTTGTGACAGATAAAAATAGCCCTTTCTGAATAGCTTGTTTGCACATATTGAAGTTAACTGAGGAATCTCCTTCGTAGCTCCCTGCAGAGCGGGTACAATGCCATCTGCGTGCGGGCAGATGTAATTGCTTCTATCTGGCCAAAAGTCACAGGGTGGCTTTTCCAAGGGTACGTTTTGTCCACAATTTAACTGCAGTACAAGGTTCTTCACTGTGTTTGCAGTGTGACAGTGCAAACTAGCGAACTCTCTTGTTTTAAAAAGTTGGAATGAAGATCCATTAAATACTAGTTGTGTGGACGGGTGAACTTGTGTGAAAATGAACTTTTTATAAACTGCAATATCATGTTAAAGATCAGGCCCGTAGCCAGGGGGGGTTCGGGGGGTTCGAAAGAACCGCCCCTTTTGCTGGGAAAAGGTCCACTTCGGGTAAAATTTGAGCTAGGTACATGAAGTTTTTATGGGAAAAGGTCCACTTTTTCAGAAAAAGAACCCCCCTTTTGGCTACGGGCCTGAAGATTGTTGATAACGTGCATTTATTCGGTTTGCATTTAGGGAGATACACGCAATGTATACAGTGATTTTCATTGTAAACCACAATAATCATAATAATGCAATCAATTTATTGTGTAAAAAAAATGGCACGCTTCTTCTATGAGATTTTTTAATATTTTGTCACACAAAACAATTAAATAAAATTTTGAATACAAGTGGCGAACTTGTACTCTTTTGAATGTGGTGTCCCTTTCTCTTCTTCTTCAATTTATTTCTGCATTATCTTAGTGGGTAAGGACAAAAACCTAAACAAACCGATCTCCAGTAAATCGTTATTAAGTTACTACAAACAAATGTGTCAGAAGTACTATTTACTTTCATTGAGAACAAAAGAGGAACAAAATCAGAATTACCCGTTAGAGTTGTAGAACACGTACAGGGGCCTTTTTATAACATTGTCGAGGTGAATCCGTCGATTACAGATTCCTTTAGTTTTACAATATATATATGTGTGTGTGTGTGTGTGTGTGTGTGTGTGTGTGTGTGGATGCCTTTCGCCTATTTTCATTTCGTGTACAGCGTATCTCGATTCACTTTCATTGTATGAAGATTTATTATAATTATGTGTTGACCGTGTATAAAAAGTAAAAAAAAAATCACCTCAAAAACCCATCTATTAAGACCAACTATGATATATGCATTTTAGTTGATCTGTATAGATGCGTTTTCAGTGTAATTAATTCACCATCATCCAATCACGTGACTATCTGTAGATAGACTTATATATTCCAATAAAATACAGTATTAGCTCATTAAGGGCAAGTCATCAGAAAGGCTCAAGGCTCGAAGTATGCTGGTGTGCTTACTGGTTTGTTTCGTTGCGGGACGCTTAAGTGTCTTCACTTTTGCGGAGCCCTTAATTCACAAATCGGAAAGCCAAGACGTCGCAGACAAGGTAAGGAACATATTTTGTAAGTTATGTCTAAAATGGATGCGGACATTTTTACTCTAACATTTGACTCATTCTCATGATGAGCTTCATGCCTAAATTTGTTTCTGTTCAATCCTGATGTGCAACAAAAAATAGCGTTAGAACAATTCGCTCATAATTAAACGACACGAGAAAAAACTCAACATGAACATGACCAAATTCCCTGAAAGGGCCAATACAGAAAAATGTGAAAATAACAGTAACTGTTGCAGTTATCACTAAACTCGTTTCAGGTACTAGTTTAAAAGTGAATACGTTCAATTAATCATGACATTACTCCACATTAAAACTACTCTGTGAGATTTATATGCAAAGTACACAGAACGTCATTTCATTTAGACCAGAACAAAAAGTCGGTTAATTATGTCAAGCACAACCGACCCAGAATTTGAGAAAGTAAGATTTTCCCATCTAAATATCTTTCCAATGAAATTTATTTGGTATTAGATTTGTAAATGGGATAAATTTACAATAGAGCCCTAGAACAACTTAAATAATGTTATTTTAATGTTAAAAAATTACCCACACTGTGTATTTGACGTTTCCTCCCCCCTTAAAGGTACATATGAACAGAGTGTTGGTGGAGCCTGGATTTCCAGTGACGCATATATACCATTTCTACTAGTTTCTTATACAACTCAAATAAACTCAACACGTCAAGGGATAAGCTAAATAAATCACTCTATCCACCATAATAGAACTTTAAACTGCTCCTATCCTTAAATTTTTGGTCGTAAATTTATTTATCTGCCCCATAGATATGCAGCATAGAGAGCTAGCAGGAAAATCCGTTCAAATATCATTTTTGGGGAAATATTAAACAATGTAATTCTCTTAGTTATACTATTTGAAACTATATGTCGGCATTTGGTCGACTTTTGTGGCAAACAATGGACTTCATATGCATCTTTGAAGAAAAAAGCTAATTTTTTCATTAAACACCAAGTGCTAAAAATGATAAAAACGTGTCAAATATATCCTTCCATTATCGGATTTGAACAGAGAGATAACACAGGATATATTTTGGGTGTGAAAAGTCTCATTGTAAAATTAAATGTTAAGTTGTGTCGAACATTCTCCATGCAGGTACTAGACAAGCATTCTCATTTTTCATATGAAAAGCATTACCTAGTTTCTTAATGTAGGGTTTTAAAGGTGTGGCGAGTTCATATGATGGGTTTCAACAAAGTTTGGTTTCATACTGATATTGTCTTTATGTGAAAGTAATTCTTTTATAACAGGAGTTTGCCGTTAATTTTAAAATCAACTGAATATGCAAATAAAAAAAATCATCATTTTGCTAATTCTGATATACGCCATACAGTGGCGGATTCAGGGGACTCCTGATCCCCCGCCGCCTTCGATTTCTGAAAAAAAAAATCACACCAATGGTCCCCTCTTGAAATAAGAATTCTGACTAGCTGAATCATAGTTTTACACCGCACCAAATGGCACTGTTCGCCCTTTTAAAATACCAAAATTTCCCGCGGCCCTTCTGCGGGCCCCGAATCCCACTCCAAGGGGGAGGGGGGGAACGAAGGTCAGCTTCGCAATATCGCACCCTGTCATTCCTACCCCCCCCCCCCCCCCCCCCCTTTCAAATAATCCTGGATCCCGCCCCTGGCAATATAAGTTTTTTCCCGGTAATACGACAACAACATCAACAACAAACAAGGCAGCAAAGCTGTCAAATGTACAGACAAAAAGCAGGAAATAACAATGCACAAAATAGGCTACGGTCAATTCTGATGCAAAAGTAAATTATGCTTAACTGCAAATTCAACATCAAATTTCAATTATGCTCAACAGGTAATATCAATGTAATTAGAATGTGTAACAAGCATAAGGCTTCAGGCCCATGGGAGTTCAAGTTCACACTTTGAAAATGCTAGAATGAGAAAACTGAAAATTTCACACAAAATCGCATAAATTCAATAATAAATGATAACCCAATTGAGCTGGCTTTCTCATTTGAACTGCATGCCAATCCTAAAAATCATACGGTGATACTGCAGTATGCTAACTCTTCTACGCGTACTTGTAAGTTAAAAATAATAATAAGTAACACAGTTTTCTTTTCATAATGTTTGAAGTAGCAGTGCAAAAAGATTTTTGTCAATTTTGGTGTAACATTACATAATAAATTACAGAATAATTATCACCAATTTTTGATTATTGACTATAAATAGCATGGACATGTAGAAAATTTGATCGCCATTCAGCTTCATGTCCATGGGAGCTCTGAGTCCCACAATGAATATGCCAACACGATAAAAAATGAATATTTCACTAAAATATATAACTGCCAGAAAAGAAGCCAATAAGACTCCTTTCCAACTCAGGCTGCATTTTAGTCCTGTTTCTTTTTTTAAAGTTTGACAATCATAAGAAACATGGTTTCCCATAATGGTCATCATGGCAGCAGCACCCAAAATTGTGTTTTCTTCTATTTTGATGCAATATTACATAATGCTTAACAGCATAATGACCATCAATTTTTCATAATAAAATTTTAGTATCATGGATTTTCAGAAAATGTCACTAGCAAAGGTCTTCAGGACCATGGAACTTCAAAGTCACACCTTGAAAATGTCAATATGTGCAAAATTAAATTTTCACATAAAAACTGTTTAACTGCCAGAAAGAATTACCAAACAGACTGCAGTGCCTACTGAAACTGTATTTTAGTCCCATGTTTCTTTCCTGTAAGTTTGAGAACAGTAAGTGACATGATTTTCCTTAAATGGTCATCATGGGAGCAGTGCCCAAAATAGGGGTTTCTTCAAATTTTGATGTAATATTACATAATGTTAAACAGCCTAATGACCATCAATTTTTGATAATAAAATATTAGTATCATGGATATTCAGAAAATGTGACTAGCAAAGGTCTTCAGGCCCATGGAACTTCAAAGTCACACCTTGAAAATGCCAAAATGTAAACAAGACAGCACTGTTCTGAAATGTTTTTTTTTTTTTTTGTTTTTAACAATTTTTTAACATAAAACAAAGTCAACAGTTTACTGCCATTTTAATATGATCAGCTAAGAAAATTGATGAGATGGGAAAAATATCAACAGAACAGTGTTAAATGTCTAATTTCCTTCATTCTGAGATTCTGAACATAATGAATGATTGAATCTGACAAACTGCAATGATATGAGTTTATTTCCATTTTTGAAACTTTATTACACAATACATGATAACAAGTTTACCATCATTTTTACATAATCAACTAACAATGTTGTAAAGACGCAGGAAATGTCAAATAAACACTTTTACGTATCTTATTAGTTAAATAATGAGACTGTTAACATGCCTAAGAATTGAATCTGAGGAAATGTGTAAAAAACAGCATAACTTTTTAAATAATGGCCCGATTATGCTGATTTGAACTTGACCTACGTTTTAGTAAGATTGATTACTCCTGTGAGTTTCATGACAACAGGCCTATCGATTTTCTTTGAAATGTGTTAACAGTGTTGCATAAATGCTGAAAAATGAAAAAACAGCATAACTTCTACAATAATAGCCTGATCATGCTGATTTTCCAACTTGACCTGTGTTTTATGAATATTCTGTAAATATAAAGCCAAAAAGAAAAACTGTCTTCCACTTATGGTTTTAACGCTGAAAGTGCACGGCGACGGCAACATCTGTACATAAAAATGCTTACTAGAAAACATTAGAATACAGATGAAAATTATAGGGGCATTTATTTCTACAAGTTTGCAAAATAGGAAACACATTTGTGCATTATCACATTCAAATAGAGGGACAAAAAGCTTATTTTGTGTTGGGAGGTTTATTTTGCAAAACATAGGTTTGGTTATGTCGAACACTCTCTGTGCAGGCACCAGACAAAAGATCTACATTATTTGTATGAAAGACATCCGGGTTGTTTTTCGATGAAGCTGTTGTCAGGTTTAATGCTGTTATCTTAAGCGCAGTTTAATTTAGCACATGCATTGCAACGTTCAAGTTCATTAGCCATTCTTTAAAAAGTCTGTTCCTTGGGACATATGCTTGATTTTTGTTCTAGGGCCACACACACCATTTTGTCCAATACCTTGACGTTAATAAAGACAACATACTGGAAAGAAGAGAGTACGTCGACTTGGTAATCCAGAGAGCAAAATCCTACGTAAACACCGCCAGACAGAGTGAACTTGATGATGTCATGCAGGAAGCCTGGCTGGATTTCTTGAGCAATGACAAAAATGACTATGCCGAGTCAGTGAACATGGAGCTGTGGAATCGAGAAGGTCACCGCACACCCAGAAGACAAAGGCAACACAGAATTTTCATACGGGCTATATTCCACATTTTTGACACCAATAATAACGAGAGATGGGACGAGCAGGAACTGGCGAATTTTTTCGATGTTTTCCAAGTGCCCACAGCAGACCTTGGCTTGTCCTTTGACAAAATTGATGTGAACCAAAATGGCGGTATTGACAAGAACGAGTTCCTGGATTTGGCTTATGATGCAAGTTTTCTTGGCTGCACTCCATTTTTCACTGATTGATTATGCATGAGCATAAAACAAGCCAGTGACATTTCATCATATATTCCATTTATTTACACAGAAACAGATACATCAAAATAAAGCCAAGGTGTAAAACTCAATTTCATTTTTATTTTTTATTGTTTTATCCCTTTTTCATACTTTACATTTTGCATGCTGTAAGTACATGGGCCAGTGTTGAAAGAGAATTTCATCAGCTGTGTTATGTTATAAGAATGCAGACAACTTACTTCATTCTTACGGACTGGTGTTGTTTTAAAGATTATTTAAACTTATTTTAAAACATCATGAAACATCAATCACCAAAACCCTGCTACCTGCCCAGTTCCTGGCATTCTTTTCTATTAGTCTCTGTGCCAGAGTTTTTATTTTTCGAAAATGAAAGTTTATTCTTTGACTGTGGCCAATCTGGTACCTTGTCCATATCCTGAAGATAAAAAATATTATTTCAGATAAAAAGAATCTTTCCTATCTCTCTCTGCTGGAATTGAAATTGTTTCTCACTATGTTGGTTACCTTGAAAGAATTTCAGTATGTGTGTACTTCCAAGAGATAAGAAAATGTCATCAATTTACAAACCATGTTTGTAGAATAACTGGTTAAAAATAAATTTCGAACTTTGAAAATTTAACTTAAGGAATTATGAATCATATATAAATAAATGATTTTAATTATGTCTTACGTACATTTCAAAGATTTGATTTGACATCAAAATACTTGTAAGTATTATATTTAGCTGTATTTTGCCTTGTACAGAACTCCCAATAAATAAATAAATAAATAAATTAATTAATTAATCAATTAATTGATTAAGTTTCTTGTGACGGTACTTCATTTACCTTTGCTGGCAACCACCATTCTAACAAAAACAAAAGAAGATAGTTAAGAGCTGCAAACAATATGAAGATTTTCCCTGCAATGGGCCCACAGTGCTGATATCTGAAATAATAATAATAATAATAATAATAATAATAATAATAATAATTGGTCGCTGTGAGGGTAATACAATGAATTTTTATGACATTTACCCAAACCACTAGTAGGTATGTAAGCTTGTGCAAAATTTCAATGCTTATCATTGTGCTATTTTCAAGTAATATGCCTTTTGCTGCTGGATGCTGCCATGTTGATTTCTGTTGTTCACTGAACAGCTAGCTCTCCAGTAAACAAAACAATGCTGGAGAGCCACCTTTCCAGTAAACAAAAGTTATCAATATGGCGCAAACTAGCTCCAAAGGGCAGATACTTAATCAAATACTTACAAAACCTAGCATTGCTGCAAAAGAAGGCATCTTTTTTGTATTATATTACAAGTTATGTTCATGTCTGAAAAAGTCACCTTCATTGTATATTACCAGATCAAAACATACTTTCAGGAAAAAACACCTTTCACAATGTCACACTCGCAAAACACCACAATTCTTATGTGTGTGTGTGTGTGTGTGTGTGTGTGTGTAAACCCTCAGGCTGGCAAAGGCAACTCACCTCATGATTTTGTCAGGTAAAGGCCTTGGTGGTTCCTCACACACCATGTTATAAACTGTTTCAGTCCTCCTGGCCACGTCTTGCCACGTGTAAAGCCGTTTCACTCTCTCGTGTCTTTCATGAGATTGGGCATCTGACCTACCCATTTTACAGATTTCAATAGCTGCCTCTAGTTCTTTGGTAAGACCTGCGATGAATAATTTCAATGAAAATTATGACAATACTTTATGTTAAAATACTTGTTTCTTTCTTCTATTTTTCTCCCTTGTAACTAAAAGTTTCAAATTGGAGCAATTCAATTAAACTTGTTAGTAAAACTTATCCGAAATACTAAGTCGGGCTTCAATTCATATACAAGTAGCAGTGTTATTAATCGATAATCAAAAATTTAGCTGAAACACTACACTTTGATGCGTCATATCATCAAGCATACTGTTATCACAAGACTTTATCTCTGGTGCATAATATCCATATAACTTTGACTGATTCCCTTAATTTGCAGTACATTATATAACCAACTAATACAAAAGAAGGCAGAAAGTCAAACTGCCTACTTTTAACACTGGGTTCTGCTAACTGGATGAGATCATTGGGTAAGACTTCTGGTATGCCTCCAACCTTAGTGCTGATGACTAGCATGCTTCAATAAGAAATATAAATTACACAAAATATATATCAATATATAACCAACTAATACAAAAGAAGGCAGAAAGTCAAACTGCCAACCTTGGTACATATGACTAGCATGCTGCATTTAAATAATGATTAATATAATTTACAACTGGTCTTAAAGAATACATTAACTGCAGGGTTATTCCTTTACAGCGAAACTGACTGGCAATTCTTAAAACCACTGTGTGACAGCTGCAAAGGGATTCTATGATGATAGTAGTGTAGTGTATGTTACTAACTTACCCACAACAAGCAGCCTCCACTATGGCAATACAGAAAGCTTCTGTGAGTGAGGTATTCAGGAAGATATCCCCCTGTACCAATACCTGAGTTGAACAAATTAAAAATATTAGTAAATAAACATAGAAACAAACAAAGAGACAAATAAACAAACAAACAAACAAACAAACAAATAAATAAATAAATAAGATGAAATATATATTTCAGCATTTGAAGTTATAATCTTATTTATATTCCTCGAATTACTGTGATTGAGTGACTATTCAAGACTTTCTTAGCACTGAAAGGATACTAAGATTTATTTTGGGATCATATGACAGTGTAGCACAAATGCTTTACTTTTTTGCCACTATTAAACAGGAGTATGGCAAAACCTTTTTAAAAACCACTGTTGTTTTTGTACCTAGTAATCAGTAACTAACCTCTCTGACTTTATTATGCTCTATGGCACCCAGGAGTGTCACTCTGTCATGCAGCTGGAATTGTTCCCTGATCTCCTCTAACACAATCCTCTTTGGACCATCCCCACCTGGATGAAAAATGTGATTAAAAATGTCGTGAAAAAAGGAAACAATTTCAGGTCTTCTGGTCTGGGTGACCAGTTAAAGAACTTGAATGTTTGAATTACAGAAATAATATTATTATAGTAATAATGATTACCTGATACAAACCAAATGATGACAAAGCCATTTCATATAAGAGAGAGATGCAAAATGTAACTGATATTGTAAAAAAAAGGAAATATTTTCAGGTCCAAAAGTCTGAATGGTCAGTTTGTTGACTTGACTAACAGACTTAATATTATTACAGCATTATTGATTACCTGATACAAAACAAATGATGACAAAGCTGTTTTATGTAAAAGAGAGACAAAAACATACCTATTAAAAAGTCCACATTGTCATATTTGCTGCAAATGTCAGGTATAATGCCAGCAAGGAGATCTGTGCCCTTTCTGTACACCAGTCTGCTCATCACCACTACAGTGACTGAAAATATCATAAATATCACAGTGAAGTAGTTTTTGTTTTCATTCTAAAGAAAAAAAATTTTTTTTCAACCCTTTATCAAAGATACTATATACGCAGGTAGGTAATGAAAATGTGTTCAGTCTTTTAGGAAGCAGTTTATCTTTTACGAACATAAATATAATGATTGTAAATACATACACTTATACTGATAACTTTTTTCATTCAATTTGGAAAACAAAATACAGGATGGTTGAACAGCATTTGGTAAAATTTCTCCTGACAGGTGCATATCTCTAATTAATTGATACAGAAGAGACTGCTATATAATTCACTGTTACAAATACACAGCCACTTACATGCAGTTCTTTAAGTTGAGAGAGAGAGAGAGAGAGAGAGAACCCTCTTGGTTTTTCTTGAGATATTTAGTGAAACTGGACAGGCAAGTGCAAACATGGCAATGTTACATGGCACTTAAACACAATCAACCCACCTCTACCCTTTTTCCTATTCTCTGGAGCAGGAGTGAAGGCAGTGGCATCCACAGCATTGGGTATCACAGACACTAGTTCTGGATGAATAGAGGCCCTTAATACTGTGTTCTCTTTACTGAAATAGATATATATATGTTTCTTTTATTTTAACAGTTATAATATCTGGAATCACAGAATCAATGACAAATTCGGAGAAAGCAGGTAAGAATTAAACTGCAAATAATAGCGAATGAAATTATTCAACATCACAAAGAAATCAGGAATTTTAAAATCAATAAATGAACAAATTAATAAAGCAGCAAACATTTTAAAGACAATTAACCAACTGATCAATCAAATAGATAAATATATTGACCAACCAACTAATAACAACAAATAATTAATCAATCAATCAATCAACCAATTAATTAATTAATTAACTAATAGAGATCTTACCTTGTATGTGAGACACAGATTGCATGGTTCACGCCTGACAGGGAGATCATCAGGAGTTTATTGGTAAGGATGGAACTGGCGTCAGCAAACCCAAACAGGGAGTGGTCAGTGAAGACTGCCCGTATGTCCAAAGCCTGAGCATGGAACATGGCTTCATGGGCCAAGGTGGAGAAAGCCTGTCAAATAATAAATAAATAAATAAATAAATAAATAAATAAATAAATAAATAAATAAATAAATAAATAAATAAAGGAAGGAAGGAAGGAAGGAAGGAATAATAAAAATAAATGAATGAATGGAATCAACAAAAATCTCTTGCTTCAGCTTATTATCATTGCCACTAGTTCACTTAATAAGCATTGACAGACTATATTCTATGTGAATTTTCTTTATTTGGTAAAAATGATCTTGAGCATTTGGTAAATGATTTATTATTTTTTTACTCTTTTTACACACTTCTTTGTCATTATTTCCTTAGGTAGAGCTCAGAAATTAACATTTCTTCCCTTACACTAATGTTATGCCTCAAGCTTTAAAAAATATATATACTTGAATAGTGTTCATGAATTATTTCCTCCTTGTACTTCGAGATTAAAAGAGAAAAAAAAAATCAACAAGTACTAACAGAATGTCCATGAATGATTGTTATTTCCTCCCTCACACAAATATTACGGATGAGAGGCAGTGTTGTTAGGAGGGTTGGAACAGCACACTGGTTATAAAAAGGAGCTATAGGGATGTAATACACCTAAAAATAAATATATTTATAGTGCATAATATGCAAAATTAAATTTAAAAAAAAAAAGACATGAATGTGCACACATGATAATTACAAGTTCAGATCATTTCAAATGAATAAAGGTATATTAAACTAAATTAGAATATTGGCTCCAGTTGTGTCATTTCATGGCAAATGAGCCTTTGATAGGAGGATCACAGAGAACATAACACAACTTCAATTTTACTATTAAAATTCAAAAACATTTTTATCACATTTTCTGCAAGCAACTTTAAAGGTCCACGTTTTATTTTGAATTCAATTTAATCTTATTGTTGAGAGAGAGAGAGAGAGAGAGAGAGAGAGAGAGAGATTTTACCTTCAGACCATTTGTCAGGTACCTTATCCCCTTCCTGTCCCCATATGCATGTGTCACTATAATCACCTTATGTCCTCTCTCCAACAAACACTGTGACAACTGATAGATGTGGCTTTCCACACCACCCATGTTGGGGTAGAAGAAGTCTGATACCATGCTATAAAACATAATTTTTCTATATAACTTACATTTCTTTTCTTTTTAATTAAAAAAATAACTGCCCTTCAGATATTATTTCTAACCAAANTGAAACCAGTATTTTGTTGCCAGGGCAAGCATATGAATTAACACTGGATAGCTTCCTAATTCGCCTCTGGCTGCTAGATTAGATGCCTTCCTGTGGACCCCCAGTATTGTTTTACAGGCTTTAATGTGGACTTCTTCAGCCGGTGGTCTGTCACACCTTTCCAGGAGGTTATTCATGCTAGACTTAAGGATTAAAGGGGCCCATATTTCACAGCCGTAGCTAAGTATAGGGAGTATAAGGGTGGAAAAAAGTTTACGGGCAAATACACACGCACACACACACACACACACACACACACACACACACACAGCCTAACACTCACAATCGCACACATTCTTTCAAAGTCTTTCTGTCCTCTAATTTATTGACGTTATTACTAGACATCTGCATCATCCACAGCTCCTTTGCAGCTGTGCTAAGTTAAAGTTACAGCTAATAAAATTCCAGACGCCTGAATAATCACGTACCATATTCTATGCTTCATCTGTGTAAAGAAAGCGATATTTAACCAACTTGCAACCGGTAAACCTGTGCACACATTTTCCTTCCTGTTAGACTAGCACCACTTTCCAGCCTTCTCCTCCTTAAGAGCAGAGAGGTGCTTTAGCACTCGGAACTACTCGGATGTCTCCGCACTCGACATTGACCTCGGGAGGCATCCATATTGATTGTTGATTTGTTGGGAAGGAACTACTTTCAACCTCGCGCTAATTTAGACCACAATCCTTTCAACGTTTGTATCTGTTTATCCTTTAAATCAAAGTCAAACTAAGTGCATTGTTTGGCAAACTGTAAAGCATCATAAAAAACAGGGGTATTGACAGACATCTTTATGAGCAGAATAATTGATTGAGTGAGAAGGCATTTCCGGCGGACAAAATGCATTGATTTGATGCATATTTCTCCGCCTATCACATCCGAGGTAGAGGTCAGTATGGAGCTTGCGGAATGAGCCGAGGATTGCCGATTGAGTTTCAAGCACAAGAATCACAAATTAATTACACTTCACTTTGTTCATTCAGATGCTGAATACCGAAAAAATTCTTAAACGATATCTTTAGACATCATTCACTGGATCAGGCTGCCTCTCCACGGTTTTTAAGCGTAAATGACCGAGTTATCGTGTCCCAAAGACTGTGTTGGCACAACTGCCACTAGATGTCAGCGCTGGACACGCAGCAGGTGGGGTAGAATTATTTACAGCTTAATATTTAATTATTTAGTGCTAAATATCAAAGGCTTTTAGTGATGAGAGCTTTACTATATGGACAGACTGATATGATACAACGGTAAGTCACGTACACGGCTTTCTGTAACTGAATGGTAGACTATTTGTTAGTATTATGTGTTGACTTTTCGTGAAATGGTGTCACAATTTACGGTGTACCTGTTGTTGCATAGAAGTTGGAATGCCCTTATGCCGGTGTCAATATAGTCGGCTTTCCCGAACTGGGTACCAAAGGAGATTTACAGACACCGACTTAAAAAGTGTCTCATGATTATTTTACATTGTCTTTTAATTGTGGATTTATATATTTAAATTAAAAAAAAACTATTTAATCGATAAAAAAATGTGTCAACTGTGTTGCCTAGATAAGCTGATGTTCTGTTACTGGGTATAGCCCAGTTCAGTGTTGTTTTGTACCATGTAAGCAATCATTTGATGGGATGAAAGAATGTTTTTAGTCATCCAGTAAGATTCGAATCAAATATGTGTATAAATCAAATGCTGGAATGTTACATTTTAGCAAACAAAAATTATTTTAAAAATATATATTTATATAGTGGGGTCTCACCCTAAGGCCTTTCAGTAGGTAATGACCTAGATAAACCCATCACCTGCTAAGTTTTACATGTAGCCTCCAGCACCATGTGTCTCAGACTGGAGACAATTTCTAGTCTTATGTCTATAAATCAAAAAAACAAGTCTTAACAGGTCAATCCATATTTTTGTATTGGGGTATCACCCTCCCTCCCTGTCTACCTTTATCGCTTTGTTCTCCATTGATCTAGCGTTAGGCTGTCTGGTGCTTCTGTGTATCCTTTTGTACAGTTCATTGTATCATTTTTTTCTCATATGGCTCTGTAAGTCTTGTGGGTCAGAATTCCTTCTCTTTGCCTGTACTAGTACTTTCACAAGGAAAGGGAAGAGAAAAGAATAAGAAGAGTATTGAAAGGTTAATATTGCAAGTTCATCTCCATCAACAAAATTGAAATTTGATTTAAGTGTTTGTGATCATTGCTTTGCATTAGCAACTGATTGTTTGAAGTTCCCAACTACTAGTTGTAGAGGGAATGGAGAAGCATATGAGAAGCATTTTAATTTAATCATTAAAAGCCTAGTATGTAATGCTCTGTACAGTACTAACAGATGCAAAGATTAAGATTTTCCTGCTAAAGAAAAAAAAGTACTGTTCACGAGATTTACCTGCCAAAATTAGTTTTCCTCTGCGGAGGGAGGAGGAGGGGGGGGGGGGGGCATTTTCATCTTCTTCCCAAGTTTTTGCTTGACCTGTCCCTGTGCTTTAATTTGGTGGTTTAAATATTTTTTCCGGTACATTTCCTGCTAGAACTATCAATGCCAGTGCTTTTATATGACAGGGTTTTATAGCTTTTAGACCTCAATTGGAAAATATAAAGTTTTACAGGATATATATTGACATACTAGTAAAAGCAAAATATGACCTAGGGAAATTTTTTAATACATACAGTATAGTAGTATACCTTTTTAATGAATGGATTTGAAATAAACAGTATATTTTTTATAATTGAACAACCTTTGATCTTGCTCCCCAGACTAGTCATATAGCTCTCTGTATCTAGCTGGGAAAGTTAAAAAAAGTCCTTAATGATCCTCGCAAGCTTTTTCTAACATCAAGTGATGTGCTGTAGGGAGAATTCAGTTAGTTGCACATTTCAAAACTATTGACCTTGCAACCTCAGTGGGAGCGTTCCCATAAACTCATCGCACTAGCTGGATCGATCTGACTCTGAGGGGATTTTCACAAAATTGCATTCATTTTGAGCAACTTTAATATGACGTGGCATGCCAACTCAAGCTGCTAGGAGGTAATGATAGTTATTTGCCCCCCCCCTAGTTACTTACACTAGTGGGCTTGATTTGATCTTAAAGTGCAATTTAAGATCACAGATTGTCTTACTAGTACATGATCTTAAACCATGAGTAAGACCAATTCTAGTCTAACAGCCAATTAAGTTGTCTCCCCTTACACATTCTCCTATTGTGAGCAGAGGTGTCCTCTATTGTGAGGGGAGGTGTCCCCCCCATTGAGAGGGGAGGAAACTGCTTGACCACTTATGTAGATGTTAGGTCATTTTTGAACTTAAAAGCAGATTCAGTCCATTTTAAGACTACTGCTGTAATGATTAAGATCGTGGATCACTACTAGTAGTTATCTTAAATTGCACTTTAAGACCATATTCAGCCCACTAGTGTTAAGGAGGTATTCCAGACTATTAAGCTGATTACACTGAAAGCACTTAGCGAGAAGCCCCACAGAGTTAGATTGATCTAGCTGGTACAATGAGTTTTTGGGAACGCAGTCAATGACTGCATTCCCACAGATTTAGATTGATCCATATGGATCAACCTAACTCCCTGGGTGTTCACGCTAAATTGCTGTTAGCCGAGGGCACACTATAGTTAATTACCCCCTTACAGCTTTTTGTAGGCAGGACAGACATTTAAGCTGACTAAGCTGACAGTAATCTATTGAGACTCCCCATGGGGATAGATCGATCTAAAATCGGTGGGAATGGGGTCAGTGTCTCATTTTGTTTGGTCTCAGTCTGAGTACTAGTAGGAGCCTGTGCAGAGAATGCACCTTATATAGTTTCAGATTCTGTTATATTACTGTATATATATAAATGCACAGCTGATACCATGCATAGATAATAATGCTTCAATACAATTCATACAAGATCGGTATTATTGAAAATGCTGGTTCAGGTATTCACTATATATTCTTCATCAATAAATAAGTCAGCTCTAGAATTTCTGCATTTCTTAACAAATGGCTGCTGCTATGTCATATAGAAACATGATATAATGATAAATTTAAAATATAATGTAGAATTTTAATTCTATTTTAAAATCAAAAATTAATTAGAATTTGGTAATATTTTCCAGATGATGCTGACTGGCACACACAATGGGGGATAAGGAAGTTTCTCCATTGAAGTGAATCACACAACCTTTACTATGATCATTTCTTTTGTGCTAGACAACTAAAGAAAAGCAAAACTACAGGAAAAAAACCCACGGAAACGAGACCAGGCAGAGAGCAGTTAATTTATTTAGTCATTAAATCTGGCCATGTCAACGTGGATGCCAGTGCCAGCATTGCTGTCAACCAGAGAAGATTCTGCATAATGTCACCAGTGCACATTAACTGTTAAAGACCCACATCCATGAACATTTATTCATGTAGATATTCACTCTAGGAAGTTGCTGTATACATATATAAATACATATAACTTATCGACCACCATCATACGAGATTGCATCCAGATCATCACCTGGAGTAACAGTTAATAACTGAAATAATTTATTTTGGAATAGAGGTGCTCATAGAGACGAGATGGAAAAACAGGAGAGAGCCTCCTATTTAAAGATATTCCTAGTGGTCATGAACTACTGGACGATGTCCATATCAATGGTGTTTGCCAACAAGTATCTGGTGGGGAGTCGGTTCTCCTCCCTGGATTTGTCTCTCTTTGTAGCCTTCTTTCAGTGCATCATCAGTGTCGTATTCGTACTGTTCTACACACGGGCTGGGAAAATGTGCTATCCTGACATCCATCCAATCAGCTACAGTCCCAGTATAGGATTATCGCGGAATATGGTCGTGTTATCGGGACTTTTTGTCGGCATGCTGTCTTTCAATAACTTGTGCCTAAAGCATGTAGGCGTGGCTTTCTTCCAAATAGCACGTTCTATGACTTTGATATTCACAGTTATGTTTTCGGCAATTATTCTTAAGAAGTACTCTTCCTGGAAGGCAATTTGCTGCTGCCTTGTCGTGGTTGGAGGATTCATTTTAGGCGTAGATCAAGAAAAAGTTGCGGGGACGTTGTCGGTCCGCGGTGTGATGTACGGCGTGACCACGAGTGTCTTCGTGGCTCTGGTTGGCATCACCATCAAAAAAGCACTGGATATTGTCGACAAGGATTCGGCCAGAGTGACGTTCTACAACAACTTCAACGCGGCCATGTTGTTCACCCCATTAGTGATAGCAAGTGGGGAATTAGAAGCCTTCTGGCTGTCGGACAAAGCCAGCGATGTGTACTTCTGGATGGCCATGGTTGTATCGGGTATTTTGGGCTTTCTCATTGCGTGGGCCAGCGCCTTGCAGATTCACTACACCTCCCCAGTGACTCACCATGTGAGCAATAATGCTAAGTCTGTGGTACAGACAATTATGGCAGTGACTATCTATCAGGAGAGTAAACCCTGGTTGTGGTGGGTGAGCAATATAATGGTGATGACCGGAGCACTGGCATATGCTCTCGTGAAAATGAAGGAGGAAAAGAACCAAAGACAGATTGAGGACAATCTAGCCAAAGGGGAGCATCAAAGCGGATCGAAAGTATCGAATCATGTGATATGAGGCACAAGTGTGTGATGTCACAGCATGTCATGTCACTGGAGCTGTGACATCACAGTGCGTCATGTGATTATGGGGCTATGGGATTTCACACTTGTTAAACAAGGGGCAGTTGTGTTAACACACTGTGTTATATGATAGCATCTGTGACATGTCAAGATATGAGAGACACATGAAGTCCTGTGATGTCAAACAACAGGAGCTGTGACATTATAGTGCATTATATATATATATATATATAGAGAGAGAGAGAGAGAGAGAGAGAGAGAGAGAGAGAGAGAGAGAGAGATATGAGGGGCATTTTTTTTTTTTTTTTTTTTTTTTTTTTTTTTTTTTTTTTTTTTTTTGTCAAATGCCATTTAATAGAAACTGTGACAAGATTACATGCCATTTGGTACGAACAAACTGTAACATGTTATGATCAAAAAGAATGTGAAACATGTCGCAGCATGGTGTTTTGCGGTGTGACATTATTGCATTTTATATGATGTGATAATGTGGCAAGGGATCTCAACGTATGGATTATAGACTTATCCTCAGATACTCTTTAATTCAGAATAGATAATGGTCTTCTGTACATGTAAGTGCTATTAGCTTTGCTCACTTAAACTTTGTGGTTGTGATGTGTACTTCTGTGCACTGTGTACTTGAAGGTACCAATGAAAAATGCATGCTCTTTTCAGCTGTCTCTTATCAGTCTAACAAGTTTTTTTTTTCTTTTTGCACTGTTACTGCAGATCAGATAATGGCTATTAAATCCATGATCCAAGTATGTTTATTACATTCCATTTTTAGGCAGACATATCTCTTTTTTTTTCAGTACTTATTAAATGCCTATTAGCCATTATCTTTGTGCACATACTTTAATTCCAGCTGATATGGATGTATTTCCATACAAAATTTCAATGTTATGTAAGGTTACACAAGCCCCCTTGTTCTAGTACATATATATGCATGTTAAGTATGGCTGTTGATGATGATGATATTCAAACCCGAATATGATTTCTGTTTCATAGAAATTATTTTTATTTAAAAATCAAATTCTTACAGGTTTATGCTGTAGTATACATGTACAAGCTTTAAACTTTGAGCTCCTTGCAAGTAAGGTATGGTGTTGCTTGTAGATATCTTTGGCAAGATCAACACGAAATATGTGATAGTCCTCTGTAATGTTGTTTTCTGAAAAAAATAATCCAGTTTCATCAGCTTAGTGCGTACCTGTATACATTAATATAAATAGTTTCTTTGCACAGCAACTGTGCACTCCAATATTCCCAAGAAGGAGGACAGTTTTTATTATTATTTATTTTTTTTTTAAGAAAATATGGTGTCTTGCACACGTCTAGCTTTGAAAAAACTACGCCTGAAGTTTGGTCTTCACTTAAAATTGGATTTTTTTTTTATTACTTCACGATTTACAATTCATATTGATATGTAGAGCTCATCAGTCTAAGGTGACTATTGCTCTGAAACATCAATATATATATATATATATATATTTATATATATATATATATTTTTTTTTTTATGAATTGTGCACGGCAACGTTAACCCATTTACATGTACTGTCAAGCTATGAATTTGTAACGGATCTATCATGCCTTATAATTTTGGTCTTCAGAATAATGCTAGCTTTTGTCCATTTTCAATAGTATCCTCTGTGACAAAAGACAAAATGGTTTAGTAAGTTTTATATATATAAGTAGTGGGAGAGCAGCACATAGAGATAATAGGCTTACCTGTATGGCCTAGATATGCAGTGTTTGTGTCGACCTTAAAATGAGTTCAAGTTATGTGTGAGTGGTAAAAACAGCCCTGTGTTTGGGCTAGATGTCGCATAAGACTGGTTGTAAGCAATTGTAATTTACTGCTTTATTTACATTTATTTAAATTTTACTTTTTTATTTCATTTTAGGGAAGGGGGCGTTATTATTATATGTTACATATAAACTTAATCTGGGAGACTTAAATTGGAGAGATCGAATACGCGTTACGATTTCTACAGTTCCACAACTAATACGCAGTGTAATCAAAAAGCAAAATTAGGGGATATTATTTTTTTAATATTGTATTATTGCTTTAAGTTTTTGTTAATTTTAAAAGAGAATGCAAGTGTATATGTTGTGTTAAATGAGATCAAAGCTCAAGTTCGGAATCTAATGATGATTCTCAACTACAATCAACTTCTAAATTTATGTCTTGGGCGAAGTAAGCATTTTATTTGTCCAAGTTTTTTTTCCTCAAGTGCAGTTCGCAAGTGTGACGGGAATGGAAGTCCTAGGAATGGAAGTCCGGTGTCCTATTTATGATAAGTGTTAGGGTCATTCGTAGTCAGGCCCGTGGCCAGCTATTTCAAAAGGGAAGTTCTTTTTCTAAAAAAGTGGACCTGTTAGCATGAAACCTTCGTATACTTAAATAAAATTTTACCCATAGGAGACCTTTTCCCGACAACCCCCTCCCCCTGTCTACGTGCCTGGTAGTATTGGGGTTGATACGTATGTATATGGGACGAACGTCACCCGTACGAAGTAATATGACACGCACTTGCGGACTACCATTCCTGTTACACCGGTTAAGCAACAGAGTACAATAACCCAGGAATGTATCTGTACATGTATACATGTACAGATACCACAGAGGCTTGCAATTACCTTTATTGGTTTTATTTGTTAACATTAACTATACCGTCCCTTGATAACAGGGTACTTGGAGGGAATGACGTGGTTATGGTGGAATGGGGTGTACTTTGAAATTTTCTGGTGAATGTTTTGAAGAAAATATGGAAAATAAAGCAAAATCAAAGGTCTTGATTTTTTCCTGCACTTGTTTTAGTTTTTTTTTTTCTTTGTCGCAAACCCAGCTGTCTTTAATAACACTTGGGTACATGCCAAAATCAAGTTGAACTCGGGTAAATGGAGAAAAAAATCCTGTTCAAAATGTGCATGTCGTGGTCTTATCTAGAAAGTACTCGAACAAGGAATAAAGCCAAGTGAAGAGCATTAAGTTATTTCAAAGTTCGCCCAGTTCTGGTATACGCTATGTATTCAGTTGAGTGATGACCGGTTATTACTGAAAAAAAGGCTAAGCCGGCGAAACCAGTTCTCCGTATCTTCCCACAAAGGTGTCAGGAACGGCCTGGCCCCGGTTTTACAAAAAGAAAAAATAAAAATGTGGGTTCCCTGGCTAAGAAATTAGTTACCAATTAATCACATGGTCACATCTTACTCTATCAGGAGCAGTGTAACAGCACTCTCATAGAAATCCTAGCCAACTGAGCCAGGGAACTTCACTTAAATTTTTATGAAACCGGGGCCTATTATTTTACAGTGATGTCGAATGCAGAAGAAAAAAGAGCAAAAAAGAGGATAAGTCATGTCATCCAGGTTGGTTTAATGTTTTCTAATGGAAATTACCTGCATGGCACAGAAAACGAGGGGCTGAGATATAGCAAGTCCATGGGCTGGAGGGCAAGGAAGGTGCAATATGGATCACATTTCTGTCAATGTTCATAATACAAAGGCGGTACCTTGTTTTTTTTTTCTTTCTTTCTTTTTTTTTTTTTTAACAGAAGGCTATTAGAGTTTTCTTTAAGAGGAGGCAATGAAAGAGAATACATATTGACCTGCATTTTTTATTTGTAACTTGGCAGGTTAATTAATAATGCCAGAAGAGTACTAGATATCCATTGAATTAAGGTTATTAACGGTTAGGCACGTGAACTTTTTAACAAAAGCTTCCTCCGAACATTTCTTTTTATCCCTTTAAGAGTTTTGGTTTTATTCCAATCAGTACTACTTAGTACGGTGATACCCACGCTCTTGATAATCTATGGAGTAGTAAAATGACTGCAAATGACCAGAAATGCCTTTTTATTCATTTTAAAGAACGTTAAGTGACGCTCCCATTAAATACAAACACACCCGATAAGTAAGCTAAGAGACCTCCGGTTTTACCTTTTTTATAGATTATCACATAACCTTTATCCCAGATACACTACATTTAACATGGCTTATGGTACAGAAAATAACTGAAAAGAAGTGCAGATATTTGCATGGAAGAATATGTAGCCACTAAAATCTAATGTTCTATAGTGATTTTTGTAAAGCTAAAAATGCCAATCAAACGGAAAAGACATCGTCAAATGTCACTAGATATATATATACCCAATTAGCATAAATGTGCTCTTTAAAGGTTATATGTTTAAAAGCCTACGTATGTCAAGAAGAGAACTGTGAACAAATGAGTTGTCATGATCAATCGTGTAGTTAACTCTTGCATACGCAAATATGGATTAGATCTGATCTATTTCAACCTGTCCCGACCTTGTCTCCTGGGCCAAACGATGCATTTCTCTGGCAAGATCTCTGATCTCATTGGCCTCTTCAGACCCAGCCTTGCGATGTTCCTTGATAGAGGAAGATGCTAAGGTGTAAACATCCACCGGAACAAACAACGCGCTCACCACAAATCCTCCTATGTGCAGGACTCGAAGCCCTGTCCCCAAACCTTTAAACACTGTTGCAGCGGCGTCGTCTGCAACGCCCCCTGCAAGTTTGAGGCCATTGAAGACTGAAATCCCGACGGAACTCGCTACGTTCTTTGTCAACGCACCGGCATTGAAAACGGCAGAACAGGCACCGGGAGTCGGAGCCATATTTTCTATTTCTTCACACCTCTCTTGTATTTCTCTGGCTTTCTCAAGAACCGCATCAACTGCCTCCTGCGCCGTTTTGCACTTGGCTTTGGTGATGAAATGCTCAGCTAAACCCGAACCGGCGGCTGTGATACCTCCTGCGCCACTCAGTGCTGCCCCGGCGATGGAGAGACCAAGCGACGCTCCAAATGTCACGAATGACAAACCAAAACCTATGGCAATAAGTGGGAACCCCGCCAGGGAAGCTGCAGACCCGGCAATTTTTCCTGAGATTTAGAAAATAGCTCAAGAGAATATATTTTAATTTCTTTAGTGGTGGATAAAATTTAAAAAAAAAAAATACAATAAAAACTACAAAATGGCGCAGCCCAGGAGTTGTGACAAAGTGTTGTTTAAAGGTTTGGCACACAACATCAAGAGGAAAAGGGGTTCAGAGTTTAGTTCAAGCGTGTTTTTCGCATTTTCAGCGATAATGCTGTTATAGAAGTATGCACGTAGGTCAAATCAATGCTCTACGTTTGAAATGAAAAATACGTTAAATTGTTAAAATTGAGAAAATTTTTGAGGCTGTGTATAATTTACAAGGCAGACCCCTCTAAGTAACATAATGTAAATTGATGTAGACAAAAACATTTATTCAAGGTTGTTACACTGTACCTCGGACACATTTTCGAAAATGCTCGTCAATTTCATCCGCAAGATCATGCAGGTTCTTGGAGGCTTCTTCGGCGGCTTGGGCCAAACACATCATTAATGTCAGTAATTCACTACATTTTAGTCTCTTGCCCTTTAACTTGTTTTCTGACTCCTCCATTTCCCTTTCTGTGCTGAGTGGTCCAGGTTCACACGTGACAGGATGGGCCATGCTGTCTCTTTAAGTATGAACCCTCCAAAAAGTAAAAATAATTATAATAAAATTACACCGTCATGAAATAATTGAAAATGATATGCCCTCACAAAATGCTTCATTGATGGTTAAACATTTACTGCCTCCCAAATTCACTCGGTTACTAATGGATGGTCGACTTTCGAAACTGGCAAGTCGTAGGGAATTTTTATAAACCCTAAAAGTAGATGGGGAATCCCCACGGTAAAAAACAATGTTAGTCATTGTAGTCAACAAGACACAGCTGGCTCCAGAGTTTTATATATAGTAACCCCACAAACAGGTGAACAATATCAATTTCTAAATACAGGTCCTGCCATGCCTTTGACCCTAAGGGTTGAGAATAGTATAAATTCATTTCATTCATTGCGTCTCCAGTTTTATAAACCAGGTTTTCCCTGCAGTAGGTCTATAGGTTTAACTCCGTAGAGCCTGACAGCACCTGACCTTGAAAGTGCCACTGGTCCTTAGCCATCTACCTGGAGGCACTCAATTTTACAAGTGACCTCATTTAATCAGTGATGATGTGTTCATCACCTAAAAACTGCACATTTTTAGAAAGCCAAGTTTGTAAGCTTTAAGGCCATATCAGTTTTAGTCACATTTTCTTAATTTGGGTCGAAAAAGCAGGATTTTGAAGATGAGACTTGCTTTTCTCCAAGAGAAGTGAACAACAAAATATCATTTTCAGCATATGTACAATTTGTCAAATAATTTGTTGAGATTTTCTCAAAATTGTCCTAAATATATTTTAAACAATGTCAGAGAATTTCAGAAAGATATTTAGTTTTTGAGCTATATTAAATTTCCTTGGATGCATGATTTACCTAAAGAGTCACTGCTACATGACGTGTCAAAATCTATCAAGGACTCTGCCCCCAAGTCTGAATTTTCTAACAATTCTAGAATTTTTTTCAACCCAAGACTCCTGTGTTGACTTCTCGACGCCATCTTGACTTCAAGGATCAAAATAAATCGCTTTTTCATGATCTAATTCTTGTCTTTCAAAAGCCGGTAGTAAACAAAGAACTAAAATCGGGTTTCTGTTATGACAGATGCCTGAATAGTTACAAACAATAGGGGACAGTACATAGGGATAGTGATACCGGAGTGACATGAATGGTAGACCGTAGGAATAGACTCAGGGGTGCCATATGATAAGCACAAGTTGGTTCCATATGATAAGTTCAAGTTAGGGTTATTCGGAGTATACTGAGGTTAGGTACCCGGTATGTGGGACAAATGTCACCTGTACGAAGTTATGGGGAACGGGCTATGGTTCCTAACTGCCTACCATTCCTGACACCCTGGTCCAATGACTTGATCACAAGATCACAACCATTGCTTTTCAGGTTGAGTAAACTGTCTTCCAAGTAAGAAGTTTATTTATGTTACACGCATACTTAAAAGATAATGTTGCCGATACATGTGATATACAAAAAAGGTCAACATCATCTTTGCAAATACTGAACCCTTCTTTGGCATTGTAGTCTGCTATGCTGTGTCGTATAACTGCATATGTAATCCAATCATAATTATAACATGCTTGAACCAATCTTAGTCATGATACAAAGAAATTATTAACGTATTCAAATTTAGGCAAACATTTTGTCTCATCATTACTGTGCAAACCTTATGAAATAATCGAAATAAATAGAAATTTATATTAGAAGCAGCTCAATCTTACCTGTCTATACTCTCGTCGGTCAATGTTTGAAACTAACTCGATACAGGGATTTTTCATCATTTCTTTTAATAGAATGGGGAATTTTCAGCAAAAAGCCCCAGTGCTTGTCATTGCATTAGATGAGACAAACACCGAGTTACAGTGAGTGGATCCCACAGTGTAGTGAGCTAAAGTGACTGCTGTAAACATACAGAGTACTGTCACCCCTTTGACACTTGGAGCAGGGAGCTAGACATTCACAGTATTTTCAGTATGAAGTTTTAGGTCATTTTTAGATGATGTGGGCGAACTTGCAGGTCACTTTATTTCAATGTGTGCAGTATTAGAATTTGGTGATTCAGCGTGTCTTGCCAAAACAATTAACTCTTTTTCTGACTCCTCCATTTCCCTTTTTGTGTTAATTGGTCCAAATGCACTAGTGACCGGATGGGCCATGTTGGCTCTTTAATTTTAACCCCAAAAAAAGTAAAAAAATAATTTAAATAAAATTACCACTGTCATTAAATTATCATTAAATAATATGTCCACACCCTGCCTTCACTAAATACGCGTAGATATGAAATGTGGCAAAACCACCAGTGAGCCAAATTTAATGCATCGCGTTTTGTTGCAAAAAATAACCCATTGTACACAGCCGGCTTTATTCGAGGACCAAATATACTGGTAAAATAATCAAAGCAAATTAATCACGTTCTTATATGGTTGACAACATATCAAACTTATAGGAACATGACTATGGCAAAACCAATCAGTTGATAGAGAATAGACCCATAAGGTGTTTTCAGTTTTAGACATTTCTGAGTAGTTCTGAGTAGTAAACTGGTAGTTGGCTAAATATAATACGAATTAACACATCCAATATTCTATGTTTAATCCCCAAAAGCTAAAACATCGCTGTGGGGCTTAGTATGACAATCCCCTTACACAACAAAGCATTTTGTCCCAACATATTCAGTATAGGCGTCACAAAAACTGAAAATGAATACGATTTGTGGAACAGCAGAAGACATCAGTCTTTTACCTGAAACGGCACAATCCTCTATCTCTTGATTACACTTTCTTCTTTTATCTATCACGAACTATAAATGATGATATGGTATTTTTGCAACAGCTCTTACTTAGCCCTACCTCGTCGGTCGATCAGAGATTGAAACCGAAACACCACGGGAAAATTTGATAATTGATTCTTAAAATAGAATGGGGATTTTTGCACCTGTGTTACATATTGCTTCAACACCCGGAGTTATTATTTAAAGATGTGAACGAAGGTAGTTGCACTAGCACAACTTTATCACACTTATTGTGTCTTCCGTGGGGGCCGTAGCAATAGTCCGAAGGTTCATTGGTCCGAATTTTCACTACAGAACCTTCGGACCAATGAACCCTTAATTAAAAAACCGATAAAAATGTTACCGTTTTTCGGACCAATGAACCTTCGGACCAATGAACCTTCGGACTATCGAGACGCCCCCCTTCCGTGTATGGACTTTTCTCTTAAATATGCAGTGAATGTTGTTTCGCCCTAGGTTATCTGCAACAAGCCGACAGCATCTCGCATCACTGAACCCATCTTGGCATCCTTCTACTTAATGTATAACAGCATATGTAATAAAAACATAAAACCTCAGTAGTGATATAAATGAAATTAAATTTATTAAAATATATGCAGTACATTTGTCTCTAGTGTATAAATGATTCAGTTCATAATTAGTCCACGATCAAAATACATCTGTTTGAACATGAAACAGCACAATCGCCTTATTCTCTTGGAAAATAGTGGATAATGATAACAAAAAAATCATTATTATTGATTCGATATTTCAATATATTTATGTATAGCCGTTGGTAGTGGTGTAGTTAATACTTGTAACTGTCAAACTTACTTGCTTGCCGTTAAGTCAGGAATGAATGTGACAATTAATCGCAAAGAATTTCACTCTATTTTTCTTTATGTAACTTAGTATTTGTATTTCATATATTGCCAGTAGCTTATTTATTTATTTATTTATTTATTTATTTATTTATTTATTTATTTTTTAAAATTTCATTGTATTATTATGATTAATTCCCCTCTGATATCACCTATGTTAACCCCCTCCGGCGCCCTTCAAATAACCCTGGATCTGCCCCTGTTTATTCCTATGCAAATTTTATAAGTAAGTTTCTATCACGTTTTATTTTAATTTTGTGTACATACGTATACTAACTAGAAAAGCACTCAGAGAGCGCAGACCTCAGTCAAGGCAGCAAAGTCTCCATCCAATGCCGTTTCATCCCTAAATTTTCGACATTTTTAATTATTTATTATTGATTGATAATTGATCCGGATCACCACCAAAAAATAATCATCTCCTCTTTGGCCCACTTCTGACAGTTCCTGAAAATTTCATAAAAATCGGTCCATAACTGTTCGAGTTATGTTGATGACAGACGGACAAACAGACAAGCAAACAAACAGGGGTGAAAACATAACCTTGGCGGAGGTAATAGAATAGTTCTGATCAGGTGGGCTACCATAAGCCAATAAAATCTTTAAATGATTCTTGTTTGATATTAATTTACACACGTACTGTACATGCACTTAACCCTGATGTATGGCTGCATCTGTGCCGTCGTCATAAAATCATTAATAATGATATATTTGCAACATCCCAATATAGTCTGGATACTGTTGGCTAATTGCTGAGAGTGACAAGAGTAATGCACGCTGGAATTCATAAAGGAGAGCAGTGGTGTTGGTCATTGCGACAGAAAAGACATATTTTAATTGGGTTATCATTATAGAGACAACAGGGTCTGGATACTATTGGCTAATTGCTGAGAGTGGCAAGGGGAATTCACGATGGTATTCATAACGGAGAGCACTTGTGTTGGTCATTGCGACAGATGAGACACATTTTGGGTTATCATTGTAGAGACTGAAGTGATGACTTTATATAGATAGAGCGCGACTTTTATTTTAACTGGGTAGTGGGACGGGGGCAACCTTGTGTGCAGTACGGGGCTTCCCGGAGCACGGCGTAAAGCTTTTCCAAATGACGTAGGTGGATTGTGAAATACATTTTAGCTGACTCAACACCAACAGTAAAGGTTAATGTTATAGGGACATGTCCGAAAAACTTATAACAATACCCAAATAGTAGTTCAAGAACGAACTGTTTTGCCAAAACGAACCACTTTTTGCACATATCTCTGCACTTGCTCTAGCAGCTGTCATTGTCTATGGGATGAATTCATGATGTAAACAGTAAATAGATTTGGAATTGCTGTTTTCTTCCCTTTTCCTTCTGATTGTATATATTTATTGTTTTATGTTTTCTTCGGAGGTGCCTCTTATGTATATCGAATATATAAACCATGGGTGTTTTCAGGGTCTTGGTTTTAAGTATTTTATGTATTTGAGAACGATGGAAAAAGGAACAACTGCATTCAAGATTTTAATTAAGAAAATTGCAACCTCCGAACTGAAGCAATATATTTCATTAAGACTGCATGTGAAATGAGTAATACAACTCGATACGCTAAACATTATTGTGGCTTTAAAAATTGCCACTGCCCAAGGATAAATATTCACTTAATTTGTTTTAAAGGAAACAGTTATTAATTTGGCACTATATTAGTTATTAGTTTGGCACGCTCATGTTTTCAAAGAAAATAATACATGTTATTGGATAATCGGTGAAATCGCTTATTTTTTTTTCTAAAAAAGTCATTACTTAGGCCTATCAGCAGTTCGTAATCCTGCGAAATCAGCTTGACGTCCTTCTATCAATGTTCGCATTTTTTCATTTCAACAATTGTAAATTAAATGCAAAGGTGTTGGAGTTCGGGTTAAAGTCCCGTTTCCTCGCTGATCAAGTTCAACCATAATATGCCTGAATTTTATGAATCTGTTTCATCAACGGCATCTCTTCTTTGGCCTAGCGGTGCATTTCTCTGAATATGCCCCTTAAGGTTACATTTCTAATTATATATAAGCGTAGGTCACATGTCTAAAAGCGTGCGTGTTTGCCGAGTACTGCATTTTTTATATCATGTAAGTGGCGCGACATTTTTTTCACCAAAGGTAATTTGTTTTTTCCATTCCTACAGAAGAGAAGTATGACGAAGGAAGTATAAGAAGTATCAGGGCTCACTGATGTTTGCTCCTTTGATGCACCGTTTAGTCTCTGCAACAAGTCCCTTTCAAGACGAACTTAATATGGAAAGTTTCTGCCAAACCAGACGGGAACTGTGAACAAGTGTGTTTTCATGATCAAGCCCGTAGTTATCTCTTGCATATACAAAGTGTGTGTTATAGTGAAGAATAACGACGGCGATCTGGAGCTTTCGAACGTTTATTTGCCGACTCTCTTTTCGTACATTTCACAAGTATTTATAATCTATTTCTCAGTGCTGATCATGCGTTTACTTGTTTTCTTCCCATTGTTCTTGCGTGATTACAAGGAATTTTCCATTCTCATGTTGACTTTACCATATAACATTCCCTGATTACGCAATGGCAGAGCCTTGTTTTCAACTAAAATTATCAAAAATAATCTTTGAATTACTCATACTTGAATTATATGCAAAACTCAGTTATCATGTGATAAACAATTGATCGACACTAAAATCCATTATGAAATTAACCAATCACGTAAACTGTTACTGATTTTGCCTTCTCCATCTTTTTCTAACACTAAAAATATGTTCTACACTTGCTGACTCTTGATGAAAATTAACTTACACTCAATACCACTTTAACTTTTCAACTATTTGATTTCCCTATATTACTAATTGTAATTAGTGTAAACGTAAATCATTAACTTTATAACTGCATACACCCTTTCTTTAAAATAATTCTTCCCGAAATTCTAAAACTTTACAACATGCACTCCTTTCTGATTTTTCTTTCTTAAGCAAAGCAAATACCGTATAACATAAAATTCGCAAATCGTTTAATCATAAACTCGTCATATTATCTTAGTGAAGTAAAAATATACCTGACATAAATCTGTTTCATGCATTTATTTTCAATGTATGCGCAAATAGGACAATGTGTTACTGTACTTTTAGTAAGATCAGAACAAATTCTATTCCTTGTTATTTTGAGAATAACTCGTCAGACTCGATTATACCTCATGATAATGGTTCATCAGTGCTCTTCGTCCCGTGTGGGACATAAGGCCACATGATAATGGTTAACAGGAATTTTTAAACGCCGCAGTGATAATACAGTAATTACAACTAACTTAGTAACACTCCATGCATAACATAAAGCTTGAATAACACATTTACCAAAATCTAATGGCATTTGATGGAACATATAATCCATATTATTTTATGATATAATCAGATATTATCATTATCATGATGAGCACAACCAATTAACTTCATAAAGCCCAACTTCTCGTCTAGGTAATCAAACCTCCACAAAATATGGAAAAAAATTGATTCATTTATCAAATCAGATGTAAATGTAATCAATGTAAATGTGATGCACAAGTTCGTCAGATTCTGCAAAATCAAATAAAATTTAAAAAATTAGATCATGCATGTTCTAAATCATACACCAAGTACAAAGGGCCATATTATCAACGGGGTGCAAGTGATATTTTAGAGATTGTAAAACACACAAGGAACATAAATGAAAATGTATTATGACCCTAAAGATTACAATAAATTCAAAAGGCTAAATGAAAGTAAATATGAGCAAGGCAACAAATCTAATGGACACTGCCTAATAAGATCATGGATTAGATCTGATCTATTTCAACCAGATCCGACCTTGTATCCTGGGCCAAGCAATGCATTTCTTTGGCTAGTTCTCGGATCTTGTTGGCCTGTGGAGACCCGGTCTTGCGATGCTCCTTGACGGAGGACGTCGCTAAGGTGTAAATATCATAGGGTACCAGCAACGAACTCACTACAATTCCTCCTATGTGCAGAACTCGAAGCCCTGTCTCCAGACCTTTAAACACAGTTTCGGCGGCGTCGTCTGTAACGGCCCCTGCAGGTTTAATGGCTGGAATTCCGACAGAACTGGCTACGTTTTCTGTCAACGAACTGGCGTTGAAGGTGGCAGAACAGGGAGTTGGAGCCATATTTTCTACTTTTTCACAGCCCTCTTTTATTTCTCTGGCTTTCTCGCGAACGGCATCAATTGCCTCCTGTGCCGTTTTGCACTTGGCTTTGGTGATGAAATGCTCAGCTAAACCCGAACCGGCCGCCGTGATACCTCCTGCGCCACTGAGTACTGCACCGGCAATGGAGAGACCAAGCGACGCTCCAAATGTCACAAATGACAAACCAAAGCCTACAGCAATAAGCGGGAACCCCACCAGGGAAGCTGCAGACCCGGCAATTTTTCCTGAAATTTAAGGGAAAAATGTTCGATGGAATATCATTTTAATTTCATAAGTGGTAGAATAAAATTCAAGAAGAGTAAATGAAAACTACAAAATGGCGCAGTCAGGGAGTTGTGAGAAAGTGTTCCTTAAAAGTATGTCAAACAACAGTAGGAGGAAAAAGGATTCCGTTAAAGCGTGTTTTCACGCATTTTTATTGATAATGCTCCTACGGAAGTATGCATCTAGCACTCATCAATGCTGTACGTTTGCAGGAAGAACAAGGTAAACACCAACACCAAGTATACAGGTGCATTCCACATGCTGAAATGTTCAAAATTAAAATTGAATGAATTCAAAATGGTGTTCAATTTTTAAACCATATATGTGTGTAGAAAATTATCCACAACTGTATCAATTTTAATTTAATGTTTAACTTTATGTTCCGGTAACCTTTGTCCCGGGTGATTTAATTTCAATTTTTTACCGTGTTCCAATGTAGTTATTCCGTCATGGTACATTATACATGAAGTAAGAATGTTTTTATAATTATTTAAATTGTAACTCAAGGGGCTTTGCGTCATGGCTAATACTAAGTGGTGTTTGTTCCCCAGAAAAATTGTTTTCTGTTGCTGATCAAAAAATATATTGTAATTCCATGATAGTTTGACATATCTGATATAATGATTGGATGAAGAGTGGAAAAAAAAGTACATTTAATGCTTATTTTACTGTCGGAAGAGTGTATTTCTCCTTTTTTTAATATTCAGTGACAAGCACCCTAAAGTCGCCCTTGCCTTATACAGACAACTGTCATAATTTTTTTACAACGTTTTACTTGTAGGAGATAAATCAAAGAACAAAACCAGTAATGACTGAATTTTCAAAGTGAGTGAAAAGTTTCACAGCTGAACGTTTTGCATTTGTGATAGTTACGTTAACGTACGTTCCTTTTTGGGGAGCTAGATCATAAATTGTTTTTATTATTCATGGTTCCAGAAGTGTGAAACTTCGATACAAACTTCTTCATGTGGGAGCCTAAGATAATCAGACTTAGTTTGCAGTCTGTGCACTAAATATTTTAAGAGCACGCCTATAGCCTCACTTCAACTTTTATATTGGGTTTGGGTTTAAATTTTCAAAACTGATGACATTTTTGAGGCCGTGTTTATTTTTAAAAGGCACATCCTTCTAGGTAACATAATGAAAATGATGCAGAAGAAAATATATATTCAAGCTTGTTTCACTGTACCTCTGTTACATTTTCGAAAATGCTCGTCAATTTTATCTGCAAGATCATTCAGGTTCTTTGAGGCTTCTTCAGCGGCGTGGGCAAAACAAGTGATTAAAGTTATGAATTCACTATATTTTAGTCTCTTGGTCTGTAAATCGTTGTCTGACTCCTCCGTTTCGCTGTCCGTGAACGGAACGGCCATTATGTCCCCTTAAATTTGAACCCTAGAAAAAGAC
The DNA here is from genome assembly GCF_001039355.2 of Lingula anatina. The sequence goes on along the minus strand of NW_019775081.1, from coordinate 283,799 downwards.
AAAATAATTACAATAAAATTACACCGTCATGAAATAATTGAAAACAATATGTCCGTCACAAAATGCATCATTTATAGGTAAACATTGACTGCCTCCAAAACTCATTCGGGTGCTGCTGGATGGTCGACCTTTGAAACTGGCAGAGAATTTTGACATTCCCTCAAAAAGTAAATGGGAAATCTCCACAAAAAAAAAAAGATGCTAGTCACTTTATTCAACAAGACGCACATATTTATATATATAGTTACCTCAAAAACAAGTGAACAAAATCGATTTCGAAATATAGGTTATGTCCTGCCATGCCTTTAACTATCGGGGTTGTGAGAATGGTGCAATTTTATTCCATTCATTGCATCTCCAGTGCCAGGTTTTTCCGGCAGTAAGTCTACAACATTAAGCGCATAGAACCTGACAACCTCTGACCTTGAAAGTGTCCCTGATACATGTAGTCTTCAGCCATCATCTACCTGGATAAACTCAAGGTGGTCTGAATTTATCAGTAATGATGTATTTATTTGTCTAGAAAACACCTAAAAACTGTACATCTTTAGAGACTCAAGTATGTACGCTTAAAGGTTACATCAGTTTTGGTCGCAATATGTTATTTAGGTAGAAAAAGGCAGGAGTTGAAATAAGAGACTTGCTTTTCTCGGAGAGACATAAACAACATAATTTCTTTTTCAGCATGTACATTTACTTTTCATTTTACCAAATAATTTGTTGAAATTTTCTTTAATTTATCCTATGCATGTTTTAAACAGTGTCAGGAAATTTCAGATAGACCTTTTATTTAGTTTTTGAGATATGATACATTTCCTGGGATGCATGATGTACATAAAACCTGCATCACGTGTGAGTGTAGTTGCACAAGACACAAAAGGGCTTGCTTACTTAAAGGCTTTCACCTATTTACTTTATATAACTACAAATTAAATTGTAAAATAATTGCCTTTTTTAAAAGTTCAAATTCATCAACTGAACCAGGAATCACACAAGTTTTTGTTTTACACTCAAAAAATCATATACCAGTACAAGGAATAAGTATATAAGCAACACCTTGAGATAGAAGGAGGGGAGGGCACGTAGGTGGGATAGGGACGTAGAAGGAAGCAGCGGAGAATGAGATTGGAAGCGACGCAGTACGGAGCTGAAGTGTTAAGAGTTGGAGACTTCACTTAAAATATATAACTTCCGAGCGTCAACGAATAAATCGTTTAACTGGTCATTATGTGGACTTGGGTTTTCTTTGCGCGACCTTACGTAAATCTGACACGAACCGTGGAATCTTTGGATTGCGTTATCCTCTAAGTTAGTCTAAAACGTGATGTCCTATTTCGAGCCCACGCGTGAATTAAGCGTACAAAATTATATAAGTTTAGGACATTCGTCATATGTATATGTGAAAGGTTCATTACACAGAGTTACTTCATCTTTGCTGTCGACGGAGTCACTGCTATTTAAGGTATCAAAATCTACCAAGGACTCTTCCCTTAAGTCTGAATTCCTAACAATTCTAGATTTCTCAATCCAAGTAGTGTCTGAAAATCGGTAAAATCAATTTTTTGTGCAGGAAATTAAACTTAAATTAACATTTTGACCCATTTGACATTAAAATGTGGACAAACGGGTCAAATCCAAGGGCATATTTGCAATCACCACGTACGGCCTTCGCTCAAACTGGTAACCCTTTTCCCATATAAACACGCACGAGACAGGTCTGGACTATAAAATCAGGAGTACTGCCAGCGTTCAAGGTGGTATAAATTATCGAAATGATGAGATGCGATTTATATTTGCAGCAGCTGAAACTTACCTGACTACTCTGGCTACTCGTGCCAAAAATGTGAGTAACCTTTGAGGGGGAGGGGCGGGGTTAAAATACCCTCCTCCTTATTTCCTGTCTGGACTTTGATGCAGTATCAGCAAAGGAAAGTAAATAAAAAGCCAAATGTGAGTAACCTGTGAGTGGGGATGGGGGTGGGGGGTGCAGGGTTAGTGGCTATGATACCCTCTCTTTTTTCACTATTATTCGTTTCCTGCCCTGTCGTCATGCAAATTACCAAGCCAGTTGGAACGAAATCATTGTCCCGCTCTTTGCTATATAACCATTTATTTCTGAGTTATTTTCGTATCGAGCAACTGGTGACAGTAACTTGACTTAACCCAAAAATTTAGGCCTTTGAAATGAAAACATGGCTTAGAGTTAGTAAAATATTTTCAGTTGCAACCAAAAAAAGAAAATTAATTTTCATGTATCTGTAATGCATGCTATAAATAAAGGAAAATATGGATAAGAAATAGAGTCAAAATAAAGTAAGTATATCTTATTTCTATTCTTATTTCTTAGGATTAAGAAAGATTAAATGTAAAATGTACTTTAGATATTCAAAGTTATATTAATTATCATAATAGCAGATGTACATTGTGATTGCCCCTACAGGACTTNAAAAAAAAAAAATTAACTCTTTAAAAATGCCTCAAACCAAATAATTTTTCACGCAACAAACCTTTATACCAACAAACTCTTTAAAAATTGGACGATAATCACTTTGCCCATGGCTACCAGTTCTCATCCTTTATAGAGTATTGTATTGTTTTCACACTGCAGGCAAGCGGGAATCTGCTTTACCTGTAGGCTATTATTTACTTTTTATAAGGAAAAAAACCAACTGGAGTAAGACAAAACACTATTATGTTGTAGATATAGTACTTATTCATGAAAATATAAAACCTAGACTTTTGTTAGATTTTGGGACTAGTTTCACATTTGAGCTATGGCAACGATGGAATAGTGCGACCAGTAAAACTGAAGACAAAGTAAAGCACAACAAGTCGCCTTATCACAAAACTGTATACTCTTGAAATATATGTAGATTCTGACACTGTCCCTGGCCTGAAATAGACCACCTCATCCACAGAAAATGCTGGTGAAATCATTTACCTTCCAATCCTTAATATAAGACGCTCGGTCCAGCAAGCTAAGTAAAACATCACGTGATGGGTTCAAGAACTTTAATGAAAACAAGTTGTATATGAAACTATATGCTGCTTGTTTAACTGAGACCGTTTGAAATATTTAATCAAGCATAACAATGCATTATTTAACCTTTTGCCCTGTGTCACGTATTGAGTTATGCAAGCTATAAAAAACCATTGGAAATAACCCGTTTCTGTTCAGTTGTTTGTTTAAACAGCTGTTTTTGCAGGCACTAATACATGAAAGGTCGCAGTTTCGCAAACTTATACATGTTTAAATTCTATAAACAAACATGCATCCTTAAAGACAACCAACTGTACATAGGCCTCTCACAATTTTATCTAAATCTCTTAACCTCTCGTATGGCAGAATATCCAAGTCTTTTTTTTTTCGATAAGACGGCCATCGGAGTGTGATATGGATTAATTGCGTCTCAACCAGTCGGCGTCCAAAGTACATGCATCTGCTCTTTGGAGTACTGCCAGTAGGTTGTCTACAAAAGGCCGACATCATTTTAGTAAATAATGAACCCCTCTTTAACATTCTGTTATAGTGACTAATATCAACGGTCTGGAGCTATGGAATGTTTATTCACCGACGTTCTTTTTCATACAAATTCACAAGTATTTAAACGCTATTTCTCCGTGCTGACCTTGCATTAACTTGTTTCTTTCCAATGTCTTTGCGTGATTATAAGGAATTTTCGATTCTCATGTTGCAAACCACCATTCAGCATTTCCTTATTAAGTGATTTCAAAAAGATTTGTTTTGAACTAAAAATGTTTTTAATATTATTTGAATTGCCCATGCTTGGACCATATCCATCCTTAGTTTGCATGTGTTTTAAACGAGTCTTAAACTTGCAAATTGAGACATTAACCATGTTCTATCTCTACCTACCAGGAAAACAAAATTTAACTTACTCTCAATAACTCCCCATCCTTTTACTCATTTGATTCCAATTAGTGCAAGTGTGTGTTTTTTATTTTACAACAATGCTGCTATATAGTGCGCCGTATAACTGCATAGCCCGCACGAAAATGCAGTAGTATCGAAGTAGCAAAGACGCATTAACGCGCAGTAGTGGTGTGTAGCATATTTGCAGTAGAAATGCAGTATAGCCTAGCCTACTGCAATTCTACTCCAAAAAGTACATGGGTTTGTACAGAGAGGAGCATTAATACAGTAGATTAGCAGCATGATAGAAGCATGTTTCAAATATGCTAATTAGCTCCCAAATCGAAGCAGATTTGAGGAAAGTTTGCAGTATGATTGCAGTAGTCTACTGCGCTAAAGTATCTACTGCGTTTTCGTGCGGGAGGTAATCCAATCATAAATAGAACATTCTTACACCAATCTTAGTCGTACGTGAGGCAAATAAATCCTAAACATTTTCAAATTAAGGCAAAATTTGTCTCTAGTTTAAAATGAATTTCAGTCTAGCGTAAAGGCTTGGAAAATAAAATTGCTCAGAGAGCAAGGTGACTGCAAATGTTGTGAATTTTTAAAATTACAATTTATTTTTAATTTTTGTATTTGAAGGTATTAATATCTAGATTTAGTAAAGTGCCCATGCACATCCCTGATGATGGGTCTACCAGTTCCAAAAGTTTCAGTTTCCTAACTTTAATGGTCTAGGAGGAGATAGCAGAAATTACAATGTCATAAGAATTTAGAATCAACCCCCCCCCCCCGGGGACAGCCCAACACCCTGCAGTACTGAAATTCCACAGCGCCCATGCACATCCCTGATGATGGGTCTACCAATTCCCAAAATTTCAGTTTCCCATCTTTAATGGTCTAGGAGGAGATAGCAGAAATTTCAGTGTTATAAGAATTTAGAATCAACCACCCCCGGGGACAACCCAACCCCCTGTGGCACTAAAATTCCAAAATGCCCATGCACCACCCTGATGATGGGTATACAAATAACTTAAGTTTCAACTTCCTAACTTTAATGGTGTAGGGCAGATAGCAGAAATTACAATGTCTTAAGAATATAAAATCAACCACACCCCAGGGTGCAGCCCAACCCCCCTGTGGCACTAAAATTCCTAAGTGCCCATGCACATCCCTAATAATGAGTTACCTATTCACCAAAGTTTCAGCTTCCTAACTCTGATGGTCTAGGAGGAGATAGCAGAAATTTCAAAGTGATAAAAATTTAGAATCAACCCCGCGGGGACAGCCCAAACCCCTGTGGCACTACGCAGTGCAAATAAACCCCCAGCTGCGCAGACTTTACCATGAAAAAACATTTAATGTAATGTTTCGTTCTTATTTGAACTCATCAGGTGTACATAAGCATGGCATATTATCAGTGACACTTAAGTAGTGCTACACACCGCTACCTTCAAATACAAAAATTAAAAATAAATTTGAATTCAATTCAGTGTTTGCGCTGGGCAGTTTGTAAGTGGAGTCCTTGGGACCCCACTAGCATTGTAAAATGGGGTCCTTTAGAAAAAAATGGGGTCCTTTGGAAAAAATATTTTTCTTATTTATATCAATAATTTTTGTAATCCTTCGGACAGGTGCTCATAAATTTGACCTGTCCGATTTTTAATCCAACCTGTCCAACAAAACCAATAATTTCTTTCTATTCATACCTTTGAACTTTGTAAATTAATATGTGTAGTCATACATTTAATATATTTATTACCAAAACATTCAATCAAATGAGCCCCGAAAATGCACCTTGAAAGTGAATTTATTTTCAGATAAAAAAGTTAATTGTTTTTTCATAGTTGTCAACTGCTGAAGATTTAATCTTGCATATAAGTCTGATTTAACATAGTTCCAATCAGGGCTTCTCCTAGGATTTGGGGTACAGGGTCAACTAATTGTAAGTCTGCAATTTGATAACAGATTCACATGTAGTTTAACCAAAGCTAAAAAAAATACCCCGTTGAATTTATTTTATTAAGATATTAAAAATTTATAATATTTGAATAAAGTTCAATGAAAAATTAAAGAATATTCATTTTATAATACTTAACTGTACTCAGTAAATAACATAGGTGATGATAGAGTCATTAAAGAAAACATCATACAAAATTTCAGGTTATATTTTGGAAAATAAAAACATTTCAACAAGATCTTCAGTCCCAAAGATATCACTGTCTGTAGTGAGTAGATAGCGCACAACGTATTTGATTGACAGGCAGTATATTGTCTTGACAACGAACCAGATATAGCCAGTTCATCCGGACCAATCTGGCCCCAGCACAGCACAGTACTTGTGTAGTTTCTGTTTTTGGAAGGGTCTTTATTACTAGAGCAAGTAGATTTTTAAATAAATAAATGTTCAGTAGTGAACCTGATATGTGAATAAATTTTGTCTGACGAAGTTCTGGAGGGTGTTCACTTTCATAATTTGGCGGTAAGTTTGCTCAGACTTCGTTTTGAGACTGCATGTGTTTTGTGCCAAAAGTAGGTCACTCTTTTCAATGCCGTCTAGGAAGAGACAAAAAGACGTTAGCATGCAACAAAAAATTGATTTTTAAAAAGATTTTTGCTCCAAATTCCTAATAAAACATGACCTGTCCGTCGGACAGCCAACCCTGCAACTGCACCTGTCCGAACTGAATTTCCATCTGTCCCGGACAGGCGCTAATGTCGAGCCCTGCCCAATTTGTCAAAATAACTATGTGTAATTTACTATGCCTTCTTAACTAAAAAAACTTGCGTCTCCCGGGACGCACTGCCCTGCTGAAATTTGCGTTCGTTTATAAAACGATGCGTAAATTACATACTCGGACGGCGTAAACGCGAACACTCACTTGTTAATATTCTTTTACATTTCCTAAAATGCCAAACCAGCACACGACATCACAAAACAACACAAACATTGAAACATTAAGTAGCACTGATAACCAACAAAATAAAACAAAAGAAACAAAAAAAAAACACAAAATTGTACCTTTTGGTAAAAGCCATGAGTACACACAATTAAAAAAAAACACACATATACTCCAAAACTTGAACACATGCCCTCCAGTTAGGCCACGCTTTTTTATTTTTATGGATGACATCCTCTGGGTACCCCAAAATCGGTGTGAGAGGGCGAAAAAAAAAAAAAAAAACAGTCCAAAAAAAAGAAAATAGTGCTTAAGTAAAGGAATGCTGTCAGTACACAGCTGGAAACACAAATCTTACCACAGAAACACGTATCAAACTAACAATATGTCTTTATCCATGCCCTCAAAATATTAAAGCATTGTGAATACTTCGTAGAAATGTAAAAAAAAGTCATGAATAGATATACTTCTTATTACAAAATCTATTAAGGTTATTTCATGCATTTTGTTGGTATAGCAATCAATAAAACAAATATCAAACAAACAGTGTGTCTTTATTTGTATTCTCAGAATATTAAAGCATTTTGAACACTTCACAGAAATGTTTAAAAAATGATGCAAAGATATGCTTAATACTACCAAATCTATTAAAGGTCATTTCGGACGATGCTATTTTGTCTACTTCGACTCACACGGCCAAACTGTCAGGTGGCCTGTCCGACCTTCAGCCCACCAAATACCTCGACGCCCTTGTCGACCCTTTTTTCGCTACAGAAAACCTGGTATGTGCTGCTTTGTACAGAATGTCACTGAAATTTTTCGGGCGATAATCGCTGGTGGCCGCCAGCCTTTCGCACAATTGTAAAAAGGTGATATCTCCATGCCCAATATCAATGGCATACCAATCCAAAACGACGGCACCCGTTCTCTTTATGACTTTAATTGTCGTGTAATTTGAAAGTAATCCTAGAGATGAATTTGACGGCAAAGCGGCCACATTTCCACCTTTCGATAATGCGCAGAAAGCTCATTTCCTGGCAAATTCAATAACGACGTTTGCGACAACCGACTTCGTTATACCCCCTTTACACTGGACGGCGTCCTTTCTGCGTCCTTTCTGCGACCATGAAATTTGACATCGCTGTGGTCTTAATAAAGAGGCACGAGCATTGATTTTGTATCAGAATGAATGCTCAATGATCGGCCAGTTGTCGGCACGTAAAGTATTATAATTTTTTTAACTCTCAAATAGGGCCGTACTGCTGGACGCAGAAAGGACGTCGTCCAGTGTAAAGGGGGCTTTAGGGGCTGGGAGGGGGGGATTTTTTTTTTTCGGAGAACGGGCGAAAATCGGTGCGCGCGCAGGATGTCATCCATAAAAATAAAAAAGTGTGGCCTTAGCTGTTACAATACAGATCAGCTGCTCTAACCGCTGCGCTATCACGCTTTGTCGATTCATTTAGGCCACTAAAATACCTCACATTCCAGGTCAGCATCAAGTAAACAGGCTTTCTTGCACCGCATGCGTACTTTGGCCTTGAAAAATTTGTATAAACGTCGCCGCACTTTAACACTAATAACTGCAAATTTAACGTCCCGAAGGCCTAAACTAAGCAACCGTCTGTCATACGATGCATACATTTACCCCCTCATAACACCTACCTCGTCTCAAAAAACGATTTTCACGTCAAAAACGTCGAATTTGCGTGTTTCATCGAAGGACTTTTGACGGCCGTTCAACTTCCTCTGCCCTTTTAACCATGCATGTTCCTGGCAAACAAGCCATTTATCTTGGCATCCTGCCCGCTTAGGCCCCTATTTCACACAGACCACGAATCCCACGAATCGCCAGGAATTGACAAATTTTAGGATTCGTGAGGATTCGTGAGATTTTGCCAATTTTCTGGTCTTATTCGACACGCTCACGATTCACTTACGATACAGGTACGATAGTGTTACGAATATTCGTGGGATTCGGCTGGAATCGTGAGATTTTGCCAATTTTCTGGTTTAATTCGACACGTTCTACGATTCAGTTACGATACAGGTGCGATAGTGTTACGAATATCCGTGGGATTCGGCTGGAATCGCACGAATATTGTCCAGAAATTAACTACGATTTTTTGGAATCGGGAGTTCGTGGCCAAAACTATGAACAGCTCAAAATTTTTGCCACGAATTCCCGATTGATCAAGAATTGCAAGAACGTACTACGATTATATACGAATCTGTTAAGAACTTCACGAACTGATTACGATT